>JADWQK010000252.1:0-485355 GCA_017933935.1 Sesamia nonagrioides | reverse complement strand
ACTGAGAAATCCAAATAAAAAAACAAAATATCCTTTTGACACACATTTTAATACAATCTGTACTAATAATGAAACTAAAGAGTTTTTTGATAGCTCTAAGTAATCTCTGAAATTAGCGGTTGGATTGAAAAACAATTTTTACATTTGATAGCCATATTCTTGCATTTACTAGTTTAAAGATTCTATAATCATCAATTATGCAGTCTTTACGACATGTCTTCGTTACCGTTGCAAACTCCATAATTGCGATAAAAACAATTGTGTAATCAAGTAATTATTACCTAAGAATTCCGTCAATCTTTATTATAGATGCATCATTCAAAATTTGGCCATAAAACACATTCTCGAGAGACTAATGAAATAAAACCCGTTTATATTGTGTGAATCAATAATCCACTTTAGCTTTAGCTTTTATCTCGAATAACACAAATTAAACACCCATATCGGGTTGCATATATCGTTGGATTCGTAATTTCTTTCTCTATCAATCAGTATAATTAAAATCTCATTATCAAGAAGGAAAAAAATGTCTCTTGCATTACATTTCTTTACAGGCCCACCTTTTTGTCTAAAAACCTGTTGTCGGTCCTGCGGCATATGTGACCAGCCCATTGCCACTTCAGCTTGCTAATCCTCTCAGCTATGTCGTCTCGGTGACTCTGGTCCTCTGTCGGATCACCTCATTTCTGATGCGGTCCTTCAGAGAGACGCCCAACGATACGCCCAATGATAAAATAAAGTATAAAATGTCTTGACCTTATTTGACTAGGTAGTTTGACAAAAAATTGTCATTACTTGTAATTCCCAAACTCTCCGTTGTTCATCTCACATCTTTATTAAATATGGACTTAACTACTGTTGAATCTGATCCTAAGCTTTCATTATACTCTGAAGATGTGTGTTAACTGACAGCATTTAGATCAATAAACAGAGATCTATATTACAGGAGCAAGATGTTCTGTGAAATGTATACAATAGGAGATATTGTCCACCAAAATCATGTGACTAAAGCATATTCAGTACTAATGTTTCTTTTCGTTTGTTCCAGGGCATTACATGGGGCAAAGCGTTCCTGATCTCAGCGGACAATAACGCAGCTTTACCTTATCTTTCGACCAGGGAATGCCAACTTGGTGGCTATATAACACACACGGTAAACTTTTACCCGCGCCCCGATATATTCACCTCTTCATCAAGCTACAATCCTATTACATCAGAAAAGAAAAATGCTCTTCTGTATATCGCTGTCCCTGAAAACCGACATTGGTTGGGAGCAGCACCTTTACCAGATATAGCTAAGCAAATTCTAGAATGCAAAGGACCGTCTGGCCCTAACGCAGAATACCTTTTAAGATTAGCCGACTTCATGAGAGAAGAAATTCCTGAAGCTTTAGACGAACATCTCTTTTCACTGGAAAGGTTAGTTAGGAAATTCGCTGCTGACATGAAGATTTGCTTGCGAACTTTGATGGGAGAACCGCCACAAGAAGAAAAGCCTGAAGTAAAGGCGGTCGTGCCTAGCTTCCAGTTTGCTTCTCGAATTCCTGAGAAGAAATTGCGTTGTGTCAATATGTGATATGAGTTTGAGCCGTGGGCAGTTTGGATAGGAATCCATTTTGTCATTGTTGAATAGTTTGACTGAGGTGAATAGTTGTGACCATTTGGTATAATCTTGAATACTTCCACATTTTTTTAAGATTTAGAAGAAACAACCGATCTATCTAAATCTGCGCTTTGTATTATAAATACTCTTAAAGAAATTCTGCTTTGATTTTTTTTTATAGAAAAGCTGTCGTTTGACATTTAAAATTTTATATCAAAAATTTGATTAAGTATACTTATTTTACTTTTGACTATATTGATTGACATACTGAAAGTGATTATGATTGTCATAACTATTTGTCTTAATCTAATAACCAAATCGGGTATTAGGTAGGTAGTAATGAAATTGACATTTTGCATGTGATATAATTAATTATTTTCGCATAAAACGTATTAAATTTTGCAAAGTTATATTAAAATGGTTAAAAACCTATAAAAAGATACCTTTATAAGTGCTTATTTCATTAAAAGGTTGGCTGCTACGATATTTTTTAAAATATTTGTAATAAAATATTTTCTATTTTTCATTGACTTTGCAACATTTAGATTTATACTTTATAGGATTTATTGCTGAAAATGTAATATATTTTAGTTTATTTGCTTACGAGGACATAGAAGTTGAAATAAACGACATAGAGATGATGCGATTCGCCTTTGTTTTCAGCGACAATACAACGTCGGGAGACTGTTTGACATTACACGAGTACATGTCAAAACAAATGTGCGGTATGTACAGACGACAGCACATCAAACTACTATAATCTGTCAGATTTCTTTATTCAATTTTCAACTTTTCCTCTAAAGTATTAATGCTTCTAGTTGATTGGGAATATTTCACAGTTTCGGGTAGCTTGATCTGCTGTCGCCCGTACCTTATAGGTAAAGGAAAAATCTTATGCGCGGTAAATTTCGTGTGTCCGAATTAGGTCACATAGAGACAAAAATAAGGTTTTATACGGCCCGGAATATTAAAACCAGCATGGTTTCAGTGTTAGATAAAGAAGGAGCTATACGGAATGAATAGCGCTATTCCTTTTACACGTCACACTCGGACCCATTTGTACTAAAATAGCAGATGCTCATTTGCCACTTTTTTAAAAACTTGTTGAAATTTCATAGAGTTGTTAATCGATAATTTTGTAATGCGAATAGGGAAGTGTTTCTATGGTTTTAACAGTTCTATATTAGATTGCATCATCGCGCATTCGTATTTCCGAAGATACCTATGTATACCAACGCCAAGCTCCTTAAAGGATAGAGGTAAACAAACCAATTTAGGGTTATCACAACTCACGTTTTACAAATCGCCTGTTATTTACATGACTTTTACATGCTAAGTAATTATTAACAATTCCTATTGCAGCATAATTCAATAGAATCAGTAAAATAACATGCATAATAACTTGGTATTATGAAAAACCATTTAAAAGTCGACATTAACTTACGTGATAGCCCTACAAAAAAAGAAAGATGGATGAAATCCGGGTATTAAACACATTTTGTGGAATTCAACCAATGAACAAAGTTTTTCAATACAATTTTTTTGTATTTTAATTATTTTCAAATCAACTGCATAACACATGTATTGTAATACTTTCAAGTATGGACTAAGTATAATATATAAGTATCAAAAAATTTTACCTATTATGAAATTAGCTTACATGTGTGTCATATTTCATTCAAATCGGTTAAGCGTTCCATGCAAATCATAAATATCTAAACATAAATAAACATTAGTAGGAAGTAAGATTATTACTTTTATGAAAATCATCTATGTAGAATAGGTTTTTAACATCTGTCTTTTAGGCGTAAACTACTCGTTGCCTAGCAACGGTTTATTTACTTCTATTCTTTATCGAATTTGGCTATAGTATAGATATGTTACATGAAGCGCATACTTTTCTTGTGATATCCGTACTAATGACACCATCTACATATTTATTTTATATGCATTTCTTACTAATTATAACGCTGGACGTTATTAATAAACAATGTTTTTAAATGAAAAAAATGATAGGTAATGTAATAGAATCGAATCCTGACATAAGAAAAATGCAAATTGTTTGACTTTGTTTAATATAATACCTATTGTACTAATAAAGCTTTTTTCAAAGCAACACATACAATACACTAGGTATTAAGTTTGACTGACCTAAAACTATTAGTAAATGTAATTCTTACCTCATTGTAATAAAGTATACATTTGAGTAATAGCCGTGTTTGATAAAACTTCGGCGAATTATTCTTATATTTCATACCTTACCTTACCGAGATAAGGCTTCAATTACCTTACTTCTGGTTTTTGTCGTCGTTTAATTAGACAATTTTATAATATGCTACTAAAACTGCTGTTACCTACTTGAAAAATATTAATGTATTAATGTCATATCTGTTTCTATTATTCGATACAGCATAAATTTGAGAAATACTTAATTATTCCTCATTGTATATCTTGTATTTATTAAGTATATTTTAATAATTTAATTGTGTTAACTAACTACCTTTCTTTTATTATTATTATAAAGTAAGAAAATTAAAAACAACGCACAAACAAAAACAAAACCAAATAAACTATTTTTTAATAAATAAGTATTATCTACGACTCTAGATTATTTAAGTTCATTTTTGTGATTAAAATAATTATATGAAAAATTTGTTATGTATAACTTTAAGTGATAATTAATTATTAAGTTACTGTTAATGTTATTTAAATGTGAATGGAAAATAAATTTGTTTTAAGTTATTGAAAATGTTTAATTTCGCTAGAATCCTAAAGATTAGATATAAAAATAAATTTGTTTTAGATATTGTGATAGGTAAAAAATTAAATTTGTATAACAATTTTTTGTAATTTAAATAAGAATTGTGAACGTTCAATTAGCATAATTTTTGTATGAACATTTTGATGTTAATTTAAGGCGATGCCATAATGTACTGACAAAAATAAAATTATATATGACTAAAACAACTTCTTTAATTTAAAACCCTGCAATTTGAAGATGTTACCCACCCTCACTGGCCCCGCGTAGTAGATTACGGCCCGATCTCTTACAAAGCGCAGCTCTGTGTTCCAGCAGTGTAAGTATTAATGTAGGTGTTTACTTCGACTCAATAGAATAGAACTCATTAAACATAACGTTTTAACTAAAGTCAACAAGAAATTAAATGGAAAAAAGAAATAAAATTAAAATCACAAAAATAATTACTTAAACAATGTAAAATAAAAATAACATAAAATTAAATTAAATAAGCAAGGTAATATTTACAATACATTAATCATATAACAATGGCTAATAGGTATATTGACAATCAAACCTTTTCGCAAATACGCTCAGGATAGTGTTGGAGGTTATCTGAAGAATGCGCCTCAAAGACGTGCACCGCTATCGCATCCAAACATTTCTGAGGTGCAACAATGCCGGGGGCAGTTCCAGCGACATCATGAACGCATATAGGGAACACGGAGAGCTTCTGGGTTTAAGACACCCACAGGCTGGCTATACAATGTGTAAAGAAAACCCTGTCTGACCCTACTGATAATAAAGGTTAGGGTAAACACATGACCTTCCCCTCCTCTGTATGAGAGGAGACCTGTGCAGCAGCAGTGGGACGATAAAAAGGTTGATGATGAAACACATGACCAAACTTAATATGAAATTTTAACCATACTAATGAATTTTGAAATAGTCTTTTTTCCTCGCGAATTAATTCCAACTTCATGACACCAAGATTCTTTTGATGTTCAATGCTCAGGCTATCATGGCCAGGAGATTTACCACATGAAATTGACTTTATAACACTCTGGTGTTCATCACCCGTTCATATGACCCCTCTACACCGAATGATCGTGGTGATCCCAATGGTGAATTCAAAATACACATCGACGCTTGAAAGGCAATCATATCTAAGCGACAAAAATTCGAAAATTTAGTTATATACACCAAATGACGCGGAAAAATCTGGCGGTTCGAATGGTGTATATAACTCAATTTACGATTTTTTGTCGTTTAGATATGATTGCCTTTCAAGCGTCGATATGTATGTCAGCAATACACTTCGGTTCACTCACACCGTAGACACTCAGGAGTAAGTCCGGCTTATTATTGAGCATACTAATAGTGTTCCAAAAGTTACGAAAGTCATGCTTCGAATGTTGAGGATCAAGGATGTCCATCTTTATCTGCTCCTTATTATTTAGGCACCACTTTAGGCGTGATTTAATGATTCTACGACTCTCCCGCGTCTCCTCAAAAACATGTCCTTCACTCTGCTACGAACATGACTCTGTAACCTGACCTAACCATACTGTACCTTCTCAATAAAATGTCCTATCTATACCTTAAACCGTATACCCACTAACAATATTGTTGGTCGTTGTGGCCTAGTGGTTAAAACACCAGCCTCTCAAGTATGAGTGCGCGGGATCGATTCCAGGTCAGACGTAAATAAACCTCCGTTATAACTCCGCTAAAAATTGTGCGGAGGCGGAGGCGGAAGCGAAGATACGATTTCTTGCGGAACTTCCGCAGTAACGGAAGCGGAGGCGAAGCTCCGTTACAACCCTATTTTCAACCAAACGAAATGGAACACGAAAATATGGCAAAATAAAAAGAATATGACTTGCGAAGGATTTCATTATAACGCTAATTCTTTTTAATTTTGTCGTGTTTTCTTTCTCCCGTGCCGTGGTTCGAGTGGTTTCTTTGTCTCTTTCTAATAGAGGAGAGGAGAGAACTGCAAGCCGGTCGCCATTAGCCTATCTTTCTTTAAATTTTACGTACGGTTAGCGAGCATTAGAAAGAGATGGTCTGACACGCTCTGTCTCTTTTTGCCTCATAGTAAAACGTTGGCCGAGATAAGCTGTAATTCGTCGAGTTACCTTCAATGTAATTTAGGTACGAAAAATTGAAGCGCTGATTAATTTACGACTATAAAATGAAATGTGATACTTAGGGTATTGCTAAGAATTACTATTGCTATTGTAAATCGCGCAGGCATTTGATTAATAATACTTTGTTAATGAAATAGAATGTAAATACTTTTGTATGCATATGGAACTGATTTTTGAAAGGTAACCCGGTGGGAATCGGCTTGTATGGACTCTTCGCCACTGCTAACTCGTAAATCGTACAGTCGATTGATTTCTTAATAAATAATTCGAAGATATGAAGGTGGAGGTGGAATTTCTAAAGAAGGAGCGACGCGAGCGGCAGAAATATATCGAATCACTCGAACAGACAATAATAGATCTCCAACACAAGTCTAGAAGATCTAGACTTGTGCTGGAGATCTATTATTTTAGCCATAGAACTGCGTAACATCTCGCAAGTAAGTGCAGAATCTACCACCAATATAATAAAAATGGTGACTAACACAGGCTCTGCTGTGGGTGTACACATAAGTGTGATTGAACTGCGCGACATTTATCGACTCCTCGGTTAATCTAATACCTCTACCTCCCCGCCCCCCTGGATCTTTAATCCATACTATCCATACTAATATTATAAATGCGAAAGTAACTCTGTCTGTCTGTCTGTCGGTCGGTCTGTCTGTCTGTCTGTTACGCTTTCCCGCTTAAACCTCTCAACCGATTTTGATGAAATTTGGCACAGACAATCTTTAGACCCTGAGAAAGAACATAGGCTACCTTTTATGCCGGAAAAGTTTGATGTTCCCGAGGGAAATCTAAAAAGCGCGTTATAACCGAACTCCACGCGGGCGAAGCCGCGGGCGAAAGCTAGTAAAAATATAAAATTGTTTAAAAAATACAGTGATGTCCATAATATAAATACTAGGAACAGGCACAAATTTATTGTACCTACAACAAGGCTCAAGAAAATAGGTGGCTCCTTCAGATGCCAATGTATACATTTTTACAATGGACTTCCAGAGGTGGTTCAAGATCTGAACCTGAATAAATTCAAATCCTTCATTAAACGTAAGTTGTGTCAGAAAGCATTTTATAGTGTGAAGGATTATATTGAGGACAAAAAGGCTTGGGCTTGAGCTGCGTCCGATTTCTATACACTGATTGTTCTTTGATTTTTCCTCTTGTAGTTTTAATATGTAATTGTTTATGTTATTAATTCAAAGCCTGTATTACACACTATGTAGCCAAGCATATTGTACGTTACGGAATTGCATCGCTGACAGAGGTGTTCGGCACTTGTACAGCTACACAGGAGCTAAACTTAGTATTCGGGAACACTGTTGGAGCTGCTGAACCTTGGACAAAACTATCTTAGCATTGTGTAGATTCAATTTCTTAGTATTGTATAATTGCATGGCACACGTGTGAGCACAATGTACTTGCTGTAAAGCATCTATTTGTTGGGTTAGTCTTTTTTATTGACTTGATTGTGCTCTGGCTGTTGAGAGTATGTCGTGCTCACTCAAATGTCTCGCTGGTGGTGGCGTGTGTGTTGGGTCATTACATTAGGTTCCCTTCAATATGGTTGAGCTGAATGATGCTGATCCATACGTCATAATCCTGAACGGACGCTGTCAGAGGGGACTGGCCATCTCTTAGCTGCCACTGCGTATTTTAATTTCTGAATTGTTGTTCTTTTTTTGTGTGTTTTCCATAATGGACGCTCTTAGCGTACAATATATTTCTGCATCGTTCTCACACGGTTGATTTCAACATGCATGATATAATCAAATATTTGTATCAATAGCTTGACAATTTAAAAGTGTCCATGGAGTTTCTTGCACGTTCTTCTCCATAGGTACCTACTCTTTGGAATTGGCGACTAGCTTCACAATACTGACGACCGACCATCTGACAATTCAAAAGTGCCTGTAACTGGTTTATTTGAAGTAAATGCTTTGATTTGATTTTAATTTTTGAATTGTTTGTTCGGCTGAAGTTGTTTTAGGTCCGTATTCCAGAAGGAAACTCAAGCATTGATCTCTGCTTAAGCATTACTTAAAACTAGTTTCAACGAATCAAATGGCTCGAAACGAGACTTAAGTAGAGCTTGAGTTTTGAGTGACGTTCTGTATAGGTACGCACCTTAGAGTTAAATTGTCACGAGGTCGAGTTGTCGTAATAGCTTTCTTGAATGACATTTTATATTTCATTCAAATCACAATACAGTTTACATTCCCATTTTATAATAAAAATAAATAAACTTTATTTACTCAGTTTGCTAATAAAGAAAACAATTACATGCGCCGTTGTCTGGAAGCTTAGTGCTGCCCTCTATGAGCAACTGTTCTATCTAATACGAATGGAACTGTACCTCAGAAGTACATATATATTTTGATAGATGGAGCTGTTCCATAGAATAAGATTTTATGTTTCCTAGGACTAGATTTATAATTTGCCAAACAATGACAGCTGCTTTTTGTTTGAGAAATACAATTACCTAGAAAATACAAAAAAGAATTATATACTTTGGCCTTAACTGTAACTTGTAGGTAAAGATATCAAGAATTATATGGGTAGTTTAGAAAAAAGACAAAAATACATTCGCACTATAAATCTTTATTTCATTATTATTCTTACAACTTCGTTTTGACCCACACATAAACCATCAAATATACATACAAAGAGCGCCAAATATTACTACAACATACAATTATTTTATTCAAGGCACATCAACATTTTAATAAAAGATCAAGTATAAATAAATGGATGCAATTAAATATAAATACCAAAAACAGTGCTGCCAACCATAAAAATATTATCAGCCTATGATTATTGTAATTGAAAAAATTATAATAATTTTGCCATTCCAATTTAAAAAAAATACGAATTCCACTAATAAAAAAAAAAAATATTTGTGACAGCTATCGACTCATTTCTTCAAACTTAATTACTTGTCTCGTTACATAAGAACGATCTGAAAATTCCTACCTACTATTTACAAAATAATCTCATAATAATTCTCCTTAATAGTTACACTTCTAATAGAATAACGATAACATAATTAAGTACGATAAAGATTTGGTGGTGAAATGCATCCCCTGCACAGACAAGCAAAACATTATCTGTGGTCCTTTAAAAACTAAAATTTGGAATGGGTAATTCCCATAGGCAAAACTGTGGACTTACTAGGAAATGTTCCTAAACGAATATGTTGAATACGACAAAGTGTAGTCCGTCAAAAATACTCTAAAATAACTCGAAAGTAACAGCCATAATATTCTGTGCTAAATCTAAAATACTTTAAAAAAAATATCAAATAAATCATCTCGGTTCTTCTGAAAAAGACTAGATGTTATAGATTCAAAAATTTACCCAAAAATACGTCATGTAACATCTCTCATCGCCATAAAAAATGCTCTAAAACTTCACAATAATATTTTATTATACAAAAAAAAAAACACATGAACTTTGGTACTAGGATATTTACATTTGACCCCAAAGGGAAATATTTCCATAAATATTTACACGAAATATTATGCAATACTTTGTTTCGCATTTTGTGTAAAACATAGGTACTTATATCTAAATAAATATTTAAACTACGTATAGTAAATATCTTATATAGAAAACGACACGAACATTACGGTACATATTATGTATGTATAAATACTATTCTGACTTTCGAAATATCGTCAAATTCGTCTAGAGTGTGCTGATTTCGTTCAAACTTGCATTAAAAGGTCAGTAATCCTTGTGTTTTGAGGTGTAACTGATTTATACTAAAAATCTAATAAAACACTAGTTCGTTTATAATCTCCACTTAGGTATGTCGCAAAATACCATTATGATCTGTTTTGGACGTGACGTGCAATGGTGGATATAATATTTACACCGTAAAAGTTTTATATATGGCATGAAACAAATAAAATCATATTGTGTTGCTTGCCATTTACAAAATGGGCTAAAAAGATCAGAAAAATATTCTCACACTACTTTCTTTAACAATACTGTCCAAGAATCTCAAATTCATTGTAAAATCTATCCTATATTTTATCAAATACAACACGATTCTCATTGGTGGGTTCAATATTAAGTTCAGCTATTCATTCGGGGTTCAAATTCCCTTCACTACTCCATTCCTCCTTTATTTTAGGTTTTGAGTTAGATGCACAAGCCCAGTCTAACCGAATTGGTAGTATCCGGCAATTTCAGTAACTGTGCATTAGGACCACTATTTCTTGTGTAGCTCAGGTCCTGCCATTTGCTTCATCAATAGGCATAGGTACTTATCCAGCAAATTTAAATGCATGTGGACTGAATGGCTAGTCATTTCCAATTCATGAGCATTGAAGACATTTATTACATTTCAAAATAGAAGTTCCGCTCATAAAGACATGTCACAAACTGGAATACTTCGACATCTCAATACTTTACAAAATATCTTCTACATTGGTACACTTACGCGTAACTAATACTGTTCATCTGTACAACTTTGTAAATTACACAAATCAAGTCTACTTGATAAATGGAAAATCACTGTCACTCTCGTCCCCTGAGCCATCGTAGCTTGAAGGTGGGGTGTCTAGCTGTGGTAGACCGAGGTCCAGGTACTCCTGGTTGGCGGTGACTGTGAGGATCTTGTCCAGGTCTTCTACCAGTTCTGTGAAGGAGGGTCTGTCTCCCGGAGAGAAGGACCAACACTCGCGCATCAGCATGTATCTGTGGAGAAAAAGTTATTCGTTACATTTTTCGCCGGGATCCTTTGGGCTTCAAATTAATTGGACAATACATCAAGCCTTGTGGTGATGAACAAGACAAGTGTTGGGTTTTAGTTGTTCTGGTGCAAATGCTCTTGGCCTCTGGTCTTTGTTATATATGTATTATTGCATGTCTATTCAAGGTCTTACAATATGCATGATGGACAAAGGACCCCCAATGCTTTCATTTTAAAGGGAGGCATTGTTCGCGGATGACTTCGTCGGTTATGAACCGATTTTGATAATTATTTTTTTGTTGGAAAGAAGATATTTCTAAAGTGGTCCCATGATAAGGACATCAGGGTTTGTTGATGTACGATTTGAGAAAAAACTTTTAAAAATTGTAGGGACGATTAGTGCATTTATAAGTTTTATCATTAGGTATTTTAAAGCACTACAATTTAATAAAGTTCTGGAGTAGATCTTATAATGGAGCCGGGACACAGTCCAGAGAAGTCCTCAACGATTCACAGCAGCTTACACTGTACCTTAAGATGGGTTGAGACTGTCATTAGGGAGCTGATGATGAAGACAGAGGTTAGTTTAGGGAACGGTTTGTAGTAGTGACCTAGTGATGGACTTAATTCATTTATACTGATGAAAACTTTGCATCCATATGGGTTAAAATGAAGGTCTGCAGTAGATTTGATGACGGAGGACAAACACAAGGTAACTGCTGTAAAGTGTTGAAAAGTTCCCTCGACTGTGTCTCCACTATTTAAATTAGTTACTTGCTCTTACTACGTTACACTTTGTAGTGTTTTTTTGGAAGTTGTTTTTTTTTTCATTTTGTAAAAAAGTTTTTAGAGACCAGAATCTTTTCCTTCCTTCCTCTTTTAGAGACTTAGTTCTGGGTTCTTATTGGGTTTTTCTATCTGGTATTTCTCAGTGGCTGCCTTCAGTCTTATTTGTAGCCGTTTGATGGAGAGGATCGATGATGATAAGTTGAATCAGTAATAACTTACATTTCCAAACTACAGCATGGCGGCTTCTCCATCCGATGTCCCGCGCTAAGGTGTTGGTACATGTACTGCCCGGGTACCGTGGGGTACGGCGTACCTCCGAGCGTCATGATCTCCCATAGGAGCACGCCGAAGGACCAGCTGAAATATATTGAAAAATATCGCTATTAGTACCGACGATAGTGCATGCTGCCTGTAACTAGATAGTTTATGTATGTATGTTTGTCATAGTAAATTACCAAAGAAAAGTAAAAAAAAATCATTAATTTATACAAGAAAATACGAATTTAATTATACAATACATATGTAAAGAAAACCCCGTCCGACCCATAAGGATTATGAAGGTTAGGTATACACATGACCAAATAAAATTTGAAACTTTACATAATCATCATAGTAACAATACTAATGAATTTTTGAAATAATCTTTTTTTTTCCGCGAATTAATTCCAATTTCTCCAAAATTTGGTAATTTTTAAAAAAGTGACTACACCATTTTCAGCGGTATTATTATGAGCGATGCGACCACGTGCCGCGTGATTTGCCCGCCTTCACCCGCGCACGTATTACCTACATGTATTAAATTACTACCTAAGGCGAAATAATTTTTTTTAACCTTAGCTCGACTTTGTAGCCATTATTAGAATCAGTTATCGATACCTAACAATACCTTCACGGATCGGACAGGGTTTTCTTTACATATTGTATGTATTGGTAGTAACTAGACGGTAGATCTAATGCATAGTAAAATCTATACTAATATATAAAGCTGAAGAGTTTGTTTGTTTGTTTGAACGCAATAATCTCAGGAACTACTGGTTCGATTTGAAAAAATATTTTTGCGTTAGATAACTCATTAATCCTGGAAGGCTTTAGGCTATATAACATCACGCTCTGACCAATAGGAGCGGAGCATATAAAAAAACACCACGCGCTGCAGCTAAAGAAAGCTCAAATATCTACTTATAAAATGTAGGATACAACAAAATAAGAATTTGAATGTCCTCCAAATGGCTAACAAAAGGCTAGTAAAATCATTTGGTTTTTTTGACACCGTGTGGTGGCCTAGTGGTTAAAACACCAGCCCCTCTAGTATGAGTGTGCGGGTTCGATTCCAGGTCAGGCAAGTACCAATGTAACTTTTCTAAAAGTTATAGGTACTTTCTAAGTATATCTTGGACACCAATGACTGAAGGTAAAGGAAAACATCTTGAGGAAACCTGGACTTTAAGTTTGCAATCGCCAACCCGCATTGAGCAAGCGTGGTGATTACGCTCAATCCTTCTCTGTATGAGAGGAGACCAGTGCCCAGCAGTGGGACGATAAAAAAAGGTTGATGATGATGATGATTGGTGACACCAGTTCCATATTTTAACTTACACATCAGTCTGTGTAGTAAAAACTTTGTGATACAGCGACTCAGGCGCCATCCACCGGACGGGCAGGCGCCCCTCCGTCTTTTTCCTGTAGTAGTCGTTACTGTGGACATCCTTGGCGAGGCCGAAGTCTGCTATTTTGAGGATACAGTCGTCAGAGACCAGTACGTTACGGGCTGCTAAGTCGCGATGGATGCACTGTGGAAAGATGAAAAGGTGATTAGAGGTGAAATGCTTTTAAGCAAGATTATAACTAAGTTATCATTAGCCACCTGACAGCTTCCCAACTAAATAAATGTTGTGTAATGCTAACTTAATCTACAGACCCTCAGTTACACAATACGGAAAAAATGCTAGAGATATTAAAATAAAATGATTAGCTCAGTAAGTTATATATATTATAATAAATAAGTAGAGGTAATGTATTAAATATTTAAGATTTTAGGACAGTTTGTCCTTGCTCTTAAATACTTATGTCATATGTTTATTATTATAATATTATAGCCATTTAATATTCTTGTCGATGATAGCCTGAAATACAGGTTTAAATGAACCTACATAGTTCGGGATGTTCGGATGATGAGGAAGATTTTTTATCACTATACAAACAGACTTTTTATAAATTCAAGGTTGATCTATGTTTTGTTTAATATATTTTTTTCAGCTATGTTGAGGTCAGATTCCAGTCTAACCAGATTCAGCTGAATACCAGTATTTTACATGGAGCGGCTGTATGTTTGACATCCACAACCCAGTTATTGGGTAATACGATACCCTTTGGTAAGACTGGTGGTCAGATTTTCGGACTTCTGACTTTACGACTTTTTTTTTCTTTTGGGACAAAACCCGCCACACTGTTCCCAACTCACTGCAACTCCTAAAAGCCAGAATCAACAGTGGAGACCGCCAGAAAAACGCCGAGCAATTAAGCTCGACGAGTCCCGGAGAAACGATTCAACTGTCTTGGGTCCCGCAACGAAATTAACCAGAAAAGAATAGCGGAGGAGTAAGAAAAAAGATATTTTTTCCACTTCCCTCCATAATAAGCAGGAGACAGAACAGAACTAGGCCAATCGGCACAAAGGGACATTATTGCAACTGGGAGAAGCCCAGATTGCCGAGCACCACGGAATAAAATTTGATTAAGTTACCATTAACTTAACCTTCCTAAGTAGGTCCTAAGTAGGTATGTGCTGTTACAATTGATTCCAATAATAGGTATGGCAAAAGCGCCTGAACACACGGAAATTAGTTCTACAAGGTCCGTATAATAAACAACTCCGGATGTAACTTGTACACTATCCAACATAATATTGCGTTCATTCTGCCAAAGAATACACCCCTACAAGATGTGATGTGCGGACTGTTCAAATTCACAGTTCGATGTAGAACATTGACACAAAGGCGAAGGAACAAGTTTAAAAGAATACAGTAAGATAAGACTTTACGAGATAGATAAGACTTTACGACTGTAAAAGATCTACAAACGACAGTCGGGACCAACGGCTTAGCGTGCTTTCCGAGGAACGGAGGGATCTCAGTATGTAAATATGGTCACCCATCCACAGACCAGCCACGGAAAGCGTAGTTTGACCTGATGGATCAACCTATACGGCGGTTATTAAAGCCACGAGCCCCTGGTAAGATTGTAACTAAGTATGTCATCATCGCCCTTTTTATCGTCCCACTGCTGGGCACAGGCCTCCTCCATACAGAGAAGGATGTATGAAAGGAGATGATTGCCTTGTTGGCTCCAAGCTCAACTGCTAGGCTTGGACATCTGTCAAACTGATCAATGCCGTTTTCAATTAATACAAATAGTCGCCCATTGAATTTTCAATTCTCAGCGTTGAAAAATCAAACTTTACGTTTCTGTTTAGGCAAATCAATCAAATCAAACATTTATTTCATATAAACCAGTTACAGGCACTTTTGAATCGTCAGAAGGTCGATCAGTCAATAAGATGAAGTCGCCCCTTCCAAAGAGTAGATACCTATGGAGAAGAACGGGCAAGAAACTACATGGACACTCTTTTAAAATTTCAAGCTATTGTTGTTAGAAATATTTGATTACATCATTCATGTTGAAATCAACCGTGTGAGAACGATGCAGAAATATATTGTACGCTGAGAGCGTCCATTATGGAAAACACACAAAAATCAATTCAGAAATTAAAATATGCCGTGGCAGCCAAGACCAGTCCCCTCTGACGCCGTCCGTTCACGAACATGACGTATGGATCAGCATCATTCAGTTCAACCATATTGAAGGGAACCTAATGACCAAACACACACGCCACCACCAGCGAGACATTTGAATGAGCATGACATACTCTCAACACCCAGATCACAATCAAGTCAATAAAAAAGACTAACCCAACAAATAGATGCCTTACACACATTCGTACTTACATTCGTACTTACATACTTTACATTCGTACATTGTGCTCACACGTGGCAGATTTAGGTGTTGCTAGTCTAAGTGAAGACAGGCAATACAATTTTTTTTAAGGAAATCTGCAGTAGCAGCCGGTATTTTATAAAGGTATGTGATATTTTTTGTATGTCAAACTTCTTTCTTCTCTAATATTGATCACTATTAAGGTTTCTTGGAGGCTTTTTCTTAATTTACATTTACGATAACTTACCCGTCGGGACGCCAAATATTCCATTCCTCTTGCAACTTGATATGAGAATGACACTAAATCCTTCTGCGTAAGAGTTTTCTTTTCTTTTAATTCTTCTGTAGGTGATTCGTATCTGGAAAGAGAAGTTTATTTGTATTAAAAAAAACACATTTTGCTATTAAGTATGGTACAGTCGTGGTGGCCTAGTCGTTAAAACACCAACCTCTCAAGAAAGAGTGTGCGGGTACTATTACAGGTCAGGCAAGTACCAATGTACCTGCTGTAAGTTATATGTGCTTTCTTAGTATATCTTGGACACCAATGACTGATTACAAAGTGAAGGAAAATATCTTGAGGAAACCTAGACTTTAAGTCTGAAATCGCCAACGCGCATTGAGCAAGCGTGGTGATTACACTCAATCCTTCTCTGTATGAGAGGAGACCTGTGCCCAGCAGTGAGACTATAAAAAGGTGGTTGATGATTAAGTATGAAAACAAACTGGTCATTTAAAGTTGATGCTCATGACACACAATGGTGTTTTATAACTAAAGGTAGCAAAATTGCATAGTCGACCATACGCAGTGGGCAGGGCACATTGCTCGTAGAACCGATGGCCGATGGGGCAGTAAGGTTCTGGAGTGGCGGCCACGTACTGGAAGACGCAGCGTAGGGAGGCCCCCAACAAGGTGGACCGATGACCTGGTGAAGGTCGCGGGAAGCCGATGGAAGCGGGCAGCACAAGAGCGGTCAGCGTGGAAAGCCTTGGGGGAGGCCTTTGTCCAGCAGTGGACATCTACAGGCTGAAGAAGAAGAAGAAGAAGACCATACAATGGGGAATTATATCGCTCTCTATTGACCGTTCAATCAATTAATAGATTCCTACTATTTAAGTATAAGACCACGATTGTTTGAAAGAGATACCACTGACACAGACAAATACTGAGCAGTTATGTTGCGATGTGTGCCGGGTACGATGCGCCAAATGTTGTTGTGTCGGGAGTTTTGTCGTGGAGGGTTTCCGGATCAGTCTCTCTCTGGCGCAGCATCGTTGGTCGTGTTGTTGGGTTTAACATTGCATCACCTCGCTCAACTGCCATCTTACTTCCTATTTACTCTGTTTTTTTGAGTGAATAGGCTCTTAATATACTAGCGAGGTTCACCATTAACGATTGCCATCACTGCTTACCATCAGGCGGGATTCTGGTCAAGCACTAGTTTATAATTATATACATTAAAAAAAAGTGTAAAGTAAACGTGACATGTCTTACTAAAAAACCCTATCCAAAAAAGGCCTTGTCGAGACGAGAATACAGCTAATGGGCTAACAACCAAAACTATCAATCTGTCGATTCAAAATATTAACCAATCCATTAATCCCTCACCTGTTTCCAGGTCTGTGATTCCTCAAGAACTCCCTCAAGTTTCCATTAGGAGCATATTCGACAATGACGTAAAGCGGCCCATCCTGTGTACAGCAGCCGAGCAAGTTGATGATGTTGACGTGTTTGCCGATCATCTTCATCATCTCCATTTCTGAGACTAATGCCATCATCTCTGCATCCGTGTGGCCCTCTGAAATATGAAGGTGAAGTTTTAGAAGAACATGAAGAAAAATCAAAGAATTCTACAACGTAATTTTTCCTAAATACGAAACCTAAATACAGTTTGTTCAGAATAAGCAACTGAATCTATTCTATTCATTTTTACACCATGTTATATTTTTTCCCACATACATTTAGAAATTGTCGCAGTGTGGTTATCGGGCGCACAACTCTGCTGTCGTTGAGACAGGGCGCCCTACACTCCACCGCTGCAGGAGCGGCCGGGCGAGCGGTGCCTTGTATTCGTGTTGGGTATAAGCACTTTGCGGTTTTTCATGATATCTTTTATAAATTCTGTACATAGATTCTTTACTTAAAAATACTGGACACGTGCTTCGGGTTTCGCACAAAAAATAACTTTGTATAATTTCAGAACTGAACTTGAGCGGTCTAGCCGTCTTAAAAGTACAGTTTATCATTGTCATCTAATACCACTTCAGAATGCAAGATTATATTAAATACTTTCTCACAAGCCATGGGCACTTTGCTTTACACTTTGTCTTTAGCCAACTAACACAAAACAATAAACATTACGTGAGATTTGCCAGCAGTTTTCAAATAAATTAGTTAGGCTTTCCAGAACCTTCTTAAAATGTTCGAATCAAGTAATAAGTCCTTTGGCCCAAAGCAGTTTCTATGCATCAAAAATCGCGTATAACTAATTTTACCTTTCAGCATCTTAACAGCCACGACCGACTGCATACCGGGTTTAAGTATCCCCACGCATTCAGCCTTCACGACCTTTCCAAACTCTCCCTCTCCGAGTATCTTCCCCAGGCACAGTGATTCCCTCGGCACCTCCCAGTCGATATCCATCGGCAGTTCGTATTCCGACATCATCATCGAATCGTTGGTCGTGTTCTGAACTTGCGATAGCTTTTGTTTCTCGATTTTCACAACTGGCATCAGCTGTGGAAGTGTTGAATTATTTGGTTAATCAATTGATTGAAAATATTTTGATGTAAAACATTTTATTGATTTAGTCTTGTATGCCATTTAACTAGATTTCGAAAAGATTAGTACCCTTAGTCGAAGAAGCAATAGATAATCAAGTAGGTTAACCTCTAACTATACAATAGGTATGTAAAGAAAACCCTGCCCGACCCATAAGGATAATAAAGGTTAGGTAAACACATGACCAAATATAATATAAAATTTTACGTAATCATCATAGTAACAATAGTACCTAATGAATTTTGAAATAATCTTTTTTTCCCGCGAATAATTCCAACTTCCCCGAAATTTGGTAATTTTTACAAAAGTGACAACACCATTTTCAGGGTATTATTGTAAGCGATGCGACCACGTGCCGCGTGCCCTACTCCCCGTTGTCCGGGCATGGATTGCCTACCGCACATGTATTAAGTTACCTCTTTTTGCGAAATAATATTTATTTTTAGGGGGATTTTTTTAAAAGTTTTGTCCAGTTTTGTCGGCATTAGTAGAATTAGTTATCGATACCTAATAATACCTTCACGGATCGGACAGGGTTTTCTTTACATATTGTATGTATACTTTAAAGAATTTAAAGAGTAAGCCGAGTAGTCAAATGGTTTTACATCGCATATAATTATCTTTCATTTCTGGGTCCGCTGCCTTTTGACAGCGATATGGAATAAGCAGAAAACGTTTTTGCTATGTTTTTAATGAGTTTTCTCAATAAGACGTTAGCTATTTTCTACATAAATGCTGTAAAAGCTCTATTGAGGGACTTACCAAAGCTTCACCCGTCGTCGTGGGCGATCCGTTCATGTTCGGCTTCTCCACAGTAACCTTCTTTGTCCAATGCGTCACTATCACCGCCCTCGCTGTCTCTATAGCCAGCTGTTTCTGCTCCTTCTCTCTCTTCAGCTTCTTGCAGATCATCACCACTATGATGGCGGCTACAAAGAACATGGCTCCGAGGACCACTGTTAGGATATTTATGAGGAGAGTGTGCTTTCCATGGTCTTGTGCTTCTTGGATTGGTGGTGCTGCTGAAATTAAAAAAAAATGTATATTCGTTTGTATTTTTGTGTAAAAGCTCATAATCACTAACACTCCCACGACCATCTTTAACAGTTATTACTGGTTAATTAAAAGCTCGAGAGTGTGATCGCCAACATTACCTATTAACTGGAGGTCTAATCCATTTATTACACCTCCAGTTACTGGGTAATATTCCATATGAAATAGTGGTTTTCAACTGTATCCGTTTGGCTGAAAGTCGATCCCAATATAATTAGAATAAGATTAGGGAGATAAAGGGCATCGCTGGCACCCTAGTCCTGCCTTACCGAGCCACGGAATCACAGACTTGGTTTGTATTTATCAAGCCTCGTTGAATGAGACACGATGAGTTATCTTTATATATATAATTCTGCTGTACGTGTGTATGTCATTGAACTCCTCCTAAACGGCTTGACCGATTTTAATGAATTTTTCTGTATGCGTTTGAGTGGCGACCTGGATCGTTTAGATTCACAAATAAACCCGGCAGATGGCGCTAATCGCTTGAAGAAGCATGTGATCTCGGAAACGGCCCTAACGATTTCGCTGAAAATTAATATGTGGTGGTTTTCGGGGACGAAAAATCGATCTAGCTCAGTCTTATGTCTGGGGAAGGGCATATTTTCGAGTTTTCTCTTTCGCAATATTTCACGCATAATATGGACGCTAATTTCGCGCGGCTTGACATAGCGGCTGTAGCGTAGTCAATATTGGTATGGTCTACTCGCGATGGCTGGTGTTCCTCGGTTCAAACCCGGTCAATCACAAGTTTTTTTTTTGTTTTTAGACAAGTTTATAGTTTTTTTAATTTTTTTAGTTACTTAAAAATATAATTGTACATAAGAACTAAAAGGCGAAAAAATAAAAAAGATATTTTTTTTATTTAACTAAATTTGTACTTATGAACTAAAAGAGATAGAAATAAATAATTATTTAAGATTTTTTATTTTACTTAAAGAGACGGAAACAAGAGCTCTAGGGGTAGAGAGAGGTATGATATCTTTGTTACAAATGTAGATGACAATGCTTTCCATGGGTTTCTTCTTTCCATCCTAAATCTGCTGTACGTGTGTACGTCACTGAATTCCTCCTAGGCTGGTCCGATTTGAATGAAGTCTATGTATATAAATGAAAGTCGTGTTAGTTACTCTATTTATAACTCAAGAACCGCTTAACCAGTATGGCTCAAAATTGTTAGGGAGGTAGAGAAGAACTGGGAGAAGGACATATCACATTATCACATAGGATACTTTTTATCCCGTTCCCGTTGTTCCCGTCGTTCCCGTGTGACGTGACATAAGACATGGTATAACAAACGCAACTGACTTGGAATAACAAAACAACTCAGTCAAAATATAAGTTAGCGGTTCATTTGCTAAAAATGGTACAAACACACTGCTGCACTACTCAGCATATTAAAAAAAAAGTCTTACTGGTTGAATGTTGATGCATTCATTTAAAGCAAGGAATATAAATACTCTCTGCTGGTTTAATTTTTTTTAATAAAAGCCCCAAAGCAAACTTCAACTTCAAAATTTCTAATATTGTATTGCTGTGCCATTTATCACTTCACTACATACTACAAAACAAAGTTACTTTCTCTTTCACTGTGTCCTTTTGTATGATTAAATCTATAAAACTGCGAAACAGATTTTGATGAGGTTTTTTTTTAATAGATAGAGTAATTAAAAAGAAACTTTTATATGTATAATAACATCCATTAAATTGTGGAGAAACACTATCCCTCGCCCACATGTGGGAGTGACGAGAGGAGGCACAACTCCGTTGCCGCGAAAAATCGCAGTACAGCAGACAGAGACATGGAAAGTGTGATTGTCGCAATCCAGCACTGAGCACGCCACAAACATCAAAATCCTCTCTTTGAGGATAGCTAGAGAGGCGCCACGGCGTCCTCACCTTCCGACTGACGTAGGTCCTCACCGGACACGGCTGTTTCGGGAGGTTCCTGTTCCGTATAAGGCGGGAGGAAACGCCAGGGTGACCACTGTGTGCATCGCCCTGAGGACACGGTGGAGCAAATGGTGGAGGTCTGCCCGGCTTGGGTAAAGCCCAGCCGTGTCCTCGTGGTGGCAATCAGCTGCGATCTCTCGCGTCCGACCCTGGTCCGGGCCATAGTCCGGAGCAAGAGTGCATGGCAAGCTTTCACCTCCTTCTGTGAAGCAGTGATGCTGGCAAAGGAGGAGGCGGAGCGCGTGATGGAGCGGAAATCCCACTAACCTCACGCCTCAAACCGCCGCAGGAAGCGCCCTGGTCAGGAGCCAACATCGGACTTCCGACCACCGTAGGCGCGGGCTTGCGGGTGGCGAGCGATAGGCAGCTAGCCTCCTGGTAAGAACCAGGCCCGGGTTGACGGCGCGTTGTGCTTCACACGCGCCTCAAAGAGATGTCAGCACACCTTGACGGGGTCCACGAGGACTGGTCCACAGGGTTGCGGGTTGGTTAAAAAAGAAACCATGGCACTGGTCGTTGCATAGGCAAGTGAATAATAATAATAATAATAAATCGTTTATTTGCATTAAACATGGTATACAAAGGTGTTGAATAAAAATACAGTAGGTACAAGCATGTTTAGCTAAGATGAACATAGCACGCAAAATTTTTAAGGTAAACTAAACTATTTAAGGCATTAACATTTATGATCCATAAATTCTTTTAAACTATAAAAATTACATTCATTTAACCATTTATAGAATGCAGTCTTCAATAATCTTATATTTAATACTTTGAAATGACTTGGCATCTTGTTATATATCCGCACACATGTGGCAAGACAATTTTTATTGTATTTGGTCAGTCTTGGTAGATCACTCTGTACTAATCTAAAAGGATCTCGTCTGATACGTGGACATATTTCACTTGCAGTTTTAAACAGCTTTATATGCTTAACTACGAATACGCATATTTCGTAAATGTAAATGCATGGGAGCGGTAACAAGCCAAGTCTTTGAAACATTGGTCGACATGAATCGTCGGGTTTTAGTCCACACATTGATCTTATGCACTTTTTTTGAGCAATGAATGCTCTAGTCATATCAGTGCTATTGCCCCACATTATAACACCGTATCGTAATATCGATTCAACATAGGCGTGATATGATATTAAAGCAGTTTTCATATTGGTAACATTTTTAACTTGCTTCAGTGCGTATACAAATTTATTAATTCTAGTGCTAATATTATCTACATGTAATTTCCAATTTATATCTTTATCTATTATTATACCTAAGAATTTTGTATGTGTTACTTCATTGAGTTTATTTATATTAAGTTTAATGTTATTTTTATTATTATTTGTATCATTGAATTGTATATAGACGGATTTGTTTAGGTTTATTTTTAAATGGTTAATGTCAAGCCAATTTATTAATTTATTGATTGTATTATTAATTTCACACTCATGATCTCCAATGGTATTTTGTTTTTTATCAGTTGCTACTACAATAGATATGTCATCAGCAAATAGGATGCATTTATGCTTGGTTATTTCTGTAATGTCATTTATGTATATAAGGAATAATACTGGGCCAAGCACACTTCCTTGTGGTACGCCGTATTTATTATGTCTATATTCTGAATAGTAGGGTGTCATGTCTCTATTTTTGTTAATTCTATTGATAGTAACGCATTGTTTCCTATTACTCAAATAGGACATTATCCACCGTAGAGCGGGTCCCCTTATTCCAATAGCTTCCAACTTTTCTAGCAGTATGACATGCGATACCAGGTCAAAGGCTTTTGATAAATCAAAAAATAGTCCAGTAGTCATCTGATTGTTGTTAACATTAGAAAGTATTGCTTTCATAAGAGAGAATGCAGCTAAAGTTGTCGACTTACTTTTCTGAAATCCAAATTGTTCGTCACTTATAATTTTGAATCTATTACAAAAATCAAGCAATCTTCTATACATACATCTTTCATAAATTTTAGATAAGATCGGTATTAAAGTTATAGGTCGATAATTATTTATATCATCCTTATCTCCCTTTTTGAATGATGGCTTTATTATGGATATTTTCAATTTATCAGGAAATGTTCCATGTAAAAATGACATATTGATTAAGTGAGTTAAGATCTTAGTTAGCTCGTTACAGCAGGCTTTTATTATTTTAGTACTTATTTCATCATATCCCTCAGATCTGGTATTGCGTAAAGACATTATTTCTTGTAGCACCTCATTTTCAAGTAATGGCTTCAGAAACATTGAGTTGTAATATTTATTTCTTCTAAAGTTTCGGTCAGCACTTTGTTGAATTGGTATAGAAGTTAAGTTTGTGTAATGGTTATTGAATATAGAGGCTATTTCTAAGGGGTCTGTAATTACTGTATCCTTTAGCTTTATGCTTTCTATATTCTCTTTGGAATTAGTAGCGTTAATTTCATTTTTAATAACAGTCCATGTTGCTTTACATTTGTTATCATGCGCATTAATATAATTAATATTTAGGTTTTTTTTTGAGCTGTATACACATTTATTTAACAGGTAAGAATAATTTTTATATTTGGTTTTATTAGTTGAATTTTTATTTTTATAATACTGATAACGTAGTTTTCTTTTAGTTTTACAACTTTGTCTTAGACCTTTGCTTATCCACTTTTGTGCATTTTTGTTATTATTATTAACCTTAACTCTTAATTTTGGAAAACAAAGATTGTAAAATAAACTCAACAAATCATGAAATTCATTAAATGCGGAATTTGAATCAGTATTTAGATAAATATCGGCCCAAGTCAAGTTTTGCAAGCATTCCTTAAATTTTCGGATATTGTCTATGCTGTAGTCTTTTTTAAAAATATAATATGCTGCTAATTTTAACGGTTTATTTTTAGTAGGGAAGCTCAACATTTGTGCTGTATCATGATCTGAAAGATGTAGAGGTAGGACGGTTGAAGTGGCATTTGAAATGTTGCTTAGAATGTGGTCAATACAGGTTAATTTACGTGTGGGTACCTTAATGTGTATTTTCAAGTTATAATTATTTGCCAGGCTTTGCAATTCGTTAGTTATATTGCTTTTTCTTAGAGTGTTTATATTCAAATCGCCGGCTACAACTACATTTAATTTAGATTTATATTTCCTCAGCAGATCATGTAAAAGATAATTTAATTTTGTTAAAAACTGATTTGGATCCGATTGAGGTGTTCTATAAACAGATATTATTACTAATTTATTACAAACGATCTCTACACCGCAGGCTTCAAATGTATTTTGTATTGCATAATCTTTTACAAATGTTAACTCCTTATAATTCAAATCCTTTCTTACTAGTATACAAGTGCCACCTCTTTGTTTTTCTCTTGAGAAGCTAGAAGCCATAGTATAGTTATATATTTTGACGTAATTTTCGTTACCTTTTTTTATAAATGTTTCAGACAGACATATAACATCCGGATCATTATTTACTTCTTTTAATTCTTGAATCGTTATTTCTAATAGTTCTTTTTTGGATAGGATACTAGCAATATTTTGATGTAGTATTCTAAAATTGTGCTCTTTATTTACTTTGGGCACGAAAAAATGATTTATTCTTGTCTATAACAGGAAAGTAATAGGATATGGTCCCTTTTGGATTCTTTACTTCCAGTTGAGGGGTTGTACTTTCCCTGTGGCTATTTTTTTGAAGACAATTAAAGTAGTAGGGAATTGTCCCTTTCCTAGGTTCCTTAAGACTAGTGTTTACATTAAAACTTGATTTGCTAATCGCTAACCATTTTCGAATTTCACTAGGATTCAAATATTTATCACTGTAATCACAACAATCTATAATATAGTTTACTGACTGACAGATATCGTACAATTTTGTACATTTTTTGTATAAAAAGTGGCATTTTTTATACTGTTTACATATGTTTTTTATGGAGTAATTCAATTTATTTACATTTAAATACGCGTTATTTAAGACATTTAATACAATTATAGTGTTATTTTTGAATGTATCTAATATAATGTGCAATTGAGATATGGTTAGGTTTGAGTTACGATCATTTTCCCCTATACATATAACAAGTTTGTCATCGGTAGACAATTCACTATTTCTACAGTTGGCCAAGATTTCGCTGGACGGTGCATTCGGCTTCGTTTCGGCGACGACGCTGTATGTTTCGTACTGTGTGTTTGTACGCGAAAGCGAGATGGCTGCTGCTAGTCCGACGCAGCGCTGGGATCCGAAGATGAATATCTTCTTCCCGGGGTGGATATTTGGTACATTTAGAGCAGTTGAGTTTCGATATTTTGCAGTATTATTTGACTTCTGACTCGTTGCGTGCGTTGGTTCCTGAGCATAATTTTCACTTGAGATATGACTGCTCCTCATAAGTTCTTCAATGCGTCCAGTAAGGGTTGAGATCTCCCTTTCTGCGACCTCTAATTGTTGTTGTAGAGTGACGATCTCCTGTTTCAATAGTGATATTTTACCGTAGTCGTTGGTATTAATATTGTAACTCTCTAACGATGGGGAGATTGGTGTAGAATACGTGTTATGCTGGAGTGACAGGACACGGGTTTTCTTCTGTTTGAGCTTAGGACTGTCATAAATCTTAGCAGAATGGCATATAGATTTTAAACTTTGGTTTTCTAAAGTTAATTTGTTAATCTGTTTGTGCAAGTCATTATTTTCGAGCAACAGATTTCCCAGTTCATTTTCGGTGCTTTCAAGTTTAAGTGTGAGCTGAGCTATAGTGTACTTCATTTCTGAGGTTGAAACTAAATCAGATACTGTTCTGTCAACACTTCTTGATAGTTTGGGAGTATTATATGACTCATCAGATGTTTCACGTTCTGTAAGTACATGGGAGTCAAATAACAATGTGCTATGTTGTACTGGAGATTGGCGCAGTGTTTCGTCACCCATATTTTCATTTATTAGACCAACTTCAGCTTCAAGTTGCGTTGGAGATACTGTTTTTATCGAGGTTTGCTTTTTACGCATCGTAATATTAGATGTAGTATCAGTTTCGGCATATTTTTTATTTCTGATGCATACCTTGCACCTCCATTTCTTTTTGGCTTCTGCATCTTTAAGGCGGTATGTCGCTTCGGGATAGCCATCGCAATTTAACTCATACCTGTTATTACAGGCAGAGCATAGCGCAGTATTTTTTATATTGACCATTTTTTTACATTTATAACAAGTTACTAGTGGCGCCATCTTATGAGCACTGTTACTGTTTCTTGCCAAGTTTGAGTTCATTGTGTTTGCTTTTTCAAATGTAGGTAATGTAGGTATGTATTTAATTATTTTTAAAATTTAGAAATTTACGAAAAGTGAATGTTGCAAGTGGGGTTTGAACTCGCGGACATTCGTCTAAGACTGGTTGATCTGCAAAAGTAGAACGCTTGTGCACTAAGCCAGCCGCACATGAGAAAATAAGTTGAATTTATTGACCACTTGTCGTGAATTTTATATGTTTATACAATCTATAATCAAATTTAAACAATCGATAATGGCGGTTGCAATTCAAATTACTGTACGAGTCACTTTTGCACTTATTTTCCAATATTTCACTGTTATTATTGTTTTATTGCTATAATTCGTTTATTTGTTTTGTAATGTTTGTAGATTAGGGGTTTTTATGAAAGTTAAACTTTGTTTTGTTTTGAAAATAGTCACTTTGTGTATTGTGTTATTTTTGCTCACAAATAAAAGTTTCTTTTTTTTTCCTTATATTTCCACTGTTTCTGTACAATAACACTAACACAATTACTGTCACATAATAACTACTGAAAGTTCTGTTTATGTACCAAGTTTTATACACTTTTATGCACTATTTATAATTTAAAAAAGTTTTTTATTACGGAGCACTTTTACTTCACGTTAGGCCACGCGCAGCGCCCTCTACCAATATAAATATAAAATACAAATACGAAGGAACACGGGTGGATTTTAGTCAATAAAAGTCTGACACGCCCTTCCGCTCCGCCCAGAGCGGGAGAGGTCATTTGATGATTTCCCATCCAAAACAAAAAAAAAAAAGAACTGAAGAAGAGCAAGAAATTGCACTTGAAGAGCGCAGCCTTAGTATGGCTCGACTTCGTGCTTCTCACTCACCAGAGCAAAGGGAGGCAGCCCGTGAAACGGCTCGGTTGGCAATGCGAAATCGTCGAGCAAACCTCAGAGGTCAAGCGCTAGATAATTTACGAAGCACAAGAAGAAATTCATCAAATACTGATTTGAATCGGGCAGCGTTTTAATACGCATATAATATAGCGCAATGGCGTTCGCATTGGGCTAATGGATGTTGTTTGCGAGTATTGTAGCACATTAAAGATTTCCGGAGAACCGCCAGGATTGTGCTCCCAAATAAAGAATCGTTGAATAATAATATTTATTAATTTAAAATTATCTTAATTTAAAAAGTAGTCATGTGATATTGCCTTTAAGGCGGAACGAAGTTCGCCGGGTCAGCTAGTATATTATATTACTGGTGGTTCTCTTGTAAGGTAGATCTCATAATTTCTTAATAACTTAATTTCGGTACAGTGTCTACTAATTTTCTGCCTAAATTTACATAAAACGCTTTCTGTTCTGTGTTTGTAATAGCAAAACACGCTATCAACATCTTTATAGGAAAATATTAAAAGTTATTTATTTATTTACACTTTCGCACAAAGAAATGTTCAGAAGCGGACTTAATGCCTTAGGCATTCTCCACTAGTCAACCACGGGTGGTGAAGAGATTAAATGGCAGGTGCTTTGGTTGAAAACATAGATATAGGAAGTAAATGCGTATACCGTAGCAATGAAATTCTAAATCTATGGTTGAAAACAATGATGCTAAAATTGTTTGTGTCTTTAGTGACATTTTTGATCTGCTAGTGTTACTTACATTCCAATACAGTCAGGAATCCCTTAGCCGTTGTGTTTCCTAAGCTATTGAGGGCTACGCAAACGTACCAGCCTTCGTCTTCCTTGGTAACATTGTATATCGTAAGTTGTTCCGGCTTGTCTGCTGGGTTCTCGCTCTGAAAATATCAGGTAAAGTCAGTACGGTTGAAATATTTATTCGTAATTTCTATATTGTTAGTTGTTCACACGTTAGTTCAGGGATTTGAGAAAAAGGACAAAACCATGCGGTGACTTTGTCAAAAGTTAACTTTAGGAATATGCCTAGTTATAATGGAAATTATAGGCAATTTAATTTGAAAAAGTGTTTTACATGCATTACTACATTTTGAGAGATTTATTTCAGAATGAAACAGCAATTCAAGGTCTTTGACCAGTCGTGAAGAATATGCAGACTAACGGTATACATAGTATTGTATAAAGTCATATGTTTTTTTTAAAATGAACAGACAGCTATGCTGCTGGGGAGTTGGTTCCGCCTCTTCTTCTTCCCAGCGAAAGCACTAGGAAGTGGCGAAGGTAGGGCGCTTTGGGTAGACTGTCTTAAGTAATATTGACGTCCAAAAAGTGCTGATTCTTAGCCTAATTTGATAAATGAACTTTTGATTTTGGCATAAACAATTATACAAAAATGCTGAAAATGAAGAAAATACGACAAGTCCATTTAAATGCTAAAATCAATTACGTAGGTACTCTAAATGACTTAATTCTAAACGACCATGCACCACACCATGCGTTAGTAACAATGCCCTCACCAAAACCATTTTGTTCTCATTAAAGATGACAATAGTCTCCTTGACGGATGCATCATTAGGGTCGACGGTGTAGTTGTAAACGTATTCGTCTCTTGTAAAGTACATCCAAAATACTGACGGATGCATATCAGTCAGGAACTGACAGCTAAAACGAGCTGTATCCCCAACCACGACCGTCTGATTCTCAGCACCACGAGTCAGTACTGGCTTTGCGTAAAGACGCTCTATAAAAAAATTGGGTGGTTAGAATTCTGCTTGCGTATCGTGTATATATATATCGTATCGTATTGCGTTTCGGCCAATTATTTTCTTTGTTGTATTAATTTTAGTCTGCACAATATGTATTAAAATGTTGTTAATAATTATTAACAAGGATAATTATATCCTTGTTAATTTAGCCATCATATTTTAACATAGCTTTTAAGACATGGTATTTGTGACCAATCTTAACTCGCTCTTAGAAATCTTGCGTGACTTTTTGAAATAAATGTTCTTATCATCTATATTAAGAACACATTCCACAGAATTTCTTTCTTTTTAGAAAACAATGAATATAAATAGCAATGTTTGCATTGCAACACTTCGATCCAAACTAACTGTGGAATGTCAGGCGATATTCTGTTCGTTTTTCAGTTTATATTTATATTGAATCAAATAGCTTGCGAGCTTGAAACGCCTATCGATTTAAACGGACTAAGTGTTAGCAATGTGAACTTTGCATACATTAAAAAGAAGATTAATTTTCGTCCAACACATTCTTTAAATTCTCACTTATTTGCTAACATATTACTAAAGCATCTTGTCCTGTGCATACCAATGGATGAAATAGGAGTTAAAGTTAATACAACATTTACCACCACCAAAATTAGGACCAATTTACCTTCACCAGTTACTAAAACAACTCCTTCACAGTTACACTAAAAAGTTAAGAATACATGTGCGACATTTACCCTAAACCTGCAGTGAAAATTGCTTCTAATCCAAAAACAATTAACAGATAAATCATAATAAGCACCTGTATAGCTTCTAAAGACAAAATACAGAATAATAAGCAGAACATAGAAGAAGATAACCGACGAACCAAAGATTTTAATGATAGGAAAGAGAATAACAAAACCTCCACTTTCAGAAAAAAGCAGTGATCCGTAACCAAATTGTGATTTTGGACCAACACCGTGAAAAAAAATTAAGGACCTCTATAACATCTCCAACAGGTATTGGCATATCACTGGGTCCAACTTCGGCACTTTGAACAGAATAATTGTATGGCCTGACCCAGTACAAGTAAGGTTCCAAGTCAGAGACAGGTGGACACGACAGTGTCACGGTATCGTTGACCAGGAGTGTGATGTTACCCGGATACCCCTCCTTAATGTACGGCTTCGATGGGTAGCGTTCTATAAGAGATAGCCTATTGAAATATCGTAGAGTTTTTACATAATGAAGTTGTATGATTGGAGTCTCTAGGCCATATTAGGCTCGTAATCATAAAAGTTAAACAGGTCTTGATCTAGATGAATATGAACAATATTATTATTATCTTTATTTTCACATAAAACAATTTCAACACACAATTCATATCGTCTAATTTTAACACATTTAAATATATAAAAAACATACCTTGTATATGAAGAACCACTGTATGCTCGATGCAACCAAGCTGGTTGCAAACAACACAAGTGTAATTTCCATTGTCAGCTTTTGTTAGCTCATCCAAAGCCATTGACCACTTCCCATAGGATGGTTGGAAGAACACGCGAGATATTGGCGTATTCCTGTTTTTGTACCAAGTTATGTTCGGCGTCGGATTCCCTGCAAATGTTTTACGATGTAGTAAACATGCTTCTGGCTATTTCTGTGTGGGCTACATTTAAGTTTGTGGAGTAGGATAGGGAAGCAGACTGTTTGGGGACGATGACTAGAGTTTGCATGTTTACTTTAATATAACTTTGAGTAAGTTTGGATGTACGAAACTACAAAAGGTTATAGAATAGAAGAAGTGAAAACATTTCAATTTCAAAAGGTACATGAAATAATAAATATATCCTAAAATATGAATACTATTGAACGCAGCTCCAAAAATGAAAGAAACAGAAATACAGTAACACAACACGATGCTTAAAATATCCACTAATAAAAATATTTATTACCTTCAGCCGCGCATCTCAATCTTATGGAATTCCCTGCAGGTTTCATGTCCATCTTATACAATTTTGTGGGATGTTTGAACCTTGGCGGGAAGTATTCTTGCTTCTCATCAATATGACCGTAGTTCGGATGGTCTTTTTCGTCTTTCTCTCCTTTCTCATCTGGGTCTTCGTCTTTTATGTATCGTTTGGCGTCAGTCACGTTTTCTTCTAACGTATTGTTTTCTACTAGGGCTGCACTTTTAATTTGTGATAGTGTTTCTGGGAGTGTTCTTTCACCCATGTCTGCTTGGTAACCTGGAAATACTATTTAATTAGAAAAATCTTGAAATTAGAAAAATCAACATTACGATTGTTTATAAAGCTGTATGTATTTCATTTTTTTATTACATAAAACAATAAATATGTTCAAATCAATATTAATAAGGAAACTCATCAAATAAAAACCGAAGACTGCACAGGAAATCGCTTGTTATTTCAATCAAAATTTAAGTGCATCCCGTGTCGTCGAAAAAGCTTATGAAGTGTTTTAAAACCGAATGTTTCAAGCATTTCTACACACGAGTGCAATATTGCTGCAACCCCGGAATCCGGTGCACACTGTTTACACATCTGGATGACCAATAAAGACGCTAATAAAATATAATATTAAAATAACCGCGCTCAGGCCAAAGACACTGAAACAGCAATGAAAACTGTTCAAAGTAATGCTACTGTGATACCTCTGACATTGAAGATTTGTAACACGAATTGTTTTATTGGTTACAGATTGTGGGATGGGTTTGCAAATTTCGCGGAAACCTTTTCTACTGGAACTGTTTGTTGTTTTAGAAATAGTTTTACGAGTAACCTTATTTGCCCACCCATTCTGTTTTTTCCTGTATTCGTTTCTTTATATCTAGTTTTCATTTGAAAGCAAATACACTTCAATAACCATCTTTGTTTTCCGTTTTTTAACATCATATATTTGTCATATTCGTTGTCAAACTTACCTTCAATATCTTGTGGACTGTTACGTTTTAGTCTGATCCTTATATTCATCTCTTTGGCATTTTGATTACAAGTATATAGTCCTGCATCTTTTGGTTTGAAAGCATTTATTCTTAACCTGAAATCAACACCGTTTCCGTTTATTCAATCATCCATGAAAATATTTATAATTGTGGCGATATAAACAAGTCACTGACTTTAATGAGATAATCGCAAACAGAAGATAGCAAACGTCATATCTTTTACGAGGATCTCGTATCACGATCACGCCAAATGCGCAGCAAGACAAAAATACATTCATCCACAATGAAAAAGCTTTGGTTCGAAAAGATTTTAAATGAAGCAATAAACTTTGGTTCGAATTACAATAGAATTATTGGGTGGAATTTCAGTTAATTGTTTGCCCATTTAATGCAACTAAAGACAGCGCATTTGCTATTAAAGGCAAATCTCTTTAATAATAGGATCCATTATCATGTCGTTAACTTCAAACAACTATTACTTCCAATCCCTTGATCTGCATAAAGACCATCCACTGGATGATTGAAGTTAGCTAAAGTCTTGTAACTAAATTCACTACAAAATCATTTGTATCCATAGAAAGTAGCTGTAAATATTAAATAGAAAATGTCCAGCTTTTTGAAAGTTTTCTCTTTTTAAAGTTCGATGATGAGATTAACTTCAAGATTCAAACAATGATATATTACACATTTGATTTTAAAGACCTGTATTTTATTCCACAAGTCTCTTGTATTCCTTAATCTCACTAATCACCCCGTTTTAAGACACTATTATTTTCACACAATCTTTTCATTCGTTCACCCTAACCAAGCATATAAATGATTTGATTTCGAATACAGCCTTAATTGAAAATGTAAAGCTTGATATATCATAGTCACTCTTTTTACATACCTATAGTACTTTATACGAGAGACGGCATTTCGGACACCTGTCAGTGCAACAATTCTAGCAGCTATTAAAGATCTTTGCACTGTCAACTTCTTCAACAACAAACACCAAAAATATAACTACATATTATAATATGTAGTTATACCGCAACCTCTGACGTTTTCATTCACAATCTATTTGATTAATATTCAAACATAATTTTGATCGACAGTGTTTTGAACCGCCCCAAATAGAATCACATAACTCAGCCATGCATTACGGGTTGTATTCAAAGTTTGTGTAAATATTGTTACTGGATACATTGCTTACTGTTTCTATGTCTCTATTTCTGTGCTTCGCGAAATTTTCCTTGTTATTTCTAGATTTGCTTAGAATAGGTACTGAGGTTAGTTGGTGGTGTTCATTGAGCGGGTTTGTATGAGAATAATTAGCATTAACTTTTATCTTTTCTGAATCTACTGATTAATATTACATTTTGTTTTGTCTAGTTGAAAACAGACTTTTCGTCTTATTTTTCAGACTATGGTGGACAAGATTGAACTAATATTTATCTTCTGTCAAATTGATAATGAAATAGAAAGGAAAGATGCACTGATTCAGTCTCTAACTCACTCCGTCTTTCTTTTTTAGCTTTGTCATCTTTCACACGATCTTTCTCTTGTTCCTTTAGTTTACTTCCTGTTCTAATATGCATATCATCTATGTTAGAACCTACCAGTGTCTCAATCCTCTGCTTCTATGGCCTTCCGTCAGCGGATCTCCATCCTTATACCACACCAATGAGGACTGTTTTTCACCACTAGTCTTCGTTATACACGTCAATCGTAACCGCTCGTTTAGTGAAACCTCTAATTGTGTGTAGTTCTTATCTGTAACAAGAGATATAAGTATAAATTAGTATATGTGTTCATATGTACCCCGTGTAAACCCGGGCTTAGAATAGTACCATCCCATATCCTTCCTTGAGTGTCGTAAGAGGCGATTAAGGGAACTGTGGGCTTGGAGATTATGAGCTTGAGGGATGTATTTGTCCAGCATTAGACCTCTATAGGCTGAAGAAGAATATCTGTTCATTATTTGCGGGTATTTTAACAGTAAGCTAATTTCGAATGTCAATAGTGTCCAGTGGTGGCTATATTCTAACTTCTATTCTGAAGCGATCTTAAAATTTATCCGCAAAGGTAGGACGCCCTTAGGCAAGGTGGAACAACTATTTTAGCAGTTTCGCTGGTACTAAAAATGTAAAACAGTGTACTGCTTAGCATAAGTAGTATTAAGTTATAATAAATGATTTTCTTTGTTTATTTTTTGTAGTTTAGAGTTGATAGAGTGTGGCAACTGCTACCAGGAATCCTCCATCTCCTTTGAAAGGACTGTCAAAAAAAAAAAAAGAAACGGCAATCCGAAGAGAAAACAAGGAGGGACACTGAGCAAGGGCAGGCGTGGGTTTTAGCCGGTGAGAGTCCAGCACCGCCTGGTTCGCTAGTGAAGCAGTCTGGGCGTTCATGAGGATTTACCAAAAAACCAGTGAACTGCTGGCGACTGATGATAAGATGATGCCCTAAATGTAAGTCTAAAAATGTCGATTTTTGTACCATCTTGTTAAGTGGTCTTGGTAAGTGTTTATTAAACAGTTCTGTATTATTATTATTTATTTTCTTAATATCCACGTGTAAAATACATTGGGATAAATGCTATGCCCCGCAAAACCGTTTTCACGGTTTATCTACGGGAACGGAACAAACAGTGCATCAGCAAATGTATGTCAATTTATTCCAATTCTCTATGACTTCTGATATTATTTAGATCAATAGCAACTATGTAACTGACTATTTTCCGTATTTAACCACCGAACACGGTACAGTGCGTATGTCTACATGGTGAATATATTTCATAGAATCAAAACAATGGAATCATAAATCTGTTAGAGCTAAAAGTTATGAAAACTATGTTTACATTTTTCTTGTGAAACTTCTTCATTGCCAGATAGTGAGAAAAATACTTATGTTTACACTATAATTTGAACTATAGGAGGAGTTTAGTTATGGCACAGAAACCGAAGGAAAGGAAAGAACCAAAAAAAAAAAGAAAAAAGGAAAGAGGAAAGTTACCGTTTTTGCATTTCATATTATGTATACCTAGCGGCCGCCAGCGACTTCGTTCGCGTAGTTTAGTTATGCTCCGCTCCTATTGGTCGCAGCGTGATGTTATATCATCTAAAGCCTTCCTTGATTAATGGGCTATCCAACGCAAAAAGATTTTTCCAAATCGGACCAGAAGTTTCTGAGATTAGCGCGTTCAAACAAACAAACTCTTCAGCTTTATATATTAGTATAGATAAATCAGTGAATCCAAGAAACTATTTTAGTCTTTTGAGTGGTAATGCAAATACTATAGATTATACAGAATTAAACTTTTTGGTTTTTACACTTAAACATTTGTTTAACTCCTGTCATAGTGTCAGGATTATGTCAAAATCTATATCATAAAGTTGTGTTTAAAATGTGTTTACCTTAAACAAATGTTAAACAAAGTGTTTAGCAGTTGTTTAGGTTTTCATTAAATTTATCTTTACAACAATTCAAAACTTAACACTACAGCACTTCATTATGGTCACTGCAAAAAGGGTTACCTATCTGAAAAATACATAAACAACCATAATATCACTAAGTAAGTAAACATATCAGAAAACGCACGTGTGGAGGCCAATTTATAATGTTAGTAAAAAATGAAGTGCTATAATTTAATTACGTAACAAATTAAACAATACTGAACAATTAAACCCGACATTAAATATTACACAAATATGTAATAACAATATTAAACCCGAAATTAAAATGTTATGTCTAATTGTAAGTGGGTTAACATTATTTTCGTGAATAGTTTATTCGATTAAAATTTGATCAAGTTACCTATTCTAACCAAGATTGCTGAAGATTGGTGAAATATAAATGTCTAACTTTTTAGATACAGAAGTGTAATTGCGACACAATAACAATAGCAATGGCATTCATTTTGACATTCCAATAATATTCACTGCCATTTACGCCGATGACCAGACAAATTTTCCGAACTTAGTAAGTAATACCTAGATTAGAAATGGTCGCTAACATAGGCCCTTATAAGAAAGCTCAAACACACACAAAGGGCAATGGAGAGGGCTGTGCTTGGGGTTTCACTGCGCGATCGAATCAGGAATGAGGAGATCCGCAGAAGAACGAGAGGAACCGACATAGCCCGAAGAATTGCAATACTAAAGTGGCAGTGGGCTGGGCACATTGCCCTTAGGACCGATGCCCGATGGGGCCGAAGGGTTCTCGAGTGGCGACCACGCACCGGAAGACGAAGCGTGGGTAGACCCCAGACATGGTGGCCCGACAACCTGGTGAAGCTCGCGGGAAACCGCTGGATGCGGGATGTGCAGGTCCGGTCGTCGGTGGAGAACCTTGGGGGAGGCCAGTAGTGAACGTCTTTTGGCTATAATGATGATGATGATGAGATTAGAAATATCCTTAAAATATCCTTAAAAATATCCGATTGCTGAATCAGAAGAGGGTTAGTTTTGAATGTTTATTTATTGTTATATTAATTTTATTATATAACTTTTGAACAGACTATACCTATGCATGCTTTATAAAATCCAGAAAAAGCACCTACTTTTATTACATACTTAATGTTTAGCATATAAAACGAAAACTATCCTCTGTAAAAACTTAACCCTACTGTACTCGTTATTTTTAACATACACCATAAAAACACGAGAATAAAGTAACCCTTTAGAGTTGTGTTCTCAGCTCATAAACCAAACCCTACAACTGCAGCTCGTGAATTTGAATGAGCCCTTGCAACTTTAAAAAACAAGTCATGTATATATTGAGAATTAAAAAATGTTTACTGCTCTTAAAATGTCGATTAAATGAATATCATTGACTTTTGTTAACAATAAACGAAGATTTATTGTGTTTGTTTTTGTTTAAGGCTTGTTTGAAATTTATTAACTTGACGTGATGTATTTATTAGTTTGGCGGCATTGTCTGTTTATTCTCGTAAATATGTAGGTACAATGGGTGATTTCACAATGATAGCTATTGGGAAAAAGAGCTTGCCTATTATTTTTACAAGTCCCAAATGCAACCAAGAGACTCATACTCTAAATCACCATTGGTGCACTACTTTGGATTCAGTGGAGGGGTGTGCGAAGAGGCTTATTGGCGACCCAGATTTAGCTCAAAACGGTCTCCAAAGTCGGGAGCACAGGCGAAGACTAGCCAACCTGCCGGTGTTCTATAGGATGTATTTTGGAGAGTATGTCCGGAATCACTTGACTTAATTGAAACCGACATCTTGTCGTACGGCAAGTATCCACCCTTACATACTTGAAATACCGACGCAACATTTCGCCTCGTCGTTTATACCACGTACTTCAAAGGACTGGATCGTTTGGCCCGCAGTGGTCTTGCCGTCTCATTATAATGTATCTTCAAGGCTTGTAATAAACTAGTGCTCTCTACCATCAACGATTGCATCATTGCTTCACACCAGGCGACATCGCGAGCCAGCACTAGTTTATGTAATTATAAAGAAAGTGGCAGCCTTTTGGTGGACAAAATTTCTTTTTTAAGTTCAAAATAAGTCCATTTTCAGCCTAATTTTAAAAAATGACTTGATTCGATTTGAATCACATCTCATAACGAGAGTGTCTATCTCGGGGAAACTTTTGTTATAAGATGGGATTCAAATCGAAGCAAGTCACTTAAAATACTTCCGAGTCAAACAGAAACCTAATGTTTTGGTTTCCGCGTTTAATGCAACAATACGGACCATTGTCTGTGTTCCATGGCAGCCGTCCGACCAAGACCCCAATCCAAGCATAAAGTTATACTTGCAACTCAACAATATATTTGTCGCCAAATCGAAAGGAAAAATGCCCTCCCGAACCCAATTCCCAGTGAAATATAGAAAATCCATTTGCAACACTTGGGCGTGTTAAAATAATATGCAAGTAGATTTATAGTGTTCAGGTGTCCGAACCGACATCTATTTATATACGCAAACGTGATTTTAATGAGCACTGGCGGGTTCAGTCAAGTTTTTATTTTAGGGACTTTTACTGTAGCGACTTTCGCTCTGCACTTTAGGGTTATTATTTACGGTTACTATTACTACTTTGAGAATGTACATGTTTATTTACTATGGTTTGTTTTGAAGGGTCTAGAATAGTGTTTATGATCAGGATTTAAGTACTAGGAGATGATACGGGCAAACGTTGCAATTAGGGAAAAAATCTTCAAGAAGGAGGCAAATAGAAGGATCCAGCTGGGATGGGCAGCATTTGGTAAACTTCGTCGGGTATTTTCGTCGCCCATACCATATGCCATATTGTATGTGCTTGATGTGAGAATGGTTGCATGCTTTAACAACTAGTCCTTAAAAACGGCGGGGTGCAACTATTACACATATAAATAATTAGCTTTCCGCCCGCGGCTTCGCCCGCGTGGAGTTCGGTTATATCGCGCTTTTTAGATTTGCCTCGGGAACACCAAATTTTTCCGAGATAAAAGGTAGCCTATGTCTTTTCTCAGGCTCTAGACTATCAGCCTACCAAATTTCATTACAATCGGTTCAGTAGTTTTGGCGTGAAAGCCGGACAGACAGACAGACAGACAGAGATACTTTCGCATTTATAATATTAGTATGGTTAACATTTGGTGAGATTAAAATATTTTCATATAACTTCACTCGCTGCGCCACGTGATATCAGCTGCTTAAGCTTAGATCTCGTGGGAATATCGGGATAAAAACTATCCTTTGTGTTATTTCCGGTTATAATCTATATATGTGCCAAATTTTGTAGTTTTGCGTGAAAGTGTAACAAATATCCACCCATACAAACTTTCGCATTTATAATAATTACTAGCTGTGCCCCGCGGTTTCACCCGCGTAACCTTCAAGCCGAATGAGCTCAGTTGATATAAAATAAGCACCTGTTATAATAATGGCGGCTAATATGTAGTACATCCGCGTTTGCTCCCGTTTCCGCAACATTTTTTGTTCCTGCTCTGCTCATATTGGTCAAAGCGAGATGTTTTATAGCCTATGTCCTTTCTCAGGCTCTAGGCTATCTGTGTACTAAATTTCATTACAATCGGTTCAGTAGTTTTGGCGTGAAAGCCGGACAGACAGACAGACAGAGATACTTTCGCATTTATAATATTAGTATGGATTAGGTATGTAGTCCACAATCATCATCATTTCAGCGTTAATCCCAGTGGCATCCGAAGGTTTTCAGCTTTGGAGTCTGGGGTCCGCTTTACCAGTCCAACTGCTTGCTTGGCTAAACTTTGATATTTTCTGTGATCCGTCTAAGCTTCGCCTTTAAAGCGCCACAATGTAGATATTTAAACAGCTTTTAACGTACTTCACAACAAAATCTTTGTAGATATAAAAGTATCGACAAAAAGTGATGTTTTCAATCAATAATCATCGACACTAGTAAGTAACATTCTTATTTCTAACACTCTAAAGTACTTACTTTAAGACTCCAAGATATTTTTAAATTTCATATACAGGGACCCGATTGTGTATTTCTTACAAATGTATTTGCCGTTAGACGTCAGCAGGTTAAAGTACCCAAATCTCTTATTTTTTCCAATCAACCTTGAACCATAATTCTTTAGTAATAAAGTTGAAAATGTAATAAAGAAATTTGAGGGATTGTATTGGGTTGGTGCGTTGGCGTCTGGACAAAGTAACGTTGCTTTGTTTCGCAAGTGGTCCTGGCTGAAAGTTTAACTGCCATCGAGATTTGTGGCCTGTGAATTATGGCCTGCAATAGTGATGGGACGATGAATTTTGATGTCGATATCGATGAAATGTTTTAAAATTTTCAAGATAGTTATTTAGCTTCATAAATTGTAGTTGTTTTTATTTTATAATATGAAGAGTGCTAATCGTGCAAACTTTTTTAAATATAAACCAATATAAGTTAATATTAACAGTTTCACAACAATTAATTTAATTGTGTACGAATTTCATTATTTTTAATTTTGACATTGAAGAAAAATATCGATATTCGTCGTTAACAACACTAGCCTTTTTGCAAAGCTCCTTAAGTATCGATTTAGTGGTTGCATATGTTGAGCAGATGCAAGCCATGCACCCATGGGGTACAAAAACATCGAAATTCAAAACTAAAGTCATAAAAGATTTGGTGATTTTAAAAACAATAGCCTCTTGAGGGCGTGAGAAAGATTTTTACAAATGACCATTTTGAGATGGGTTTTATTTTTTTGGTTTTGTTTGTTCCATTTGGAACCGGCTAAGGTCAGAGACCATACTGCCATGTCTTCAGTAATTAATTTTCAACTATCCTATCCAGGGCCGCGCCGACCCCGGGCAGCGCCTGTGTGCGGAACCTATGAAGCGCCTCTTTTTTAACGAATCATCATAAAAAACGAATTTAAATTTATAACGAATATTTATAACTACTTAGCTGTTGCCTGCGACTCCGTCCGTGTGGACTTTAGTTTACAGCGCGCGGTGGTTCCCGTTTACGTGGGAATGCCAGGATAAATGCCTACATTACTGCAAGGTTTCCTTAAAATCTATTTAGTAGTTTTAAAAAAAATAAATAAAAAGAGCTTAGTTGATATAAAATAAGCGCCTGTTAAAATAATGGGAGCAATATGTATGTCCGCGTTCGCTCCCGTTTCGTAACATTTTTTGTTACTGCTTTGCTCCTATTGGTCATAGCGGGATGTTATATAGCCTATATCCTTTCTCAGGCTATAGACTATCTGTGTAAAAAATTTCATTACAATCGGTTCAGTAGTTTTGGCGTGAAAGCCGGTCAGACAGACAGACAGACAGAGATAGTATGGATTGTTAATTTTGGCTGAAATAAATGTTTTCCAGTATTACAGTACATAGATAATATTATCAAGTGTATAAAACTGGAGAACATTTAGGAATTAGGATACTAAATAGGTATATACTCGTATATGTATATCCCGTTCGCTTCTGCTTGCCAATTACTGCGAAAAGTATAACTCGAAACAAATTTTGACATACTTTAATAATACAAAGAATAAAGAAGCTGACTTTTGTCTAATAATAATAATAATAATAGGTACCTACTATTATTACACAGTATACAGTATGTTTAAAAAAAAAAAAAAAACAACAAGAGTCTATCATTTGCAAGAATATAAACATACTTTAATTATAATATTTCCACTTTTCTTGTTTTTTTTGTTTGCGAAATTCCTATAGTTTCATGAATGTCTATATGGTCTAGTATTTATATTCCATGTATGAGTGTCATCTTGAGTTTAGTTGTAATTCTGCTATTCAAAATTGAAAAAAATATGATTTTAAAAATATCCCAAAGAAAAGTTATATTTATTTGTATAGAAAATCACATAAAAGGTACATACCACTGCATGAAGCGTTTTTTGAATCAGATTTAATAACACCTTCATCTATAACATGACTGGTTTCTGTCTCTAATGATTGTGTGGAAGTTGATGGTAGAGCCTTAAAATATTTACTTATTTTAGTTGCATTTTTATTACGTTCTTCTTCTTGTTTTCTTTTCCTTATTAGATTCTGGTAATTTCTTTTTTTTTTATTATGATTACTATCACTCATCGTGTTAACACGTTAAAACAATAAGTAACACACAAACTATTATTTTATTATAAAAAATCAATGCGCACCTTACACACACTTTCAATCAAATGATTGTCCGTTTTATTTTGGCTATCCCGTTCGTTAAAATCGGAGAATCGGCTCGACGCGACGCGACGCCTACGGTTCAAAATAACCAATACTTTATCCGAGGTTCAAAAGAACTGCCGCCCTTTTCAAGGTAAGATCGTATGTAATGTAAACTAAAACCCTAAGCGTGAAATGAAACCATAAACGTAAATATTAATAAGTATATAAACATTGAGAGACTTGTTCAATAAGCGTAATATAATTATGTCTTGTTGTTTACAAGACCTATGTTGCGTCTATTGTACCTACTTACTTACCGATTCTCCACTACAAAAAACACAATAATTTAGGAAACAAAAATAATTTGGATGGCATAGGCGGTGCGGCGCCCCTATTGACTTGGCGCCTGTGTGCGCCGCACACTTCGCACACAGGGGCGGCGCGGCCCTGATCCTATCTTAACTAAACTAACTTAACCTAATCTTAACCTATCTCCTTTCGACATCGACACGAGGAGGAAGGTTTGGGGCAAAGTCATGGTCTGACCACTGTGCTGCAATATTTCAATGTTCTTTATGAATTAACCACTGAATGCACTTTTTACTACATAACTCGCGCGTTTTTATTTAGTAAACGACACTATAAATAATTTAAAAGTCCAATGAAAAATGAGCGTGACACTCATCTCAGCTCGCCAAAACTCCAAGAGATAGGTTTTACTTAAAATAACTTTGACGGAATAGCACAAAAAACAGCTTTGACGTTTTCTCAATAGTTACATGTCTTCCCTTGGAATAATGGAAACATTAATTTCCATTTTCAAAAACAAACAACTTTTTTTTCTTGGTAGACTCAATGCTAATGATATTCAAACATTCATTCTTAATACGCAGGACTATACTTTTCTCTGATACCCGAAACTTCATATAATTTTAGTACTCCCGAATTATTCCAAAGACAATGCTCTTACTTCCAAACGTTGGAACCCTTTAATCTGTCACTATTCAAGTCCATACAAATTATGTTAAACAATAGAATGAGTCTCTTTTACGTTGGTGGTCTGACTCTGATATTTGGGGTTTGTACCGAATTTAAGTGGTGAAGGAAAAAAATAAATAAAATTAACCTAAATTGATGAATGAATAAATGATTAATGTCGTGGTGGCCTAGTGGTTAAAACACCAGCCTCTCAAGTATGAGTGCGCGGGTGCGATTCCAGGTCAGGCAAGTACCAATGTAACTTTTCAAGTTATATGTACTTTCTAAGTATATCTTCGAAACCAATGACTGAAGGTGAAGGAAAACATCTTGAGGAAACCTGGACTTTTAAGTCTGAAATCGCCAACTCGCATTGAGCAAGCGTGGTGATAACGCTCAATCCTTCTCTGTATGAGAGGAGACCTGTGCCCAGCAGTGGGACGATAAAATAAAAGGTTGATGGTGATGAACCTAAATTGAATTTAGATTGTGGGGTGTTTGAGAATTTATTTTTTGACTTTAGATTCAAGTATATGTTTGAGAATTGTAGTTATTTCTTGACACGCCAAAGTAAAGATCGACTTACTACAAGTATAATCCGCACTCGTAAGTTTGTGAGGACATCCATACTCAGGATGGATGGATGACTATAAAAACTACTACATGGATTTGGACGACATTTAGCATACACATGCTGCTTTTTACCCCTATATTCTCTCACGAGTTCAACAGCCTCGATGGCGTAGCGGTAGCGAAGGAGGCCGCTGCACAAGGAGGCGGGGTTTCGATCCCCGCGCAGTGCAAATATTTATATGCATGAATATGAATATTTGCACTGGTCTGGTCATGCCTCGGAAAGCACGTTAAGCCGATGGTCCCGGTTGCCATACGAACGTGATAGTGGCCACAGAACAGATGAAGTTATAACTGTTCCGTGATAGTGACAGTCGTTACGTGTTGTTCGAGTCCTTAAAAGTCCTGCAATTGGTCTAACTGCAATGCTTGGATGTCACCTTCGGGTTGTTGAGGTCAGACGAAGTCGCTTTACGGAAAATATCGAAGTTTAGCCAAAATTAGCAGTTAGACTCATAAAGCGGACCCCAGACTCCAAAAGCTGAAAAAGCTATGGATGCGACTGGGATTAACGCTGAGATGAAGATGATGATGATTCTCTCATGAGTTCGAAACCTATAGATACGGGTAGAACAGCGGGGCGCTGTAGTTTTATACCTCTCTATTCAAATATAAATATATACGGGCAAATCACACAGATTGAGCTAGCCCCAAAGTAAGCTCGAGACTTGTGTTATGTGATATTAACTCAACGATACTATATTTATAATAGATAAATATATAGATAAACATCCAAGACCCAGGCCAATCAGGAAAAGATCGTTTTCCATCATGACCTGGCCAGGGATCGAACCAGGGGCCTCCACGTCGCAGGCAGGCGTGTTGACCGCAGCGCCATGGAGGACGACTTTAATCATCGTTTATGAATAAACACCATAGTGTTTAAGGGGTTTATTCATAAACGATGGTTAAAGTAACGTAACGTGCAAACGTCTAAAATGTATGGTAATCACTAGTTAAATTTAAGTAACGTTTATGAATAAAGGGGTAAATAATTAAGGATTAAAATTTACAGCTTACGATTTCAAAATAAGGTGTAAATGAACTTGTGAACTCATCATAAAACATTTTGATCGACTTAACATAATGTAGGACATACAACTTTAAATATACAGTTTTGTACACCTACATAGGAAATTCTTTTTGGCTTTGTTCCAAACAATTAATAAGTTGTATTATCCATACTAATATTATAAATGCGAAAGTAACTCTGTCTGTCTGTTACGCTTTCCCGCTGAAAATAATAATAAAAAAAAAATCATTTTAATTCAGACTTTACAATCCATAGTGTGAAAACCTCGGAACCGATTTTGATGAAATTTTTTACAGACAATCTTTAGACCTTGAGAAAGGACATAGGCTACATTTTGTCCCGGAAAAATTTGATATTCCCGAGGGAAATCTAAAAAGCGCGATATAACCGAACGCGGGCGAAGCCGCGGGTTGAAAGCTAGTACTATGTAAAAAGGCGTTGGTTTGTCTAAGAGAAGAGCAGGATGCAAACAGACCTACAGTTATAACTTAAACCTTAACTTACTGGAAATTAATTAATTAATTAATGTAGCCCCGGCATTAGAAAATGCCGGGGCTACATTAGCAGGCGAAGATTCGTGTCGCGTTGGCGCGCAAAATATCCGTTGTCGGATATAGGTACACGATGTTCTTGTCTACATTGGCGGGCGAAGATTCAGAAAGCGTCCAACAGCGAATATTCGTTGTTTAGTTGAGCGGTCGAGACGATGGAGGAAGCAGTGGCTTTCAATTATATGTCAATAAATTATTATTTATTACATGTTTACAAAATAAACAAAAGAAAAACCTTGAAAAAAATATGCAAAAAGAACGTCAGTCCTACTTTAAAGTCTGGACGACACTGAAGTGACGTAGGTGTGGCCACTCCAGCGAATATTGTCGCGACAAGTCCTTTGAAGCGCGCCACTTTACCGTCAGTGCCCCGATGCTACATCGTCTGCGCACGAATACATTGCGTTGCAACGATGTACCCCGCCACATACTTCGCCGTAGCCCAAATATTCGCCGTAGCCCGCTAATATAGCCCCGGCATAAAGTAAGAAAGAAGTAATTGTACCTGGGTCCAAACTTCCCAGCATAACTATAATAACTCTTCAACCTCAATACAAATCCACAATCATAACTAACTGTACTTCCATTACAGACGACGATCACAAACTCATTGTGAATCAGTTAATCATTAATTAATTAATAGCAGCCGTCATCTAAACCATTGTGAAGGAAGGTTACATTCCAATGGCGATCACATCCACTTCCTCGTTCCATACAGGAACGAATGACTGGCACGAGGAGTTACCATCGATAATTATAAACGTTCATTCGTGGGTATGTTTTAAGGCGGTTGCACACTGGCAAACTGGATTTAAAAGTGTGTACCTACTTATGCGAACGAAAAGCAGATATTAAAACAGATGATTCGTGGTGTTCCGGCATGATATCTCGTGAAGCCGTACGGAGGACGGGTCTGAGCAGTTGTGTTGCGATGTGTGCCGGTTTTGATGCGCCAAATGTTGTTGTGTCGGGAGTTCGGTCGTGGAGGGGTTCCAGATACATCTCCCTCTGCCGCAGCATCGTTGGTCGTGTTGTTGGGTTTAAAATTGCATTACCTCGCTCAACTCCCGTCTTCCTTTCTATTCACTTACGTTTTTAGGACCAACAAAATTGGGATAAGGAGAATGAACCGCGATTCGAATGTCTTTTACAATTCATACTGCTTTCGGCACATGCATTTGATATAAGTATTTATTCATTACTAACACATGTCTCCATTGTTTGAGGGCTCCAACCATCCGTAATGACTGCCACTTGATGTTCCGAGGCACGACCAGACCAGTGTAAATATTCATGTTTATGCATATAAATATTTGCTCTGCGCGGGGATCGAACCCGCGCCTCCTTGCGCAGTGGCCGCGTTCACTACCGCCACGCTACGGAGGCTGTGCAACCTTCATTTCACAAATGCACCTCCTTGCGCAACGGCCGCGTTCGCTACCAATGCTAAAAGTTTATTTGAACCGAAATTATATAAATGTTTGTCTGCTAAAAGTTTTTAGTGTCAGGAACCTCCTAGCTAGAGAATGAAACAGTAGGGTTAAATGAATAGGTATTATTTGAATGTAAAGTTTGCACGCTTCTATGAAGCAAAATATGTATATTCTACTATGCATGTTCCACCTTTATACCGTGTTTTATGCAAATATGTAAATGATATTATTATTAAGCCACGGAGGCTGTCATCCTGACTATTTTGCCGGTTAAAAAAGCGTTTCTTACCTTTTCAATTGAACTACAGCTTGCCTACCAAGTTCATAGTGCTGCTATTCCAATTCCCTAAGGGCATATGCCAGTACCTGACCGGGATATTTAGCGATGACGCTAACAATAGCAGATGCCATATCATATTGCTTCGTCCCTTTTATAGCGCTTTGGATTAAGGCACTTCACACGCGATACATACTAAGGAGCATCGAGAAAGGTATCCGGGTCATCCCGTGCTTAATATTATCGATTATCTCTGTTTCTTTTAGTAATTATAAACTAGTGCTTGACCAAGCAGTGATGCAATCGTTAATGGTAAAGTGCGCTAGTTTATTTCTTAATAAATTAGCAAAAAAGAAAAAAAAAACTAATAAATAGGTTCTTACCTATTTACTCAAAAACTGAGTGAATAGGAAGGAAGACGGCAGTTGAGCGAGGAGGTGCAATGTTAAACCCAACAACACGACTAACAATGCTGCGCCAGAGGGAGATTGATCTGGAGTGCCTTCACGACTAAACTGCCAACACCACAACATTTGACGCATCGTACCCGGCACATATCGTAACACAACTGCTCAGACCCGTCCTCCGTACGGCTTCACCAATGCTTGATATTCACACTATTGAGAGGTCACTCATACGCTCACTACACTTTCCACGGTGAGATTAGTGTAGTGTATAGAACACATGAACTGGAGATTAGATTAAAAGGGTACTACACTAACATACCGCCAAACCGCATCTTCCCTTTCATTTCCTGAAGCTTAATCAACATCAATGGTAACCAGATTTAGTTTCTTTTACATTTCCTTTGTCTCAAATATCAAAGGAATGTCAATAACTATTGGAGGTAGATTCAGGGTACACATTTCGACATTATTAGGTCTCGTCCCAAGTCGACCCCTTAGTCTAACTAAAAAAATGTCACCTGGCCACTTTGGATTCGGTAGAGAGGCGTGCGAAGAGGTTGATTGGCGACCCAGATTTAATTCAAAACGGTCTCCAAAGCCTAGACACAGGCGTAGAGTAGCCAGCCTTTCGGTGTTCTACAGGATTGATTTTGGTGAGTGTGCGAGGGAATTGCATGATTTAGTTCCCCGTCTCCGTTCCATCATCGGACGACGTACGGCGAGTTTCCACCGCTCTTTCATACCGCGTACGTAGAGGGACTGGAACAATTTGCCAGCGGCGGTGTTTCCGTCAGACTACAATTTGAGTGTCTTCAAGGCTAGAGTGAATAAGCTCTTAATAAACTAGTGCGCTTTACCATCACCGATTGCGTCACTGCTTACCATAAGGCGGGATTGCAGTCAAGCGCTAGTTTATAATTTATAAAAAAAGAAATAAAAAAAGAACTAATATATTCGATTGACCGAATGAACCCCAAGAATCGCACTAGTCCCTGGAACCTTTTTGTTGTAACCGTTTCATGGTTCTACAGAGATCATTGCATATCGGAGTACACCGATGAGCGTCGTTATGATAGGATAGTAAGCCGCAGAGATTGTAAGCCGTACCAGATATGCATCCTAGAGTAGGAAAAGGGCCAGTTGAAATGTGTATATAATGTACTTATATAGCCCTCTTTACACAATTGAAATTGCTTTTAAGTTAGCCAGTATCTGCTACTCATCTTTAAGTAAAAAACCGTTTACCGAAGTAGACCCTTCAGAATCAGTTACTATGCCATTAAAATACAAAAAAAAACACTTAAAACATCCCCTTAAAAATAAAACCGCGTACGAAATAAGGCGTCAAGTATCAATGTCAGGCCAAAACCGATACTCAGACCAACATATTTAACTCGGCTGCTATGACACAAATAGGCAATCAATTCTCAACCTTATTGCTGTGAATATAGAAGTGGGTGAGCTATGTTTTGATGGTAATATCCTTAGTCATGTTTTGAGGTATATCGTGTGACAAACGTCATATCGAGTGCGTCCGTGCGAGATGTAGAAATAGCTCGGTTTCCTGTGATTTTACGGTTTGTTCATAATAATGTGACAGGGGGTGGCCGGCTTGAGATTATGGTAACATTTTGAGAACGCAGTCGCCAAAGGTATTGTAGACTATGGTGTGTTTAATTAGATCTCATTGAATAGCATCAAAGAATTACAAACACTTAGTGGCAGTGCGTAGGGCACATTGCCCGTAGGACCGATGCCCGATGGGGCCGATTGGTTCTCGAGTGGCGACCACGTACTGGAAGACGCAGTTTGGGTAGTCCCCCAACAAGCTGAACCGAGGACCTGGTGACGGTCGCAGGAAAACGCTGGATGCGGGAGGCGCAAGACTGGTCATCGTGGAAATCTTTGGGGTAGGCCTATGTCCAGCAGTGGAGATCTTTCGGCTGAAATGATGATGATGATGATGAATAGCATCAATGTTTTGTAATTAGGCATTAATGGCCCACTGGTGGGCAAGGGCTGTGCTTCTTCCACCTCTCTCTATCTAGAGCTGCCAATGACCAATCTTTAATAAAAGGCTCCGGCTCATCCCGCCATCTCCGTCTGTGAAACCTGCCATTAAGAGGGACCTATTCGGCCAGGTTTGGGCTACTGATAGTATATCCAGTCCAATTCTATCTAATAGCATCAATGTGAAACTGAAAAATGTGGCGAAAGTAACAGGTGTAATTTATATGTTGCTGGTAGTACTTTATATTATATATCATACATTTAGATCAGGTGATCTATAATTTGTGATGTATATATAGCCAGGCTTACGAAAACGTTTAAAAAATAGTGAATAGTAATTTACATTGAATTGTAAATTACAATCAGTTTTAACATTGTGTTCAGATTCGTAATCAAAAATTGATACTGTATTAAGCTTTGTAGGAAACCAAGCTACAACTATGTAATTTTTTAAATGCGTTTTCAACTTCATCGCTATAGTATTAAGGTTCAAGATTGATTGATAAAAATTGACAGTGTCAGGTAAGTTAACTTGTACAATAGTGATCTTTAGAAATCACTAGCCAGCTTAAACGATCCTCATAAAAACAAAAATCTATCTAGCCAACTCTTCAGATTCATACTTTGTAACACATTATAAAATTAATCACTTAACATCTAATTAGCCGTAGTGCCCAATAGTTTGTTATGACAACTTCAAAGCCCTATCCAATATATAGGAAACTATTAACAAAAGTACATTCAAAAGATGAAAAGGAATATTTTTAATTCCAACGACTTGTCGCGTCGGGAATATAAAAATATTAAAAAAGATACACCGCTACATCCGTTTCCTGTTCGGATTTCGTAGTTTGCGCGTGCGCAAGCTTTTTCCCAATTAAAATGGCGGCTAGGCGGAAGCAGAACGTCGTTCATAGTAACCCGATACGTCATTTCCGCTAGTAATATGACAGTTGCGAAATTTGAATTCAACGGTTGTGTTGAAGTATAATTTGACAGGAATGTCAATTTGTAACCATATGTCAAGAGTTTTGACACAAGGCTGGTGGATTAATTTTGAGATGATATGTTCTTTAATATGTGGCCGACTGGCCGCCAACCGACCCAACATAGTTGGCTATGTTGGCTATTCCCAGCTATGCAGGGAGCAGGGAGATGATTTCCTTAATTTGTGTCGCAAAATGTCTAGGTACTTCTGTAGGTATTGATGGGCTCGTCTTTTTTTATAATTATAAACTAGTGGTTGACCGCAATCCCGCCTGATGGTAAGCAGTGATGCAATCGTTAATGGTAAAGCGCGCTAGTTTATTAAGTCTACTCACTTAAAAAACTTAGTAAATAGAAAGCAAGACGGCAGTTGAGTGAGGGGATGCCATGTTAAACCCAACAACACGACCAACAATTCTGCGCGAGAGGGAGATTGATCTGGAGACCCTATACCAAGTCTTGACATAATATTGCTTAGTGACTTATTTATTTAGGTATGTAGTATCTCCCGGGTCCTCGACCCATGATACTCGAAGGAATAGTGGCATTTTAGTCAGTAGGAGTCCGACTTAACCTTCCGTTATTCCCAGACGGAGGGTATCCACGAGGATTAACCCACGAAAAAAAAGAAAGGTATGCAGTGTACTTTATTGTGACAAGTTTCAATGAGAGGCCGAGTATTCTCCAGACAACCTAGTTACCATGGCCACTGAATAAACTTATTCCTGGGCCACAAATTTCTAAAAGTAAATACTTCTAAAGACTAATGTAATAGAAAGTAAATATTGCAAATAAGCAATAAAACAAAATAAACACTTTGGTATTGATACTTGCCAATATCCGCGTCATAATTTTATATGCAAACAGTTCATGGAGTTAAAATTACATAACTCAACTTAACAATGAAACAATATTGCACATTTGCGCGAAACAACTGAACATCTTACTAAGTAAGAAGTAACTATTGTAGAAAGATCTTAAGTGTAAAATAATGTCTTAAAAGATAGTCAATAAAACATGTTAATGTTCTAAAGAAGACGTTATATAAAATTATAGGTCTTTCCAACAAAGGGCAACACCGGTTGCTAGTTTCTCAGATTCAATACGTTGTTAATTAGCAAAAGAATTCACACAAAAACTTCATCATCTTAAATTCTCGTTACAAAAGGATAATTACTTGCATTTCTGCTAATAGGCACCGAATAGTGAAACCTTTTTTGCTACTGTTCTTACTTTTTCTATCGCTTCCAATTTTGGCGCGAAGGGTGAGCGCCATCTTGGCTTTATTTATAGTAGCACGCGCACGTTTCTTTTAGTTGCGTTCAATTAGTTTGATTTGTGGGAAATCGATTTCATGGAACTTTAACCGAGGACGTTTTTAAAATGCTATAAATATTTATTTATAAGTAAAGTTAAAAGAGAAGATTATCTATGTCCTGAAATACTTGAATTAGTTAAGAATATTATCGTCGACAGGCTCTGTGGCGTAGCGGTAGCGAACGCAGCCGTTGCGCAAGGAGGCGCGGGTGCGATCCCCGCACAGTGCAAATATTTGTATGCATGAATAGGAATATTTGCACTGGTTTGGTCGTGCCTCGGTAAGCACGTTAAGCCGTTGGTCCCGGTTGCCATACGAACATCCAGTGGCAGTCGTTACGGGTTGTTGGAGCCCTCAAAAGTCTAACAATTAGTTTAACAGCAATGCTTAGATATCGCCTTCGGGTTGTGGAGGTCAGACGGCAGTCGCTTTACGGAAAATGTCGAAGTTTTAGCCAAAATCAGCAGTTAGACTGGTAAAGCGGACCCCAGGCTCCAAAGCTGAAAAGCAACGGATGCGACTAGGATTAACGCTGAGATGATGATGATGATGAGTTAAGAATATTATCGTCGTATTACAGATGAGACAACTTACAAAGAGTCAGACAATGGCCTGGATTGTCTTGGTATAAAAACAAAATTTAATTTTAAGTTCAGTTCAGTTAAGAAAAGGACAGAACATAATACATATGTTAGTTTAGATCTGTCAACCTAGTCCGAGCTTGACGTAAATTGATGTATGTATTTTTAGTCGCCATGTTTATAATCCCGTCTAAACAGTCTATGGAATATCTTAATTTCACAGGATTAAACTAAAATGTTATCTTCTATCCTTTTCTTATTGGAATAGAAAGAAAAAGATGCACTGAAGAAGAATTACATCTATGCTAGCATAAAGAACTTGATGAGAACCTGACATCACTCGATGTTGGATACTTACACAATTGTGCAGTAACTGTCAGACATAAAATGAATGGGGCTGTCCACCCACTTGAAGTTACTAATCATGTAGACAATATAATTAAAGGTTTTTATCCACAATTTAGGAGAAGCATACAATTTTCTCGGTGGTAGGCCATAACATCGGCTGCCGGCAGAAGTTACCACCCACCAGACAAAGTCTTGCCGCCAAGCGATTGTCGTGTTCCGGCATGATGTCTGGTGAAGCCGTTTGGAGGACGGGTCTGAGCAGTTGCGTTGCGTTGTGTGGCGGTTACGATGCGCCAAATGTTGTTGTGTCGGGAGTTTGGTCGTGGAGAGTCTCCAGATCAATCTCCCTCTAGCGCAGCATCGTTTGGTCGTGCTGGTCTTGGGTTTAACATTGCATCACCTCGCTCAACTGCCGTCATCCTTCCTATTCCTAAGTTTTTTAAGTGAATAGGCTTAATAAACTAGTGCGCTTTACCATCAACGATTGCATCACTGCTTACCATCAGGGTTCGCAGTCAAGCACTAGTTCATAATTATTAAAAAAAAAGTATACGCGAGTGCCATAAGCTAGAATTACAAAAACACAGTTCGCAATAATATGAATGATATATTATAATAATAGTAATCCAAATGATAGAAAAACTTAAACAGAATCACATAAAAATGTTGCAAAAAAAAATGAAGCATAATTCAAATAAAATTTTAAATTATTATAAACTAGTGCTTGACTGCAATCCCGCCTGATGGTAAGCAGTGATGCAATCGTTGATGGTAAAGCGCAGTAGTTTATTAAGCCTATTCACATAAAAAACTAAGGAATAGGAAGGATGACGGCAGTTGAGCGAGGTGATGCAATGTTAAACCCAAGACCAACACGACCAAACGAAGCTGCGCTAGAGGGAGATTGATCTGGAGACTCTCCACGACTAAACTCCCGACACAACAACATTTGGCGCATCGTACCCGCCACACATCGCAACACAACTGCTCAGACCCGTCCTCCGTACGGCTTCACCAGACATCATGCCAATTTCAAAATTGTTGCTTCTCACCTAAAACCGATACCTACAATTTCCTCAATTATGTAAATTATCAAAGAGAATATAAGTTTAGAGTATTTTATGTGGCTACGTCTGCAATTAGTCTTGCGCGTGGGCATGTGGTAACAAAGTTATTTATTGACCTTTTGCCAACGGAAGCTTGTTCTCATAATAGTTAATTTGGTTTATTAACTTTGATGTCTGTGATATCTTTTGTATGGTTCGTCATGGAGTTCTTTTCTATTTTTCTTTTGACATAGTCATATATTTGTTTAAGAAGATACTGAAGACAGCTGTTGACTTTTGTATATTCTATCTTTATTGTCTCTTCCTTTATTTCGTGTTTTCTTTCTTTTTGGGGGTTGATTTTTCTATGGGTGCAATAAAACTGAAGTTTGACCACGATTCCACGATTAGAAAATTATAGATGGATTGAAATATCAGCTCTTAATTTCTTTAACATTCTTATTCTTCAGCCTATAGATGTCTTGGCTTTCCACAATGACCGGTCTTGTGCTGCCCGAATCCATCGGCTTCCCGCGACCTATACCTACCAGGTCATCGGTCCACCTTGTTGGGAGCCTCCCTACGCTGCCTCTTCCGGTACGTGGCCGCCACTCCAGAACCTTACTGCCCCATCGGCCATCGGTTCTACGAGCAATGTGCCCCGCTCACTGCCACTTAATTTTAGCGACTCGAAGAGCTATGTCGGTGACTTTGGTTCTTCTTTAACATTACTTAAATATAAATATTTAGATTTCAACAATACATAAATTCATGACGACATTAACGCCTAATTCATTGCTTCATAATGACAACGAAACATCATAACACACAACTAATGTTGTCGATTTTTATTTTTATGAAAGACAATTGAAAGCCAAAGCTCTCCTAAAAGCGAGGTTTAAAACAGTCCAATTACTAACTTCTCTTTTAACTCTATGAGAAAACTTACACTTTTTAATGGCCTTTTAAAAAACAAAGGTAAGACCACTTCTATACCACCTCCTATTTCTCTCATAGCAAGCTACAAGCCCGTTTTAATTAAACACACGTTTCCTATAATCTAGCTAACTATTCTACCGGAGCATAATTTCTAATGTTATTCCGCATCAACGTTGCAGCTTACATTAACATCGCTTTCACGATTCACGTCTACAAAATCAAGAAAGCGAAATGTTACCGCCTACACGCATTTGAGCAGGAAGACTCAGTACAACACAGAATACATTACACAGAAGGGTCATCCTTAAAACATGTTTAACTAAAAAGAATAAAACCTATGATTGATTTTTTTTTACTGGCAGTCCGCCTGCCTGGCTGGAGGCTTACAATTTATTTAAGGAAAAAACAGGATCGGTGAATTTTTGTGGCGTCAGAATTCCAAAAAGTTAAAACCTAGTCGTAATTTCATCTCAGTGAAATCTATGTCAAAAACTTGACAAAAATATATTATAGGTATTTTGGACAGATTAGACTTAATATGTATTTTAAAATTACAACAAACATCCCTCTGATTTACTGCAAGGATCTGCTGCAGTTGATATACCGGCTATTCGTATTGAACGCTTCGCCTTCATACGTACAGCCAGACTGTAAACTGTCAAAAAATTTAAAATGTTCTAATTTTGAACTAGCCAGTCAGTTAGCTATTTGCTATACCTATATATTGTGATTGATTGCAATAGAATAGAACACTCTTTATTATGTACTAGCTGCTGCCCGCGACTTCGCCCGCGTGGACTTTAGTCTACAGGAGCTCAGTTGATATAAAATAAGCGCCTGTTAAAATAATGGGAGCAATATGTACGCCCGCGTTTTCTCCCGTTTTCGCAACATTTTACTTACTGCTCTGCTCCTATCTGTCATAGCGGGATGTTATATAGCCTATGTCCTATCTCAGGCTCTAGACTATCTGTGTACCAAATAACATTACAATCGGTTCAGTAGTTTTGGCCTAAAATCCGGACAGACAAACAAACAGACAGAGATACTTTCGCATTTATAATATTAGTATGGATACCTACCATATAAATTACAGAACATAAATATGAAGATTTTACAAAGGGTGACACAATGGGCGGTCTTATCGCTAAGAGCGGTCTTTTACAGACAACCTTTGTATGAAAGAATAGGATAAGATACCAAGAGTATGTACAATAAAGTGTTTAATTGATTTAGGAGTAGATCTTCTATACCTTCTTTTCTAGTGACTCCTGCGCAAGATTTGGTTTAATACGTCGCGCTTAATTTAGAAGACGAATTTACTCTACATGCAGTCATGGACTTTATTAGTATATTAGAGAATATGTTGGCTGTGTTGCCAACATGTGAGTATATCACTAGTTCATTTCGTTCCAAATTTACCTGAATGAGTACAAAATAGACTATATATTCTATTTCGGCTAAGTCTAACTAAGTCTAACTGCAATGCTTCGATGTCACCTTCGGGTTGTGGAGGTCAGACTGCAGTCGCTTCACGGAAAATGTCGAAGTTTAGCCATGTCAGCAGTTGGACTGGTATAGCGGACCCCAGACTCCAAAGCTGAAAAGGCTTCGGATGCGACTGGGATTAACGCTGGGATGATGATGATGATGATTCTATTTCGGCTAAGATTGGTATTCATGTTAGTCATGTTTTTCTCGGTGGTAGGCCATAACATCGGCTGCCGGCGGAAGTTACCACCCACCAGACAAAGTCTTGCCGCCAAGCGATTCGTCGTGTTCCGGCATGATGTCTGGTGTAGCCGTACGGAGGACGGGTTTCAGCAGTTGTGTTGCGATGTGTGGCGGGTACGATGCGCCAAATGTTGTTGTCTCGGGAATTTGGTCGTGGAGAGTCTCCAGATCAATCTCCCTCTAGCGCAGCATCGTTAGGTCGTGTTGGTCTTGGGTTTAACATTGCATCACCTCGCTAAACTGCCGTCATCCTTCCTTTTCCTAAAGTTTTTAAGTGAATAGGCTTAATAAACTAGTGCGCTTTACACTCAACGATTGCATCACTGCTTACCATCAGGCGGGATTGCAGTCAAGCACTAGTAGTAGTAAAAAAAAAATTCTTTTTTTTATTATTTTCTGTTTAGGGACATTTATAATCGCAATGCGTATGTCAGCCCCATCGTACCTACCCTAAATACAAATTTGTCATATATTTTAGGCCATGGACCTAAACAAACTTTTCCCATCATTGGATATTCATCTTGGAATTCATTTCATATTCATCTTATTAACAAATATAAATAATAAATAGATTGAATCAATGTACAACTATTAGCTTATTAGCTGCGCCCCGTGGTTTAACGCGTTTTAATGTTTAAATCTCGTGGGAATATCGGGATAAAAAGTACATTATGTGTGTTATTCCTGATTATAAACTGTCTGCCAAATTTCGTCCAAATGTGTCAGTAGTTTCGGCGTAAAAGAGAAAAACACAAACATTCGCATTTTTTTTTTCTTTATCCATACTAATATTATAAATGCGAAAGTAACTCTGTCTGTCTGTCTGTCTGTCTGTCTGTCTGTAACGCTTTCCCGCTTAAACCTCTCAACCAATTTTGATGAAATTTGGCACAGACAATCTTTAGACCCTGAGAAAGAACATAGGCTACCTTTTATCCCGGAAAAATTTAATGTTCCCGAGGGAAATATAAAAAGCGCGATATAACCGAACTCCACGCGCGCGAAGCCGCGGGCGGAAAGCTAGTATATTATAAGCTAGCGCTTGACTGCAATCCTGCCTGATGGTAAGCAGTGACGCAATCGTTGATAGTAAAGCGCACTAGTTTATTCAGACCCTATTCACTCTAGCCTTGAAGACACTCAAATTGTAGTCCGACGGAAACACCGCCGCTGGCAAATTATTCCAGTCCCTCGATGTACGCGGTATAAAGGAGGAGGCAAAACGCTTCGTCCGGATCGTAGTGGTGTTAGCAACGTAAGGGTGGAAACCAGCCGTACGACGGGTCGTCCGATGGTGGAACGTGGATGGGGGAATTAAATGGAATTAAATCATGCAATTTCCTCGCACACTCCCCAAAATGCATCCTATAGAACACCGAAAGGCTGGCTACTCTACGCCTGTGCTCTAGGCTTTGGAGATCATCTCGAGTTAGATCAGGGTCACCGATCAGCCTCTTCGCACGCCTCTCCACTGAATCCAAAGTGGCCAGGTGACACTTAGCAGCACCAGCCCAAATGTGCGTGTGTGTGTGTGTGTGTATTAGTTGGATAATAAGCTTAATGTCGGTCTATAACTGTTAGCGATCGTCATTTGAATGTTTACGGCGCGCGGCGGTCCCTACCATAGGCAACGTCTGTGTTTTGAGGAACAGAGTTGGGATACATAATGCTTTTATGTTTGCTTTCTATGAAGAAAGAATACAAGAAAATACATTTATTTAGCATAGACTAAAATACACGCAGTATACCTGATAAATTATTATTATTGCGGACGACCCGTCGTACGGCTGGTTTCCACCCTTACGTTGTTAACACCACTACGATCCGGACGGGGCGTTTCGCCTCCTCCTTTATACCGCGTACATCGAGGGACTGGAACAATTTGCCAGCGGCGGTGTTTCCGTCGGACTACAATTTGAGTGTCTTCAAGGCTAGAGTGAATAGGCTCTTAATAAGCTAGTGCGCTTTACCATCAACGATTGCGTCACTGCTTACCATCAGGCAGGATTGCGGTCAAGCGCTAGTTTATAATATGTAAAAAAAAAAAAAATACATCAGATAGCAAAAAATAAAAATCAAATAGTATGTTTGTAGCCGTGTAGTACCGAGCTTAGAATAGTACCAACCCATATCCCCCCGAGGGTGTCGTAAGAGGTGACTAAGGGAACTTTCACCAGGGAAGCGGGCAGCAGCGCTTCTCCTGTGAAATAACAAACTGCTGCGATCCCCAACCCACCTGCCAAGCGTAGCGATTATGGCAAACACCCCCCCCATGTAATGAAAGTCTTGAGGAAGGACTTTGTCCAGCAGTGGACCTCTATAGGCTGGAGAAGAAGAAGTATGAAGATAGATCTAAGAAAATAGCAGGAGTGTGGTCTCGTGGCTGCACTATGTTTATGAGTTATTTGTCATGAACCTATACTGTTTACACTGCTGGAAGATGAGGTATCCTCTCTATAAGAAGGACTGGGCCATAATCCACAACGTGACGCCCCACTGCGGGTTCCTGGAAGTCACGGTACCACGATTTTTTGGCTGTAGGACATGCTGGTCTCCTCACGATTTTCCTTTACCGTTTTGACATTAGTGGTGATGCAATTAAACACTCAAAGTAAACTCAGTTTCTGGTTATTAACTCACGCCTTATAACCCGCGCAGATAAAGAAAAGATCTGTAAATGGCGTCCGCTCGCATGCGTTCTCACTCGCTCACTATCGCTGTCTATACTCACACAGTGAAGTAAGCGCTGCAAAAAAAAAACATCGATCAGGAATTCAGGATTCGCTTTCCAAACTACTGAAGCTATTTTGACGCACTCCGAGTTATCGTTAATTTCGTTCCGCAAAAGTCTCTGTTATTTTGTTATTTTTGTTGATATTGTTGTTTTTGTTGAGTTTGAACAATCAAACTTAATGGCATGTTTTGTCAACCGTACCATAAGTATCCGCCGCCATCTTTCAGATCTTTTCTTTATCTGCGCGGGTTATACAACTCGTAAGTCGGCTAGTAAGACTGCTACAGCTATGGCATTTTTATTTATACTGCGAAGCATATTTTATCGCACTGTAGTATTTATTTATTTAGATATACAAGCGTATGATTAAAAAAAACTTATTAATACATACTTCGATTCAACGTTTCTACTCTCTGTTCTGTTATTTTTCTAAGTTTTCAAATATTGGCACATCTGCCAAAATGTGAAACGGATTACAACATAACCTTAATTTTTATTAGCGTCTATACTAGTAGGTACCCCAAACCCGTTAATAACTGCATTTGGTTACTAGTATAGACATATGAATCTGTAAAAAAACGTAAAATTAACTCAAAATTAATTTCAAACATTAAGAAGATCTTTGTTCCTTGTGTCTGTAAAATATGAAAAACGTAGATGTGCCGATATATTACTAGATAAGCTATACAATATGTAACGAAAACCCTGTCCGACCCATAAGGATAATAAAGGTTAGGTAAACACATGGCCAAATATAATATAAAATTTTACGCAATCATCATAGTAACAATACTAATGAATTTTAAAATAATCTTTTTTTCCCCCGAATTAATTCCAACTTCCCCGAAATTTTGTAATTTTTACAAAAGTGACAACACCATTTTGACGGTACGCTTATGCGATTCGACCACGCGTCGCATGCCCTGCGCCCCGTCGCCCGCGGAAGGGTGTCCTACCGCACATATATTAAGTTACCTCTTTTTGCAAAATAATATTTATTTTTTAGGGGGATTTTTTTTAAAACTTTAGTCCGGCTTTGTCGGCTTTAGTGGAATCAGTTATCGGTTCCTAAAAATACCTTCACGGATCGGACAGGGTTTTCTTTACATATTGTATGTCTCTAACGATGACCAAGTTCACTCACTTGATGTAAATAGATGGAATTCTTTTTTTTTTGCACATCAAGTTACTACACTCTGTCAGATTTATTTATTAGATTTCCAACTCTATCTCTAAAGTATTAATTAAGTCCCAATATTAATTTGGAATATTTGACAGTTTAGGGTTGACCTGCTGTCATCCGTAAACCAGAAACATTTTATGGATACGGTTTTGTATAAAATCCATCCATTTGGGTTCTACATGTTATTTCACCAACCCAACAATATTTATGTACTATTTTTTCCGTTTTAACAAAATATTTTTAAAAGGACATCTTCGTCCGTTTGTGGACGACTTCCGGAGTCTATTTAGATGTCGTCGGCTTCCAATACGATTCGGTAGGAAGTCATTAGTCACGGATTACTTAGTATACGAAGTGACTTACTGAACCTGGCTACCGTTGTTGGTAAACCCCGGATTTAAATAGTTTATGAAAACAAAAAAAAAATCGAACGGACATTTGGGTGGTGAGAACGAAATTGATGTTGTTTTTTTTTATGAATTCACGAACCTTTACTTTGCTTTGGATATACTTAGTACCTATGAGCTTTACGAAAAAAAAAATGGTTTTGGAAAAAACATATTCGAATGGTGAGAACAATCACAATGATGTTAGTTTTGTATATAGGTAATCATGTATCATAAATTATTAGGTATGAGTTTTATGAATATACAATATGTAAAGAAAACCCTGTCCGATCCGTGAAGGTATTGTTAGGTATCGATAACTGATTCTACTAATGCCGACAAAGCCGGACTAAAGTTTAAAAAAAATCACCCTAAAAAAATAAATATTATTTCGCAAAAAGAGGTGATATAATACATGTGCGCTAAGCAACCCCTTCCGCGGGCGGCGGGGGACAGGGCACGCGGCACCTGTGACGTGGTCGCGTCGCTATTCGCTTATAACAAAACCGGTGTTGTCACTTTTTTAAAAATTACCAAATTTCGGGGAAATTGGAATTAATTCCCGGGAAAAAAGGATTATTTCAAAATTCATTAGTATTGTTACTATGATGATTACGTAAAATTTTATATCATATTTGGTCAAGTGATTACCTAACCTTTATTATCCTTATGGGTCGGACAGGGTTTTCTTTACATATTGTATACTTCCACAAAAAAACGAAGTAATGAAATAGCTGTGTTAATTTTTTTTTACACGTGTCGTGTAAAACCTATTTGGAGTGTGTGTTGCAAATATAAACATATTTTATCAATCATTTTTCATCAAAATCATTTTTTCATTCAAACCAGACTGAGAATCAGCAATTTTTGAACGTCAATATTAGGTACATACATAGAAATCGTATGACTTGTTATTACGATTTCTGTGGGTACTTAAAACAGTCCCCCAAAACGCCCACCCATTGACACTTCCTAGTGCTTTCGCTGGGAAGAAGAAGTGGCGGAACAAACTCCCAAACAGCACAGTTGTCTTGTCATTAAAAAAAATAAGTACTAATCTATTCTAATTTCATAAAGAGACTAGTGAAAAAGACTTTCTGTAATCATTAGAATTACTTACTTATCATATTAAAGAAAAAAACTACATTACTAATGGAAAAGTAGAGTACCTATTGGCGTCGTATAATATATTTGTACCGCGGTGTCAACAAACATCACATGCAAACAACGCGTCATACTGACGTCACACGAGTTCTACATCTCGCAAGCAGAGTTTACTTATTTTTGTTGGGACAACCAAGTAAGTTGACAAGCTTTATACAATATGTAAAGAAAACCCTGTCCGATCCGTAATGGTATTGGTAGGTATCGGTAACTGATTCTACTATAAAATACAAAGCCGGGCTAAACTTAAAAAAAAAAAATAAGAGGTAACTTAATAAATAAATAAATAAAAAATAATTTATTTTTAATAATTACAACGGCTTGCGCCAATGACAGTAATTACACACATAAAAATATTCATAAAACTAATAAAGATAACATTAAACATATTATATGAGCAAACATTATTGTAAGAAAAAATAATAAATTAGAAATCATACATAATAATAAGTTAGGAAATTAAAATACAATCGAAAAAATTATTACAACATATAAACACAAACACACACACATACATGTGCGGTAAACCCTTCCGCGGGCAACGGGGGGTAGGGCACGCGGCACGTGGTCACATCGCTTATAATAATACCGCCAAAATGGTGCCGTCACTTTTTTTTAAATTACCAAATTTCGGGGAAGTTGAATTAAATCGCGGGAAAAAGATTATTTCAAAATTCATTATAATTGTTACTATAATGATTATGTAAAATTTATATTATATTTGGTCATGTATTTACCTAACCTTTATTATCCTTATGGGTCGGACAGGGTTTTCATTACATATTGTATAAGTAAGTTAACTAACTACTAGCATAACTTTGTGGTTTTTCATGATATATTTTTGTAATTTTGTACATAGATTCTTATTCTTATACTTATATAGATTCTTATACTTAAAAATATTGGACACGTGTTTTGGGTTTCGCAAAAACAAAAAATAACGTGTATATTCGCCATTTGCAATGACATTTCGTCTTCAAAAGTTTTCTTTATTACAATATCTAAGTACATATTTCCCGCAGCATATGATATAAGAGACAGGCCTAGTAAAATACAGCCATAGGATTCAAAATTTAACAGAATATCGTGTTTATTGTCCGTTGCGTTTTATTTTACGATTCAGTATAGAATAACAAAACTTGCACTTTACCGTTTATTCTGCAATAATAATCAGATTCCAATAACTTTCTAGTTTCATGTTACTCGATCTGATTTAGTGCACTTAGCTATAAAGTTAATACAGAATAACTATTACATACAAGACATGCTAATAAAACTAAAATATCTCGTATTCGTTTTATAAATCTCTCATCATAAGAAGTCCGGCGAGGTAATTTTACTACAGCCAACAGCACATCAAGCTACTTCTTCAGCCTATAGAGGTTCACTGCTCGACAAATGCCTCCCCCAAGGCTTCCATTGCTTTGTGGGGGGTGCCGCTTCCCTGGTGAGAATTCCCTTAGTCGCCTCTTACGACACCCACAGGAGGATATGGGTTGGTACTAATCTAAGGCCAGTACCACACGGGCTACTACATTCTGTCAAAGTTTTTCATTAGATCTTCAACTCTATGGCTAAGCTTGGTTGGTAATATCCGATGAGTTTCGGATAGCTTGACCTGCTGTCGACCGTACTAAAATTGTGAATGGTTTTAGTTTTGACAGTTCAACAACATTCATTGCGTTATTAACGTTGTTGATTCATTATCGTCATCATCATCCACCTAGACTTTTCTCTACTATACGGGGTTGGCTCCAGTCTAACCGAATGGAGGGTGGGGTGAAATCCATAATTTTATCTAGACGTCTTTCGGCTGAAATGATGATGATGATGACGAATATGTGTTTCTATCGTTTTTAAACCTTTCGGCAGTAAAGAGTCCTTCTGCCCATTATCTTGTGCAGACCCAACTTAATATAATAGAAACGTACTATCCTGACTTGACCGCGTTTATTTATGCTAAGCCAAGTCTTATAGCAAGGTGTTCAGTCGGTTAACTCAGGGGTGATACGCAATAGTTTGGTTCTGATTGATGAGTGAGATGATTTGAAACAACCGGTCGGCAACATCGATTATAGTAGATTTATCAAATTAAATCGAATCAAATCATTTCTATGTGTTGACACAGATACATTAATACAGATCTTGTAATTAGAACAGAACGCTTTGTTATGTAAGGTTTTCACGAGACGTATATTCCTAATATGATGTTCATTTAACGTAAGATTACATTTTTTTTTTGCCTAAAAATATATTTTCAAATCATGCATACTTAATTATTGTATTTAGTTAGTAAATAAATATATCGAAAAAGCCATGGTGGGACGCACCCAAGCTAGAGATGGACCGACAACCTTTAAAAATGGAGCTACCACTGATTGGATGCTGAAGGCGGAGGACATGGTGTAGTAGTACCTTGCCACGATGCAACAATGGCTAAATGTATTTAAGAAAAATATAACATACATTGTGTAAAAATGATTGGAATTGACTCAGTTGCTTATTCTGATTAAACTATATTCAGGTTTCGTATGAAGAAAAAATAAGGTTGTATAAGCACAGAGATTTCGAGTGGGGTATGCATACATTCACCACCGAAATCACGCCCCTTGGTACAACAGCATGGGAGAGGGTTAAGCCCAGCGGTGGACTCGATTGGATGATTTGCTTGATTGATTGGTTGCCAAACGGAATCTGATTATCGACACACGCAGGATAAAAAACGAGTATGTGCAGTGTCGTGGTGGCCTAGTGGTTAAAACACCAGCCTCTCGAGTATGAGTGTGCGGGTTCAATTCCAGGTCAGGCAAGTACCAATGTAACTTTTCTAAGTTATATTAACAATAAGGGTCAAAAGTGGTACTCCACTTTTGACCCTTACTGTAACTACTTTCTAAGTATATCTTGGACACCAATGACTGATTATAAGGTGCAGGAAAACATCTTGAGGAAACTTGGACTTTAAGTCTGAAATCGCCAACCCGCATTGAGCAAGCGTGGTGATTACGCTCAATCCTTCTCTGTATGAGAGGAAGCCTATGCCCAGCAGTGGGACGATTAAAAAGTTGATGATGATGTGCAGTAATTTGGTCGGCTTTGTTGTTCAACAAATCCTGTCGTGTTGAACGTGTGTAGCAGCCCTCAGGATTAAACACTCTCCGGACTGAACAGGGTGTACATTTAAATAATAACAAGAGTAAGGTGATTGTAAATGAGGTAGTCGGTTTTCATGAATCAAGATGTTTGAATAAATACATAGTAAGGCTTAATGAAGTATAGAGTGATCCTGCAGAAGCTTAAGGGAGCTTATTTGTTCTTAGATTGGTGACAAAAAGGGTGTCTTGTTAAAGGACGATTAGAAGATCATCAAAGTTTTGACAAAGTTTTCTACTTTCAGCTAGATGGACCGAGGACCTCAAGATGACCGTTGATAAACGTTGCTGATGACTGGGATAGGCTTAATGCAGAAGGCGAAGGACAGAGCGTTTTGGTGAAATGTCCTATGTCTACGTCAGTACTAAGCAGTGATAGGCATATAGGCGATATAAGCATTACGAAAATAAACTCGTGGAAAAAAGTACTGATCCTTCGCAACTGCCAAAATACAACGAGAAAATAATCATCATCATCATCATTTCAGCCGAAAGACGTCCACTGCTGGACATAGGCCTCCCCCAAGGTTCTCCACGACGACCAGTCCTGCGCCTCCAGCATCCAGCGGTTTCCCGCTACCTTCAGCAGGTCGTCGGTCCACCTTGTCGAGGGCCTACCCACGCTGCGTCTTCCGGTGCGTGGTCGCCACTCGGGAACCCGTCGGCCCCATCCGGCATCGGCCCTACGGGCAATTTGCCCAGCCCACTGCCACTTTACACTTTGTTGCAAATCTGCGGGCTATGTCGATTACTCTCGTTCTTCTGCGGATCTCCTCATTCCTGATTCGATCGCGCAGTGTAACCCCAAGCATAGCCCTCTCCATTGCCCTTTGAGTGACCTTGAGCCTTCTTATAAGGCCCATTGTTAGCGACCACGTCTCAATTCCATAAGCTATTTTCTATAATATTTATTTGATAAATAAATGTTTATAACGTCCCTTTAACAATTTTTAGTTGATGAATAAACATTCCATATCGTTCGTTTAAAACACGAAAACTTTCTGAAAGTCCTCTTAATCTCGAAGTTAAAGCACTTAAGTAGAAAACCTATCGACCATTTATCAAATACCAAATAGCTCTAAATTGAACATAAAACGGGAATTTGTATGAAATACACAGCTTTCTTATCCAATATCGAGGCTTTATAATCTAGGCTTAGGGTACTCGATAGGGATCTGGTTTAGGCACAATAGAGCCTTTGGTAGGTACTTGAAAAGATAAGCTGGCAATGAAGAGGGATACTAAGGCGCCCGTCTCATCGATAACGATTAGCGAAAAGCGTGTAGAGTAAATAGAAACTAACACGATTTGGTGTGTAAAGAGCAGAGTGCGAGACGAGGAGGTACTATTTTGTTTTAATACATTACACTAGCGGCCGCCAGCGACTTCGTTCGCGTGGAGTTCGTTATGCTCCGCTTCTGTTGGTCGCAGCGTGATGTTATATAGCCGAAAGCCTTCCTGGATTAATAGGCTATCCAATACAAAAATAATTTTTCAAATTGGACCAGTAGTTCCTATATAATAGTATAGATAAACTAGCGCTTGACCGCAATCCCGCCTGATGGTAAGCAGAGATGCAATCGTTGATGGTAAAGCGCTCTAGTTTATTAAGAGCCTATTCACTCTAGCCTTGAAGACATTTAAATTATGATCCGACGGAAACACCGCCGCTGGCAAATTGTTCCAGTCTCTCGATGTATGCGGTATAAAAGACGAGGCGAAACGCTTTGTTGAGATCGTTGCGGTGTCAACAACGTAAGGGTGGAAACTCGCCGCACGACGGGTCGTCCGATGATGGAACGGAGATGGGGAAATTAAATCATGCAATTCCCTCGCACACTCTCCAAAATGCATCCTATAGAACACCGATAGGCTGGCTACTCTTCGCCTGTGCCCCAGGCTATGGAAACAATAGCCAATTAGTCTCTCAGGCTTGCGTTTCATCATCGTTCTGCCACCACTTTGTCAAACTTTGTTAGGGCCAGCTTCGAGACTGAGCGGATGCAGATAAATACCTTTGATCTGACCTCCGCAACCCAGTGTCTTAATAATACGATACCTCTTGGTAAGACTGGTGATCAGCGTTTCGGGGTTTGACGACACGTAAAGAAGATTCGTTACGTGTAGTCAAAGCCCGAAAGAGAGCCCTTTCTTTGAGATCAAAGACCTACGAATGACAACCGGGACCACCGTCTTAACGTGATTTCCAAGGCAAAGCAAAATTGCGTTTGTCAAAGGTAAAAGGAGGCATCGGTCTTCCTGGGCCCCGTCACGATGTGTTGACAATTCTTTGAGGCGCGCCTGAATCACAGCGCGCCGTCGACCCGGGCCTGGTCCTTACCGGGCGGCGAGCTGCCCACTGTTCGCCGCCCGCAATCCTGCTAGGATAGGTACCTACATAGTCGTTTTCAGTGTTATAAAATGTTTAACAATATTTTGTTTAAATTCATCAGAATCGTGAGTCATTTAGCGAGTGTTTTGTCGGCCAAGCGAACGTTACTGAGCGAGTGTTCCCCTAAATAGATCTTGTAACTGCGAAAAACGGGTACCAATGACGGTACTGTGGAGGTTCAATGAACAAGATTTAACATATTGCTCTTTTACCTAAAAGGGGCCTTTTTAAAGTACATTTCTTAGGTAAGAAAATCGTGCTGACATTTCTTTGAGGCGCGCGTGAAACACGACACGCCGTGGACTCGGGCCTGGCCCTTACCGGGCGGCGAGCTGCCCACTGCTCACCGCCCGCAGGCCCGCGCCTACGGTGGCTGGGAGTTCGTTGTCATCTCCCGACCAAGGCGTCTCCTGCGGCGGCTAGTGGCGGGGTCCATGAAAACGGATGCCTCCTGGCACAGGGTTGCGGATTGGTTAAACAAGAAACCGTGGCCCTGGCCGTCGCACAGGCAAGTGAAGAAACACAGGTGGGTCAGTAAAAGTCTGACACGCTCTTCCGCTGCGCCCAGAGCGGGAGAAGTCATATGTTGATTTCGCACCCCAACAAAAAAAAGGTATGAAAATCGTTGTTAGCTAGTAGATCCCTCGTCGACGGTGAGGTAAGTGCCTAAAGGGAACAAGAGTCAGCGATTAAAGACTATTGTTGATAAGCCTACATGGTTACCGGATCAGTTTAAATGGGATGGCAGTTCTAACAGTATTGAAGATTTCTCAATCTGTGCATTGTGGTTTTTGAGCGATAGTCTTTTGTTATAGGTATAAAGTAGTTATTCCTGCAGATTTTCTTGATTACAAACTAAACTACATTTAAGTGTAGTGCATCCCTTTCCTTCTATTTGTTAAAGAAAAGGACAGAAGAAAAATATTAGGTTAGACATTTCTACTTAAAGTCAGGCAAAGGGTATTTTTTTTTACCAGCTTGTAAAATATACAGTACATATGTAAGTAAGCCCTGTCCGAACCGTGAACGTATTGTTAGGTATCGTTAACTGATTCTAATAACGCCTACACTTAAACAAACTAAACTAAGCTAAACTTAAAAAAAAAAACTCTAAAAAATAAATATTAATTTTAAAAAGCGAGGTAACGTAGGCAACACGTTAGGCATCATGCGCGGGTGAAGGGAGGCAGGGCAGGCGGCACGTGATCGCATCGCTATTCGCTCTGTCACAAATGGTGTTGTCACTTTTTAAAAAATTACCCAATTTTGGGGAAGTTGGAATTAATTCGCGGGAAAAAAAGATTATTTTAAAATTCATTAGTATTGTTACTATGATATAATTTTTTATATTATATTTGGTCATGTGTTTACCTAACCTTTATTATCCTTAGGGGTCGGACAGGGTTTTCTTTACATATTGTATATTCATATCCACTATGAGTCGTATTTTATACAATTTATGGTTTCAGTAGTGTTTTGTTTGTCTAATATATTTTCCAATTTATGTGAATTAAAGAGACGTACGCTGTCCATGTTGCCAAGAAGTGTGAAGTTAAATAGGTATTGTTGACCATTATCAACCTTATTACTAAGCCCATAAAGACAAAAGTGGTCACGATTTAATATGACGAGTGCTTAACACAATTCTAGTAGAAACTAGATTTAGACAGTAAACACATCATTTTCACATCACAACACTTATACTCAACGTTTCAGTGCTATTTCAAGATTTTCAGCACTTCCTCGTACGAGGTCATTGACACGTTTACGGGTTTCATGAAAATCTTGTATCTACCTACGTCATGAAAACGTGTTTGTATGAGTGACGTTTATATTATTAGCTTTCAGTTGTTACACGAAGGGTAGATCTCAGTCTGAATGTCACAAATCTGCTAACTGAAAGGTAGGTACTTCAAATGTTATTGCTAATAGACATAGATACATTCATTATTATATTATGATATGATCTGCCCCCTAATCGGCGAACACATTTTTGATCAGTTGGGCCCGTTGGATCGTTTGGGCCGCCCATTGATCCGATCGATCCAAATGATTGAAATGAAGCGGTTGCCTAGTGGTTGTAGGTCGTAGGTACGAACCCCACCAGGCACTTTACGCTTCTTCTTCATCTCAGCGTTAATCCCAGTCGCATCCGAAACTTTTTCAGCTTTTGAGTCCGCTTTAACAGCTTAACCAGGCGCTTTACTATGTGTAAATTATTTCATCACCACTGCTCTCTAAGTGGTGGAAGAAAACATCATGGGGAAACCGGCATGTCCTGGAGCCAAAAACACTTGGAAGACATGTGAAGTCCTAACCGTGGTAGATTACGGCCTACTCCCTCTCACCGGGAGGAGGTCTGTGTTCCAACAGTTTGCCACTAAGTTTGTTTCTTAAAAAAAATGATTGACTTGTTGTGTCGACATAGCTACTCTATAAAACCACACCCTTTTTACTTACTTCATAATCATCATTTCAGCCGAAAGACGTCCACTGCTGGGCATAGGCCTCCCCCAAGGTTCTCCACGACGACCGGTCCTGCGCGTCCCGCATCCAGCGGTTTCCCGCGACCTTCACCAGGCCGTCGGTCCACCTTGTCGGGGGATTACCCACGCTGCTTCTTCCGGTGCGTGGTCGCCACTCGAGAACCAGTCGGCCCCATCGGGCATCGGTCCTACGGGCGATGTGCCCGGCCCACTGCCACATTAGTGTTGCTTACTTGTTGTTGTTGTGTTACTTACTTGCAAGTCCTATAACACCAATTGTACGTCATACCTTGAAGAACCTTGGCTCCTAAAACACAGGCTTCATCAGCATCGGACGACAGCAGGTCAAGCTACCCAAAACTGTCAGATATTCCCAATCAACCTTGAGCCTTAATGCTTTAGAGATAAAGTTGAAAATCGGATAAAGAAATCTGACAGATTGTAGTTAGCTTGATATGACACTATTAAAGCAGTGGCTGAGCGATGGACTGCTGCGATGCGTGTCGCTGGTTCGATTCCCGCACGGAATAAATATTGATATGAACTACAGGTAGTTATTCCATGGTTGTTTGTGTATGTGAGTGTAAATGATTGTAAACGCACCCACGATACCTACACACAAACGATAAAAATATACTTATGTGTGTTTTTAAAGTGTACAATTTTTATTTTTTATCTAGCGGCCGCCAGCTACTTCGTTCGCGTGGAGTTAGCTATGCTCTGCTCTTATTGGTCGCAGCACTCGCAGCATGATGTTATATCGCCTAAAGCCTTCCTGGATTAATGGGCTATCCAACGCAAAAATATTTTTTCAAATCGTGCCTGTAGTTCCTGAGATTATCGCGTTCAAACAAACAAACAAACTCTTCAGCTTTATATATTAAAGTATAGATTAGTATAGATTTGCCAGGTCAAAGTTACATCTTCCCACTTGTGTCCGAAAATGATAACAGTTCTGAGTTATTGACAAGGCTCTTCACAACAGTACCTTGAGCACATTACAAACCGAACCAAATACACGTATGTTTCCCAAGACAATTTTCAATAAATCATCGTCATACAATTATGACATGCAACTTGGTACCAACAGAGGGCGCGGTATGCATAACAATGTACATATTACGTCACAAAACAGTTATAACGTTACGTTTATTGTTACGTTTTTGGTACGTTAGGTGTGATTGTGTGGATCGATGGTGTTAATTAGTTCCAATTCAGTTACTGTTTATGTTGGACTACCAATTATTTTTTTGTGCTTGGTTTTTTACAAGACAATGTTATCAATTAGTCAGAGAAAAACTGAAGAGTTCTTTTAAATTCTTACCTACCTCTTCCGGGACACAAGGATGATGTTGTGCTGTGCTACTAATATTATAAACGTAGAAGTGTACCAAATTTCATCCAAATCCGTTCAGTAGTCTTTGCGTGAAAGCGGTACAAACTACAAACTCACTTTTACATATTAAATATTAGTACGCATTTTTGTATAAGTACTTAATATAAGTAGGCACTCGTGTGATTTATATCGTGGCTACTTATAGTAAGCAGAGGCGGGTTCGATTCCCGCGCAGTGCAAATATTTGTATGCATGAATATGAATATTTGCACTGGTCTGGTCGTGCCTCGGAAAGCACGTTAAGCCGTTGATCCCGGTTACTATACCAATATCTAATGGCAGTCGTTACTGGTTTTTGGAGCCCTCAAAAATCCAACAATTCGTCTAACTGCAATGCTTCGATATCGCCTTCGGGTTGTGGAGGTCAGACGGCACTCGCTTCACGGAAAATATCGGCAATTAGACGGGTAAAGCGAACCCCAGATTCCAAAGCTAAAAAAGCTTCGAATGCGACTGGGATTAACGCTGAGATGATGAAGGAGAAGACTTAATATAAGTAGGCACTTAGTAAAATATATTTTCTACCTTTTCTTTCCTTGAAATATAAGAAACACTAACTGGGCCCGCGGTTTCACCCGCATAAGCTTCTAGCCGAATGAGCTCAGTTGATATACAATAAGCGCCTGTTAAAATAATGGAAGCAATAAGTAGTAGTACTTCCGTGTTTGCTCCCGTTTTCGCAAAATTTTTTGTTCCTGGTCTGCTCCTATTAGTCATAGCGGGATGTTTTATAGCCTATGTCCTTTCTCATACCTGTGTACCAAATTTCATTACAATCGGTAGTTTTACGTGAAAGCCGGACAGACTGACAGACAGAGATACTTTCGAATTTATAATATTAGTATGGATTTTTATGACAGTTTTTCCTTTCGAAACCCCATAACTCACCAACACTATATGAAGATATGTTAAAGTTCAACTTAGCGTAACCAGACATTGTTATGCTCAAAGAAAAAAACAATCTTGGACAAACAAAAACACATTAGCATCAAATTAATCGTTCACTAACAAACAGACAATGTACTGTATGCAATGTAAGTACTAACATTTTAATGATCAACGCTTGCGCACGCGTCGATTCCCGCTAACGATGACTGATACGCTGTATATTACCTATGGATCTGTTTTCTATTTTTAACGGCGTTTTTCTTCGAATATAGGGCGTGGAACACTATGCCCTATTATTTTATAATTTTAAATATGTAATGTTTGAAAGAAAGAAAGAAATTAGGTTGCCTCATGTTTTGATAGTATTACATAATTTTTTTATTTCTTATCCATGCTAATATTATACATGCGCTAGTAACTCTGTCTGTCTGTCTGTTACGCTTTCCCGCTTAAACCTCTCAACCGATTTTGATCAAATTTGGCACAGACAATCTTTAGACCCTGAGAAAGGTAATAGGCTACTTCTTATTGAAAAATTTGATATTCCCAGGGGAAATCTAAAAAGCGCGACATAACCGAATTCCACGCGGGCGAAGCCGCGGGCGGAAAGCTAGTTTTAAATATTTAATGCGTATTTAGGTCAGACCGGTGTCTCAACTACAGTTTGAAAGAAAGAAAGAAACTAGATTGCCTGTTTAGGTACCTATACTTTAAGATTTTGAACAATAAGTAATTAGTTTCCCAATTGAATGGTCGGTAACCTTTGGCCTACAAGCAAAACGCAGCTTGATTGCTTGTAGGTTGTAGTGTTGCGGTTAATTTAGTCTGTGGCTAGAAAGAACTGACAGTGACAGAATGTCAAAAATCATATTTTGATTAATTTGAAAATTTTAACAAATAAAAATAATAAAAATTGTGCAAACAGCACTCTTCTATCTACTAAAAGTTCCGGCTGCGCCATCTAGCAAGTCATAGGATAACTCCTGAAAAACTGCTCAACAAAACCGTCAAAAATCTACTTCTTTTTCAAGATAAGATTCAACCTCAACTCTTGATCAATGGCCTCTGTGGAATATATACCACAATTTTGCCAATAACATGTGTACCAAATTATAGAAATTCTTTGAAAATTTTATTTCACAATAATGGCGGATATCGCCAATGACAGTTGAGAAAGACGGCCGCGTTAAACGACTATGAGGGAGGTTAGAAGCAAAGTCATGATGAGGCCACTATAGTGCGATATTTCAATGTTCTTTATGAATTACTAGCTGCGCCACACGGTTTCACCCGCGTTTTTCTTTTATATACCCCGCTCTCGCTATTGGTCGCAGCGTGATGTTATATAGTCTGTCTGGGACCAGTAGTTCCTGAGATTAGCGCTTTCAAACAAACAAACTCTTCGGCTTTATATATTAGTATAGATTTACTGAATGCACTCTTTACTACATAAATCACGCGTTTTATTTAGTAAAAGACACTATAAATAATTTTAAAAGTCCAATGAAAAATGCGCGTTACACTCATCTTAGCTTTCCCTTCAAAAAAAGTCGTCAAAAATCTAGTCGCAGCGATACACAAATGTCAAGATGCAGGGAAATTATACGTGCTTTTACAGATATAGACAGATGAGACTATGAATGTTCTTAAAATTATGAGAATAGCCACTCTGATGACACATTGTACTCAATTACTTCTAAACCCACGAGACAATCGCACCTAGCACATTCCAGTTTCCATTAACTCATCATAGTCTTGTGTCTACTCCTACTCTCATCTGACAAGAGGACCCAGACACTAGACAGTCGGTTTAAAACCGTTTCGCATTTCTACAATGAACTCTAATATACTTTACTAAATACGCATGGAGGTTTTACCCATAGAAGTCTCGAACTACGGACGGCAGCAGATCAAGCTACCCGAAGCTGTCAAATATTCCCAATCAACATTTAGCGTTAATGCTTACAGAGTAGAAAATCTAATAAACAGTACCTATGGTAATATTCACTTTTTCGTTTTTCCTTTTTTGTTTTCACTTCTACCCCCTGTGAACAGGGATGTGTCCGAGGTAAAAAAAGAAAATAATAATTAGTCCATCTTATAGATAATAAAAAAAATAAAGACCCGTATTTTTTATTTTGTCGAAATTACCAAAAACTACTGAGATATAGCGTATTAATGTTACGGAGTGGGGCTAATTACGTCATATTAGTAGTGGTATATTTTGTACCACGGCGTGACGTCATGCGACATTTCAAATCAATATATCTTCCTAAGTATTTGAAAGAAAGAAAAAATAAAAAATACGTGTTCAATATTTTTTATAAATCTATCTGACGGACATTAAATTATTTTTTAGGCAACCCAATTTTACACATGCTTTTTTATTTCCATTTTTGGGACTGCAATAGGCCGAATTGTTTTTTTTTATTTTATGATTACAATCTAGTGCTTGAATGCAATCCCGCCTGATGGTAAGCAGTGATGCAATCGTTGATGGTAAAGCGTACTAGTTTATTAAGCCTATTCACTTAAAAAAAACTTAGGAATAGGAAGGATGACGGCAGTTGAGCGAGGTGATGCATTGTTAAACCCAAGACCAACACGACCAACGATGCTGCGCCAGAGGGAGATTGATGTGGAGACTCTCCACGACCAAACTCCCGACACAACAACATTTGGCGCATCGTACCCGGCGCACATCGCAACACAACTGCTCAGACCCGTACTCCGTACGGCTTCACCAGACATCATGCCGGAACACAACGAATCGATTGGCGTGATGCGTTTGCGTGGTTAGAATGATTCAATCATGACGTTTCTTTAAGAAATTCCATAACTATCTAGCTTCACAGACATTCGTCAGTTCTAAGGGCAGGACGAAATTAACTCACTTCACACTCCAGACAAGAATTTATTTTCGAAGTCTCGTCTATCCATGTAACATCTTCATAACACATTACAGGCCGGAACGCGATTATTTTCAAAAAACATTCCAAGTCTACCAATACCCACACGTGTTAAGTGCGATACCGCGATAGACTAATGCAAAGATTAGGTATTTCCGTTGCTCCTGCGCATCTGTGATGTTTAATCTGTGACTCATTTGATAGTTCTTGGATTTTTTTTTAAATATGGAATGTTGAAGTTATGTGGGGGGTTATTAAAACAATGCGGTGACGTCATAAGCTTAATTCGGAAATATGTGCCAAAGTTCAATAATCTTTTGAAGTTGTTGCCAGGTTTCGGATTCCGAAAATAAAAATGTACTATCCCCAATCAATCTGAAACTTTTACGGTGACTGTAATTTAAAGAGTTCCTAGAAAGATTTCTTAGGTAGAAGGCTTTGCCCAGCGTTGGGAAAAATAATGGAGTTTTCATTTCAGAAGGTCTGTAACAGACATGTAACAAATATTTTAACAATTAACTCAATGCTCCTAACTCAGTAAGAAACTGATTTAAATAAATATCAACGTGAATGGGCATTGTGCCGCTATCAGACATAATTAAAAAAAAAAAGTATTCATCTATTTCTCAAATTTTCTAAACAAAACAGATTTAGTGATTGCGCCTCCCTTTAAGCAATTATTGCCTGTATTGGGATACTGTACTTCCCCAATATTCGTATACTTACACAAATTTTATTTGTAACGATACTTCAAGTTAAATAAATATCAACTTAATTTAAGGAGAATAAAGCTGGTTTCAGAGTGATTAGCACTTTTGAAACAGTTAAAAAATATTAGGTTAAATTAAACAAAAAAATAAAATTAATTAAACTGTTGCACTCATTGATAAAATATTAAACTAAGGTAGATATGTCACTAGCGCACTAAAAATGAAGCGTACAAAAGGAAGTAAGTCCTGTATCTCGCTTTAGTCACTCTCGATACACTCGTAAAAACAAACGACAAACACTAACAGCGCAAACGACAAACACTAGCCATCTTTTTTCTTCTCTATGCTTTAGATTGCGCCCCATCTCACTCACACTGTACCAATGTATGCCGAATAAAAATATGCATGTGTGCTGCTGCTGTGTTCGGCACATTTTTTTTGGTCAGTTTGTTAGAATATATCGTATCTGTTTAATATTTTATCAATGGTTGCACTCCATTGTGTGTGACAGTAACAGTTGACTATAGATTATAATCAAACAAGTAGCCAATAATATACTTATAACTTTTATTATCTGTGGTCTTCACACTTCCCTATGACAGCCAGTCACTTAAGCACTTCAGTGCCATTTACTATAAAATCAAAATAACTCTTGCTGCTCTTAAACATAAAATAGAACATTCAGAAGGAATAGTAATTACACAAAGAATCAAATAGGTCAGCATTTATTTTTGTCTTTCTTTACAGCATTACAGGCTCCAATGATATGACGCCGGCGCAGGTCAAGTTACTTTATGCCTTTTTTTTTCATAAAGCGCAAACTTCACTGACGGCTTTTTCCAAAATTAGAGGCATTTGTTGAGAGTATTAACCACATGACTGGTTTTGACCCGATTCTCGAATAAGTACAAATATTTTTAACCATCAACCTGGGGCCATGGTATATTTTATTTTATAAATTTGTCATCCAACATGACTCCATGGACATTGTGCCAAAAGCTCGTAATCTGCTAAATTCATAATGAACGATCAATTATCGGTCAGCCGTCTCGTAATGAAATGGTGATAGAAAGACATTACCGTATACTCATTGTTAGTTATAGAAAGGATTTTTTATAAACTATTTGATCATTTATTAAAATGGAGTGAAGTGCCAATGACTGACCACTGGAAAGTCACAATGACGCCATTTTGTTAGTAGATTACGAAAGTTGTCAAAATCGATCATTATGAGACCACTGATCAACCATTCTGACAATATTTTAATAGCAGACTAAGGGTCCATGGGTTCAGCTCGCCGCCCGGTAAGGACCAGGTCCGAGTCGACGGCGCGTTGTGTTTCACGCGCGGCTCAAAGAGATGTCAGCACATCGTGACGGGGTCCACGAAGACCGATGCCTCCTGGGTCAGGGTTGCGGGTTGCTTAAACAAGAAACCGTGGCCCTGGCCGTCGCATAGGCAAGTGAAGAAACACGGGTGACGGGTGGGTGGGTCAGTAAAAGTCTGACACGCCCTTCCGCTCCGTCCAGAGCGGAGATGTCATTTGATGATTTTCGATCCCAACAATTTTTTTTTTTATAGTTTATAAACTAGCGCTTGATCGCAATACCGCCTGATGGTAAGCAGTGATGCGATCATTGATGGTAAAGCGCGCTAGTTTATTAAGAGCCTATTCACTCTAAAAAAAATATATATAAAAAAGGGCCATGGGTTCTCATGTCGCAAACATTAGAAATGTGTTCACCTCAAGTTCACTTCCCCTCACTTGTTGGTCTCTATGTGAACTTAAACTTCTCACCAAATCTATTAAATGTAAAAGAAGCTGACTCACTTGACCTTGATGCAGACGCCAGCGAGACGATGGCCAGACGACGGTACAACAAGACGTCTCGTTACTCATGTGTCGCTGAGATGAGGGGCTTGTAGGGGTGCCACTCACCGACTATGGCTTTCTTTGTGTGGTGGGTAGTTAGGGCTGTCGCAATTGCTGTCAGTTTGATTTAGTTAAACATGGGAACTGTGATTGAATTTCTTAATGTTTTGAAAGATTGGGTGTCTTTTTTTCTCGTGGGAGTTAAAAGTCACCATCAGGGAGTTATATGATTAGCATAGCTGTGGATTTGTCGAAGTATGCGACCCGGTATTATGGTAAATGTCGATCTCGAGACGATGGCCAGACGAGAACGGAACAACAGTTGTTAATTAATTTTCAAATTTATACATTGTGAGCACATGATAGAAGCAACAGAAATATGTAACGAAAAAATGTAACCCATATTATGATTTTAAAAGAGTGTCCATGGAGTTTCTTGCACGTTCTTCTCCATAGAGATCTACGTTTTGGAACGTGCAATTTAGCTTCACTTTTCTTGGACTGACCGACATTGACTATTCAAAAGCACCAACGGTTGGTTAATTTGAAATAAACAATTTTGATTTTGACAGTAGGTATTACCATTACCTTCCGAAATCTTACAAAGTAATCGAATGGTTTAATTCGATTGAACTCATACTTTCATTTTTAGTTAGTAATAGTTTCCGCTAGAGGCGCTCGGGTGAAATGTATGGAAACAAAACGAGACGATCACAGTTTTCGAAACAACACGACCAAACTGCCGACACAACAACATTTGACAACATTTGGCGCATCGCACCCGCCACACATCGCAACACAACTGCTCAGATCCGTCCTCCGTACGGCTTCACCAGGCATCATACCGGAACATGACGAAGCGCTTGGCGGCAAGACTTTGCCTAATGAGTGGTAACTTCTGCCGGCAGCCGATGCTCTGGCCTAAAATCGAAAACCGTTTGTAAAAATGTGTCTAAGTTCTTAGTTGATTTTCCAGATTTTCGACTTTGTTTTTCATAATTGGGGAACAGGGGGTAACCATGACTTGTTAAAACTATCATGTTTCCAGTGTCAGAAAAAGATGGAGCTATACAGGACGAATAGCGCTGTCCCTTTGACAACAGTTTAATGATGGTTTTAACATATCGTAGTGGCCCCTGTATCTGTAAATGATTGTATACTGTCTTGTTTAATTTATTATAATCAAGCAAGGAGACGGAGTATGGAGTAAATTCCAAAGGAGGTAAAGACCATATTCAGAAGAGGATTTTCAGTTTGGAGTATCTAAGAATCCCATAGATGGGCTGTCCATGGTTTTAAACACCAAGAAGGATGCCATGTCTGTGGGTTACCTGTACGCCGAAGGCTCTAGACGCCCTGCGTGTGCAGTATATTAATGGTTTTCGGGTGCTGTTGGGGTTGCCTAGGTACTGCATTGAGTCGGTCATGTTCACTTTGGCGCAAGTGGATGACTTTTATGCTGTCATGAGGAAGAAGGCGGCCTCGTTGCAAGGTAGAACTAGGACCATCGCTAACAGCATCCTACAGACCATGGCCGATTGACGACAATATTATCACGAATGTGTATTCTTTCACTTACAGGAGACCACAGCATGCATGATAAGCATCAGCTATTAAATCTTACTATAATAATATTATTATAATATTATAAATTGGAAAGTGAGTTTGTTTGTTTGTTTGTTCCGCTTTCACGCCGTAACTACGGAACCGATTGCTTTGAAATTTTGCAGGCGTAAAGTTAGAAGTCTGGATTAAATAATAGGGTACTTTTTAGCCCGGAAAAATTGAATATTCCCGAGGAAAATCTAAAAAGAGCGATATATAACCGAACTCAACGCGGGCGAAGCCGCGGGCGGAAGGCTAGTATGATATAATTCCCTTTTTTCCACTTGCCCTGAGAGTGTCAGGCCCATGTCATGGCAAACAGATCTTATATCAATACCAGCCAATTGTAGAGTTCTCGTACCAACACAATATTTACTGATGATGCATCTATAGGTAAGTGCACTTCGGAAACGTCTCCTTAACACCGTATACTTTACATCCGACCGCCAATTATCTGCACTCGGCGGAGGAATGGCAGCAGTTCGTGTATGCTGATAAAAAAAACGCACCACTTATTCAATATGTAAAGAAAACCCTGTCCGACCCGTGAAGGTATTTTTAGGTATCGATAACTGATTCTACTAATGCCTACAAAGCCGAGCTAACTTAAAAAGAAATCCCCTAAAAATAAATATAATTTCGAAAAGCGAGGTACCTAACTTAGTACATGTGCGGTAGGCAACCCGGTAGGCATACATGCGCGGGTGAAGGGGGGCAGGGCACGCGGCACGTGGTCGCATTATTCAGAATAGTACTGTCTGAAATGGTGTTGTCACTTTTAAAAAAAATACCGAATTTTGAGGAAGTTGGAATTAATTCGCGAAAAAAAGATTATTTCAAAATTCATTAGGTAGTATTGTTATTAAGATGATTATGTTTTCATATTTTATTTGGTCATGTGTATAACTGTATACCTAACCTCTATTATCCTTTTGGGTCGGACGGGGTTTTCTTTACATGTTGTATGTACATACTTAGAAATGGTAAAGGGACAAAGGCTAGAATTGAAGAATTTTTAGAAAATTTAAACCGCCCTCGACGTCGCGGTTAGTGCAGTGGCTGAGCCATCTACTGCTGCGTTGCGTGTAGCGGGTTCGATTCCCGAACGGAACAAATATTTGTATGATGGCCTGCTGGTAGTTGTTCCAAGCACCCACGATACAGGAGTAATTCCTAGTGTGGGGCGTATTCTTAAACAAAATATAAAAAGAAAAATGTCGGACTACATTTTGAGTGTCTTCAAGGCTAGAGTGAAGAAGCTCTTAATAAACCTTTTTATCGTCCCACTGACTCCCACTGTTGGGCACGGGTCTCCTCTCATACAGAGAAGGATAGAGCGTAATTACCACGCTTGGACTTGAAAAAAGACGATGATCCCTGAGTTTGTTTCGGATTTTCTTCTCAGAGGTAGTCAGTTAGGAAATGTAGGCTTCATCTAGACTAAAAAAATATGACGTGTAAAAGTGATCAGTGATCCTAGTCTGTCCTAATCCTACCCTGGATATGACTGGCTCAAGGCGTTTTGGTGATTTCAGACTTAAAGTCCAGGTTTCCCAGTCCGGTCCAGTCATTGGCCCAAGATATACTTAGAAAGTACATTTAATCTAGAAAAGCTACATTGGTACTTGCCTGACCTTTAAACGAACCCGCACACTCATACTTGACAGGCTGGTGTTTTAACCACATGGCCACTACATCAAAATTATACAACTGTATAATTCCATGCTAAAATCATCATCATCATCTCACATCTCAGCGTTAATCCCAGTCGCATCCGAAGCTTTGGAGTCTGGGGTCCACTTTACCAGTCTAACTGCTGATTTTGGCTAAACTTCGATATTTTCCGTGAAGCGACTACCGTCTGTCCTCCACAACCCGAAGGCGATATCGAAGCATTGCAGCTAGACCAATTGTTGGACTTTTGAGGACTCCAACAACCTGTAACGACTGCCATTAGATGTTCATATGGCAACCGGGACCAATGGCTTAACGTGCTTTCCGAGGCACGACCAGACCAGTGCAAATATTCATATTCATGCATATAAATATTTGCACTGCGCGGGGATCGAATCCGCGCCTCCTCGCGCAGCGGCCGCGTTCGCTACCGCTACACCACGGAGGCTGTCAATAATTCAATGCTAACACTATACAATAAAGCAAGCTGCAAAACAAACAGGATTTTCCCGTCAAAGCATACGCTATTAACATTATTGGAAATATGTAAAAACATTAGCTATACAATTATCATGCCACTCAGACCGTATTTACATTACAATTAGCCGTTCGGGTTTGTTCGGGTCTGTTCGGGTCTTGGGTCCCTGTCGTAAAACAATTCTCGTCGTGAAGAGCTTTGCAAACATGTTGGTTCGTTGTTGGTGTCACCTCGCGGTAAAGGTCAGATGTGGAGGTAAGAACAGTAGATTAATAACTATTCAAGTGTGGAAAAGAAATACTTTTTTGAAAGCCTAATTATAGAGTAGGTGTTTATTAGTAGGTTGGACAATTTTTATAATGATTTGAACTCAACAAGCAGAGTAATAGGGTAGTTGACTAAAATACTAATTAGTCCGTCAGTCCGATTTAAAAAAAAAAACTAGACAATATTTTTTCTTTTTTCATATAAACAAAAAATTAAGACGATACAGAGCGTTGAAAACTCGTGTGACGTCACTCCTTGCTACACTTTTTAGCAACGAGTGACGTCACCACTCACCAGCCCCCACTCCTGATCTTTGATGCCTTTTATATTTGTCAATTTTTATTGATTTGATAAAACAAAATATACGTATCCAATATTTTTCTATAATCTGAATGACGGACTAAATATTTTTTTTTTTTTTTTACCCAGGAAACATTCATAGTGCGTAACACACTATTAGGAGCGATGGGTTTCATTTTGACAGTTCAACAACACTTGTTGCGTTATTTAGGTTGTTGACCAGACAAACTTTCTGAACATACGGAGCAATGGTTTAGCAATTGGCTTCAGAATGATTCCAATTGATAACAATGGAGTGTTACGCAATTCGGGTGCGGGTCGCATTTTGTTAACAGTAGAAAGATAAATGTTGCAGCAAATAATCTTAATAAAAAAAAAAACAATAGAACTACATATCTCCTTAAAAGAAAGGTTACAGAGTTGATAGTATTTTGATAATTGAGATACCTATTTCACTAGGCCCCCAACAAGGTGGACCGATGACCTGGTGAAGGTCGCGGGAAGCCGATGGATGCAGGCGGCACAGGACCGGTCATCGTTCAAAGCCTTGGGGGAGGCCTTTGTCCAGCAGTGGACATCTACAACGTGTAACAAAAAAGGGTATATACATACCAAGGGCATGGCATCTTTAGAAGAAATCAAACGATATCGGAAGGGTTTCAACTCAAAATAAAATACTCAAAAAATTGATACCATATTTTCGGTTTCGTGTGTTTCTTAAAAGCAAATCATAACAAACGTGGCACCACACTACATACGTTAATAACTACTCGTTACCCGTCACGTTACTTGCCAAAATCCGATAAATGTCTTCAATATCTCTGTGCGACTAGTATGATAGTAGCCTATCACAGGCGGTGTTTTTCCTCATAACTTCCTAACATAAAGAGGTAGGATTAAAAAACCCTTCCAATATCGTTTGATATCATGTAAAAATGCCATGCCTTTGTTATGTATATACCCTTTATGTTACACGTTGTATAGGCTGAGGAAGACCCGAGCGAATAGCACTCACCTTATTCCAATTACGGCACCAAAATTTGTGTTACCTAAGTGTCGTTTCTCTTCATGAATGTTCATAATTTACACATTAATCATACAAGTTTATCAGTTTCGTACGAAATTAAACTACGGCAAAACACCTCCACAACCACGCCCCGCACTCGCATAAAATTATAATAAATATCAATGGCACCGTTGTTTTCATATTAATTATGAAGCCGTAAGCTTTGTAATTTGCGCTAAGAAGCATTTTGTATTAATCTCTCAGAATTATCGAGCGTATAAATGTTTTCATTATATTCATAAATTGATTCCATGAAAGTTCCCTGTGTAGTAATTTTATTGATAACCTAAATTTATATTTAAACGAATTTCAGGTTTAGAACCTGTTACCAAAACTTTCTGACAGCCTCCGTGGCGTAGCGGTAGCGGACGCGGCCGCTGCCAAGGTGGCGCGGGTTCGATCCCCGCACAGTGCAAGTATTTGTATGCATGAATATGAATATTTGCACTGGTCTGGTCGTGCCTCGGAAAGCACGTTAAGCCGTTGGTCCCGGTTGCCATACGAACATCTAGTGGCAGACGTTACGGGTTGTTGGAGCCCTCAAAAATCCAACAATTGGTCTAACTGCAATGCTTGGATGTCGCCTTCGGGTTGTGGAGGTCAGACGGCAGTCGCTTCACGGAAAATGTCGAAGTTTAGCCATATCAGCAGTTGGACTGGTGAAGCGGACACCAGATTCCAAAGCTGAAAAGGCTTGGGATGCGACTGGGATTAACGCTGGGATGATAATGATGACCAAAACTTTCAAAATGTTGCAATTGTATCTCTACGACAGATAATGGCGCCGATTCTGTTGTTCACAAACGTAACTAATTTTAGTTAAGTGCATCTTATTGTTTCTATTTCGTTAAGAAAAGGATAGAAGATAACATTTTAGTTTAATCCTGTCAAATTAAGATACTCCATAGACAGTTTAGACGCGATTATAAACATGGCGGCCAAAAATACGTCAATTTACGTCAGTAGCGGACTAATTTGACAGGTCTTCTTCCTCAGCCTATAGATGTCCACTGCTGGACAAAGGCCTCCCCCAAGGCTTTTCACGATGAACGGTCTTGTGCTGCCCGCATCCATCGGCTTCCCGCGACCTTCACCAGGTCATCGGTCCACCTTGTTGGGGGCCTCCCTACGCTGCGTCTTCCAGTACGTGGCCGCCACTCCAGAACCTTACTGCCCCATCGGCCATTGGTTCTACGAGCAATGTGCCCTGCCCACTGCCACTTAAGTTTAGCGACTCGCAGAGCTATGTCGGTGACTTTGGTTCTTCTGCGAATCTCCTCATTTCTGATTCAATCACGCAGAGAAACTCCTAGCATAGCTCTTTCCATTGCCCTTTGTGTGACTCTGAGCCTTCGTATGAGGCCCATTGTGAGCGACCACGTTTCAGTTCCATAAGTCATCACTGCCAACACACACTGGTCAAAGACTTTAGTCTTGAGACACTGTGGTATCTTGGACGACGAGAAGATGTAGCGTAGCTTCCCGAACGCTGCCCAACCGAGCTGGATTCTCCGAGACACAGGTCAGGTCTAAACACTCTAAACTAAAATGTTATCTTCTGCTTTTTTTTTTCATATTGAAATAGAAAGAAAAGGACTCACTGAACTTAATTTTAATTTGATTTCTGAAAAAGGGAATCGGGACCATTGTCCTTTTTTTTTTTTTTCTTGGTTCAATTCTTTCCGTTCGGGCGAATGGAAAAGGCAAAGGCATAGTACGCCATACAGCCAAGTCTTCAGTAATTTTTTTTCTTCATTAAATATCTATCCTAACTTATCCTAGCATAACTTAACCTAAACTAACTCCTTTCGTTTTACGCGTTTGGACTATAAGGAGCGGTTTAGCGTAAAGACATGATGAGGCCACTATGCTACAATATTTCACTGTTCTTTTTGAATTATTCACTGAATGCACTTTTTACTACATAAATCACGCGTTTTTATTTAGTAAACGACACTATAAATAATTTTAAAAGTCCAATGAAAAATGAGCGTGACACTCATCTTGACATTCCCGCCAAAACTCCGGGACCATTGTCCATATCTAGATGAAATTGAAATTAATATATTTGACAGATGAAACTGACATTTGGGTGTGAATGTTCTTAAAAATATGGGAATTATTCCTTGACAAGATGCCATCATGATGTAACTTTTTGCTGATGTTACTTTGTTTTACTAATTATAAACTAGTGCTTGATCGCGAATCCCACCTAATGGTAAACAGTGATGCAATCGTTGATGGTAAATCGCGCTAGATTACTAAGAACCTATTCACTCAAAAACTGAGTGAATAGGAAGGAAGACGATAGTTGAGCGAGATGATGCAATGTTATACCCAACACCAGAGGGAGATTGATCTGGAGACCCTCCACGACCAAACTCCCGACACAACATTTGGCGCATCGTACCCGGCACTTATCGCAACACAACTGCTCAGACCCGTCCTCTGTACGGCTCCACCATAGGTACATCATGCCGGAACACGACGAATCGCTTAGCGGCAAAACTTCTGCCGGCAGTCGATGTTATGGCCTACCACCGAGAACTTTCTACAAAAAAAAATAAACCTAATTGCATAAACGAACTTAACTCGAAACGGTCTCCAAAGCCTGTAGCACAGGCGTAGAGTAGCCAGCCTTTCGGTCTTCTATAGGTTGCATTCTGGTGAGTGTGCAAGGGAATTGCATGACTTAATTCCCCCATCACCGTTCCACCATCGGACGACCCGTCGTACGGCGAGTTTCCACCCTTACGTTGTTGACACCACTGCGACCCGGACGAAGCGTTTCGCTTCCTCTTTTATCCCGCGTACATCGAGGGACTGGAACAATTTGCCGGCGACGGTGTTTCCGTCACATTACAATTTGAGTGTCTTCAAGGCTATAGTGAATAGGCTCTTAATAAACTAGCGCGCTTTACCATCAATGATCGCATCACTGCTTACCATCAGGCGGGATTGCGGTCAAGCGCTTGTTTATAACTTATAAAAAAAAAAACAGTACCAAGTACAATCTGAGTCATTTTGAAGTTCCAATCCATTGATTCATATTCAAGATTGTCTGCTCAACAATGTATGTAATATAATGAATGTTGTTTAAATATCAAAATAAAACCGCATTACGCAATTACCCCACTGAGTTTATAACCCTACGCTCATGAATGCTGCTTAAAGTCAAGTAGTGATTAGCAACTCTATAACCTTAGACTCGACCGAGATAGTTTCTAGGGTTCCGTACCTAAAAAGTAAAACGGAACCCTCTTCATGGGACTTCACTGTGCGTCTGTCCGTCTGTCACCAGGCTGTATCTCAATAGCTAGACAGTTGAAATTTTCAGAGATTCTGTATTTTTATTGCACTGTAACAACAAATACTAAAAATAAAAAAATGAAATATATAAGGGGGCTCCCATACAACAAACGTGATTTATTTTGCGTTTCTTGCTCCATATTAATTAAAAAAATGCTTGAAATGTTCACCGAATATTTGGTTATATATTAAAGTTTAAAATAAATAATTGCATTAAAATAAATATTGAAGGGGGGCTCCCATACAACAAAAGTTATTCTTTTTGCCGTTTTTAAAGATAATGGTACGGAACACTTCGTGCGTTAGTCTGAGTTTTGGTTCTCGGCCGAGATCGCGTAATAATATCTCGACCTCAAAATGCTCTAAATTAACGAACGAACATTATATTACAATATAACATAAAAAACAAGATTTTTTCAGCAATTTCGCCCTTCAAAGAGAGTCGCTTCTCGTCATACAATTGGGTTGTATCCTAAAAAATAATTTGTTGTCCGTCAGATAGATTTATAAAAAATATTAACACGTATTTTTTATTTTTTCTTTCATGCAAATACTTAGGAAGTTACTTAGGAAGACGTCGTGGTACAAAATATACCATGGCGTGACGTAATTAGCCCCCAGTCCGTAACTTTAATACGCTATATCTCAGTAGTTTTTGGTAATTTCGACAAAATAAAAAATACGCTTCTTAATTTTTTTTATTATGTATAAGACGGACTAATTATTTTTTTGATTTTCATACCTTGGATACATCCCACTTTGCTTAACACTATTTGATTTGCCAGTAGACGGCGCATATAAAAACTAATTTGCTGCAGGCCTAAGCACCTTATAAGGTGAAGAAAACCAAAACTCAAAAATATTAGCTTTGCTTTGTAGTTTTGGCTCTTTAAGAAAGCTGCATACCGGTCATGGCCGAGAATCTCGGCTATAATTAGCCGAGAATCGAGACAAAAGTCTCGGTTGGATTTGTAGTCGAGACGAGTAATCATATGTTTTTGACGTTTAAAATGCCACTTAGAATCATCATTGTTTATGAGTAAACCCCACATTGTCTGAATTCTGACATTGCCAACACTTGATGTGATTGGTGTTCAATGCTGGTTCTTTCTCTCTTTATGAGCAGACCTTTGCCCCACAGTGGGATGAAAACCAGAGTGGTATTATTCGTGCAAACATATTCTAAGGACAGAATTAGATGTTGTACGGACAACAGAACATCAAGCTACTACAAAGAAAAAAAAAAAGAAATCTGACAGATTTCTTTTTTTTTTTCTTTTATTTATGACTTCGCACGGTTAGTGCATTTAGCCAATGTTACGTAATGTATTTATTAGCCAATGTTACGTAATGTATTTATTATTATATTATTATTTATAATGTATTTATGTTACGTAATGTATTATTCATGTCGAAAAAGACGGCCGCGTGAACCGTCTTACGGGGGTGGTTTGAGACAAAGTCATGATGTGGGCACTATGCTGCGATATTTCACTGTTCTTTATGTAATATTTACTGAATTCACTTTTTACTACATAAATCACGCACTTTTATTTAGTAAACAAGACTATAAATAATTTTAAATATCCAATGAAAAATGAGCGTGACATACAGCTTGACTTTCCCGCCAAAACCCCGGCAAAAGCATTAAGGCTCAAAGCTGATTGAGAATATTTGACAGTAGTAGCTTGATCTGCTGCCGTCCGTACGTACATTTACGTGGGATTGAATAGGAATGAGATATAGATATGAAGACTTAAATGGTAGGTGCTTAGACGGTCATCTCGGACCTAAGGTCACAGTTGGTCGTTAGAATAAGTTTTTATGGATGAGATTTGTATTACGAATAAGTTATTTTATTACACTTATCCCGGTACACATGATGACCTAATGGCTGCGTTAGAAAACGGTATTCGCGTTGTTGAACTTTGGAATAAATAAATAAAAAAAGCAGAGTAAGTGAAGAAAAATAATATAATTTAACCGATTCTCTTGTTCAAAAACTAAACTAAATTATTTAGAAAGGGACAGAATATAATATGTTAGTTTAGACCTGTCAAATTAGTCCGCGTTTGACGTTAATTTGATGTATTTTTGGTGGCCATGTTTGTAATCGCGTCTAAACTGTCTATGGAATACCTTAATTTGACAGGATTAAACTAAAATGTTATCTTCTATCCTTTTCTTAATGTTATGTCTGTATTTTCGAACATAATTATGAAGCATTGGATTAGGAATATGCTTCAAAATAATTCAATTTTAGAATACACTGTGACACAAAGGTTTTGTTTTGTAATTAGTGCCTAATAATAAAAGTTTATATTTAGAACACAAATTTTAAAAAAGTAAATCGTTCTATTTCTGTGTCGGCTACTAACATTTGATGGTTACAATTACATAAATCTCAGCGCACACTGCAGATGTCCGTCGACCTTAGGTCTCCGACAGACTAACAAAAAATTCCAGACACATAAAAAGAAACACTTTACAGCAATTAGGTATTATGATTGCATTTGTTTTCTAGGTACTCAAATAGTCGACATTTTTTGTTGAATGCAGTCACTGTGGAGTCGAATAATTCATCAATTATAGTGTGCAATTTTTTTTGTTGACAATCTTGATGTTTTAGGATTTTAGTATGTTGATGCCTAGAGTATAGGGTGAATTGTTAATTGTTAGGATAATATACTGTTTGTATACGAGTGATAGGGAGTAAGCATGCCTTTTCATGGTAGCTCTTATTTTATACTTTTACATACTAGCTTTCCGCCCGCGGCTTCGCCCGCGTGGAATTCGGTTATATCGCGCTTTCTAATAGATTTCCCTCGGGAACATCTTTTTCAATAAAAGGTAGCCATGTCTATTCTCAGGGTCTAAAGATTGTCTATGCCAAATTTCATCAAAATCGGTTGAGAGGTTTAAGCGGGTAAGCGTAACAGACAGACAGACAGAGTTACTTTCGCATTTATAATATTAGTATGGATTCAATACTTAAATAAAACTCAGTTAATAAAGTACCAAAACAGGAAATTGACCTGAACGAACCGAAATTGGATAAAAAAAAAAGCAAAAAAAGCAAAAAGAACGTTAAATGTTCAATTCTTCTTTTTTTTTTCTCTTTTTTTCGGCGGGTGTTTTGGAGGTTAGCCAAACAATTGAACTACATATATTAAGAAAATCATCTTTGTCTCGATATTCTACATATTTCTCGAAGGGCTGACTTGAAACGGGCATATTTCCTTAATACTTATTTTTTTTTAACAACCTGACGATCACTTATCCATACTTCCATACTAATATTATAAATGCGAAAGTAACTCTGTCTGTCTGTCTGTCGGTCTGTCTGTCTGTCTGTCTGTCTGTCTGTCTGTCTGTCTGTTACGCTTTCCCGCTTAAACCTCTCAATCGATTTTGATAAAATTTTGCACAGACAATCTTTAGACCCTGAGAAAGAACATAGGCTATCTTTTATCCCGGAAAAATTTGATGTTCCCGAGGGAAATCTAAATAGCGCGATATAACCGAACTCCACGCGGGCGAAGCCGCGGGCGGAAAGCTAGTTAACTTTATAAAAGCAATAATAAATCTCCGTAAAAACCACTTGCAAGCAAAACAATGTTAATGACATGAATACTGGAAATACCTACCTAATTGTAAAAACTAGTATATCATTGAAAAAAAGTCTACTAATAAAGGCCAGGCACGGCCAGGTCATGATGGAAAACGATCTTTTCCTGATTGGCCTGGGTCTTGGATATCTATCTACTTAGTAGGTAGTCACCACAGATGCGTATGTCGCCGTTTTTCTTAGGAACGACATGTAGCGGACTGGACCAAGGGCTTTTGCTTGGTCGGCAAATTCCTTGCTGCATCATGAGTTCAAGACCTCTTCCTCAACATCGCTCACCTGCCCGTGAAGAAAGAATTCGAACTCATGATGCAGCAAGGAATTTGCGACCAAGCCTTGGTTCAGTCCGCTACATGTCGTTCCTAAGAAAAACGGCGACTTACACATCTGTGTACCTATAATTATGTATCTATTATAAATATAGTATCGTTGAGTTAGTATCCCATAAAACAAGTCTCGAGCTTACTTTGGGGCTAGCTCAATCTGTGTGATTTGTCCGTATATACTAATTTATTACGGAATATTGTAAGAATATTATTGACAGCCTTCGTGGCGTAGCGGTAGCGGACGCGGCCGCTGCACAAGGTGGCGTGGGTTCGATCCCCGCACAGTGCAAGTATTTGTATGCATGAATATGAATATTTGCACTGGTCTGATCGTGCCTCGGAAAGCACTTTAAGCCGTTGGTCCCGATTGCCATACGAACATCTAGTGGCAGTCGTTACGGGTCGTTGGAGCCCTCAAAAGTCCAACAATTGGTCTAACTGCAATGCTTCGATGTCGCCTTTGGGTTGTGGAGGTCAGACGGCAGTCGCTTCACGGAAAATGTCGAAGTTTAGCCATATCAGCAGTTGGACTGGTACAGTGGACCCCAGACTCCAAAGCTGAAAAGCTACGGATGCGTCTGGGATTAACGCTGAGATGATGATAATGATTGTAAGAATCTTATCAGTACAAGAAATCGTCTACAAATGCAATGTATAATGTATTTCCAAATTGAACACATTCGACAAACACAATCAAAATAAAAATGACTACAAGAATCAAAACAATCCAGACTTAGTTTTACAGCCAACATGATTTACTTAGCATAAACCCACATTTACCTTCTCTTGTTCATAAATAGCTTTGACTACTGATCCCGATATAGCTAGCCCTCTGCTTACCCCGTCCCCTTCACGACGCTTCAAGGACAGGCCGCGATTCAGCACAAATATTTATTTAGTAGCACGCTCATGGAAACTAATTTAAGCTTCACTTCGAAAACTTTTTAAAAATGTGTTGATATTTTGAAAAATATTTATTTTGTAAGTGATCGTGGTCATCATCAACCTTTTTATCGTCCCACTGCTGGGCACAGGCCTCCTCACATACAGAGAAGGATTGAGAGTAATCACTACGCTTGCTCAATGCGGGTTGGCGATTTCAGACTTAAACTCCAGGTTTCCTCAAGATGTTAGACTTAGAATAGTTAGGTTTAGAATAGTACCAACCCATATTCTGCGGTGGGTGTCGTAAGAGGCGACTAAGGGAACTCTCACCAGGAAAGCGGGCAGTAGCGCTTCTCCTGTGGAATATCAAATCACTGCGATCCCCAACCCGCCTGCCAAGCGTGGGGATTATGGCAAACCCCCCCTTTTGGGGGAGGTGTCCAGCAGTGGACATCTATAGGCTGAAGAAGTGTCCAAGATATATTTAGAAAGTACATATAACTTAGAAAAGTTACATTGGTACTTGCCTAACCTGGAATCGAACCAGCACACTCATACTTGATATGCTGGTGTTTTAACCACTAGGCTACCACGACTTCGGGCGCTCGTGTGATTGATATTATGGTGTAGTGATGGTGGTGATTGATATCAACTATAAAGTTAAACAGTCAAATATCTGATATAAAGTTGGAAAAAGATCTTGAAAAATATGCTTTTCGAACTGAGAGATATCAATCAATCGGTCGACGAACCAATCAATCAGTTGAAAAAATCAATTAATCAAATTCATCGAATTCTAAAAGACTAAAAGTTCTTTGCAATGTTATTTATATATTTATAGTGTTTACGATGATTTATCATATCGGCTTGAGATCATCAGCTGTTTTAAATAAACACAAAATTGGACATTTGAATAGTTGAGCTAGTTTAGTTTAAGCCTGGAGCACAGGCGAAGAGTAGCCAGCCGTGGTGTTTGAATTTAACCACTAGGCCACTACGACTTAAACTGTACAGATAACTATACTGATATATTTTATCCCGTTTTTCCCACAATATCAACAACTATGCAGGTGAAACCTTATGTAAAATGGCGCCAAAGTTACAGGCGATGCCCAGTTTAGGACCATGATACCTCCATATTATAATTTTGAATGTTAACATATACATTTTTCTACTAATAGGTACTTTACATGAATCACAAATTCAATAATATTTTCATTTGGTAAGTAGATATCTACTTTAATTTAGGTGCATTCACAGATATTTATTCATATAGGTATACCATAGAGATTTAAAATTAATGTTTAATCTCTTTGATACATTCATAAACTGTTCAAGTATTACCAAAAACAAACACTCTATTATATTATACCAGCATAGTTCAAAACAATTCTGTTTTGAAAAAAGGACAGAACATAATATGTCAGTTTAGACCTATCACATTAGTCCACGGTTGACGTAAATTGATGTATTTAATCGCGTCTAAACTGTCTATGGAGTATCTTAATTTGACAGGATTAAACTAAAATGTTATCTTCTATCCTTTTCTTAAAGAAATTGAAAGAAAAAGATGCATTTTACTTAAAATTAATTTAGTCTGGGAACAAGAGAATCGGCGCCAATAATTAGGAAGTCCAATATTGCCGAGCCACGACCAATTCTGTAGAAACTTTGTAACAATTCCGATGTTATGGTTGTAAGCCGAAACTCGTAGTAACTCGATACTAACATGTTGATTAGGTAAACACGCTGGCATTCGTAGGAATCTGTTCCATGGTTGAACCGACCGACGGATTCGGTTAATTTAAACTGTTTGGTAAATTCGACGAATCAGGATTTTTGGGAATTTTGCACGTTAACGTTTTCGGTTTGTAAGTCTTTACTACTACTTTTTTAATTTAGAAAAATAATTGTGGAGGCATCAGGAACAGGGAGTAAAGTTCACTCATCCTCCATAGAAAAGGGAGGATCCTCCGACCAGACGGGTGTTATGTCTGGTGGGTACTTGCCCAACGCTTGAATTTGGGAAGTTGTATACAATATGTAAAGAAAACCCTGTCCGATCCGTGAAGGTATTGTTAGTATCGATAACTGATTCTACTAATGCCTACAAAACCGGGCTAATATTAAAAAAAAACCCTAAAAAAAATAATGTTATTTCGCAAAAAGAGGTAATTTAAAACTTGTGAGTTAGGCCAAAAATTCTGTTGTCACTTTTTAAAAATTACTAAATTTTGGGGATGTTGGAATTAATTCGCGGGAAAAAGAGATTATTTCAAAATTCACTAGTATTGTTATTATGATGATTATGTAAAATTTCATATGTTGTTTGGTCATGTGTTTACCTAACCTTTATTATCCTTACGGGTCGGACAGGGTTTTCTTAACATATTGTATATGCTAGTTGCACGGAAAACTCTGATTGTGAGATGTAGAATTCGTGTGACGTCAGTATGATGCGATGTTCCATTTGGAGTTTGTAGGTACCGCTACATAATAATATAATATTAAAATATATTAGTCGTTATGGGTTATCAAACTGATTCGGATTCGGAAGATAGTTCTTTAAACATATAAAATCACAGCTTAAATCGGTACAAAGTTGTCACTTTTGTATTAAGAACTTCTTTTCTTTCTTTCTCTTATGGCTTCGCACGGTTTGTGCATTTAGCCAATGTCACGTAATAAATTATTCATGTGGAAAAAGACGGCCGCGGGTACCGAACACTCAAAAGGAAGTTTTGGTAGAAAGCCATGATGTGGCCACTATGCTAGAATATTTCACTGTTCTTTATGAATTATTCACTGAATGCACTTTTTACTACATAAATCACGCGTTTTTATTTAGTAAACGACACTATAAATAATTTAAAAGTCCAATGAAAAATGAGCGTGGCACTCATCTTAGCTTCCCGCCAAAAAAACCTATTAAGAACTTTGTAGCAATCTAAATGAAGTTCGAAATACAAATTCAATTATTTGTATTTCGAACTTTAAACTAGAAATAAAGAGATTAGATTTTTTGTTATAAGTCGGAATGGTTTTATATGTGGTTTAACCACTAGGCCACCACGACTTAAACTGTACAGATAACTATACTGATATATTTTATCCCGTTTTTCCCACAATATCAACAACTATGCAGGTGAAACCTTATGTAAAATGGCGCCAAAGTTACAGGCGATGCCCAGTTTAGGACCATGATACCTCCATATTATAATTTGTGCATGGTGCCTATTTTATTGTCAAAACATATCCAAAGCATGAGGAGAATGAACAGCGTAATCTAAAAACCTTTATGTGATATTATTATCTGTTTAATTGACGTCAATTAGATAAATTGTTACTTAGTAACAATTAATTAAGAGAGCAGTGGTTTCGGCGGCGACTTAAAAGTTCTAGGTCGTAGGTTCGAAACCCATCAGGGGTTTTACTTGGTGTAAATTTTTTCATCACTACTGTTCTCAAAACGGTGAAGGAACAAAAACGTCGTGAGGAAACCGACATATCTTAGAGCCAAACAAAACATGTCATCATCATCATCATCAACCTTTTTATAGTCCCACTGCTGGGCACAGGTCTCCTCTCATACAGAGAAGGATTGAGCGTAATCACCACGCTTGCTCAATGCGGGTTGGCGATTTCAGACTTAAAGTCCAGGTTTCCTCAAGATGTTTTCCTTCACAAAACATGTAAATATCTTGAATTATAAAAAAAATGCTGTTGTCTACAAAAATCCAATGCTTATGTCAAAATTTAAAAACAATCTTATTATTAAATTCGCGATATTATGAAATGCCATTGGCTTAATATTCTCTACTAATCACCAAATCTTACGTCCGTTATTAAAAAAAACGCTGTTTTCTACAAAAATGCTGCGCATATGTGGTCAAACTTAAGGAACAGTTTTTTTTTTTTAATATTAAAAAAAAAGGTCCAGAAGCATGCGGCCATGTGCTGAGTTCATAGCAAAAGATTGTATATCTATGTAGCTGCCACCCTAATACTTGAGAGTAATTAGCAGAAATTGACTTTTGCTCCAATTTCAAGTCCTCGTACGACGCGACTTAAGTCGAGACATATTTTTTCATATACCTACTCAAAGGATAGGATCTACACGGATTCAATATTAAAAAAAAGTTTTTTTTTTTTCATATACCTACTCAAAGGATAGGATCCACACGGATTCAATATTTAAAAAAAGTTTTTTTTATTTTTTCATATACCTACTCAAAGGATAGGATCCACACGGATTCAATATTTAAAAAAAGTTTTTTTTTTCTTTTTTTTGTAAACTAGCGCTTGACCGCAATCCCGCCTGATGTTAAGCAGTGATGCGATTGTTGATGGTAAAGCGCGCTTGTTTATTAAGAGCCTATTCACTGTAGCCTTGAAGACACTCAAATTGTAGTGTGACGGAAACAACGCCGCTGGCAAATTGTTGCAGTCCCTCGATGTACGCGGTATAAAAGAGGAAGGGTTGTTAGAAAGATTTATAACAAGGATATACTTACTTTATTTTGCCTGCCCCATGGGTATTGACTTCTGCGTCAAGTAAATTATTTTATGAAATCGCAAAAATTGACGTATGATTAAGGAACATAGTCAAAATATTGTCTTAAATATTACATAATTTGAAACGACGTAAGTCGAGGACTGCCTGTTATATTTATTTCAATAATTACGACAAAAAAATACCGGCCAAGTGCGTGTCGGACTCACGCACAAAGGGTCCCGTACCATTGATTTATGAAATTAAAGGATTTAAGTTGTTTGTATGAAAGATTACGCGGTAATAAGCGGTTTACGATTTACGAGGTATTAAAAAAAAACTGCTTACTAGATCTCGTTCGAAACAATTTTCTTTGGTAGTTTTTATAGTATTATACATCGTATGTGTTTTTTAGATTTTTCGTTTTCTTATTTTAGAAGTAAGAGGGGCGAGGACCATTTTTTCCACTTTGGAAGCGTCTGTCGCGCAAACTATTCGGTATAGAAAAAAAATATTTTAGAAACCTCGATATCATTTTTGAAGATCTATTCATAGATACCCCACAGGTATGTGTTTGATGAAAATAAAAACTTCGAGTTTCAGTACTAAGTATGGGGAGCCCCCAATACTTTTTTTTATTTTATTTTTGCATCAAAATCTTAATGCGTTTCACAGAATACATCTACCTACCAAGTTTCAACAGCATAGCTCTTACAGTTTCGGAAAAAAATGGCTGAAATACGGACGGACAGACGGACAGACAGACATGACGATTCTATAAGGGTTCCGTTTTTGCCATTTGGCTACGGAACCCTAAAAACGACGTATGAAACGATTTTATCACTAACGACGATTGTAGTCAGTAAAAATCTGACACGCCCTTCCGCTCCGCCCAGAGCGGGAGAGATCATTTGATGATTTCCCATCCCAAACAAAAAAAAGGGAAAGCCTAAAAGTAAAGTCGACAAAGACTGAATTAACCAATGTTTAAGTGCTGATATCGCCAGGAAATCAAGCCACCCAACATTGTCAAAATTTCGCAAACAACTTTGAACCTAATAATTCAGAGATAATGTTGAAATGAATGAAATGAAATCGTTTATTAAGCAAGTATGTTTATTTTTTATTTTATTTTTTTAACTAGATGAAGCCGGCATTTCCTAACTGACTACCTCTGAGAAGAAATAGCCGAAACAAACTCAGGGGTCATCGTCTTTTTTCAAGTCCAGACATTAAAAATGAAAATATTTACAATAATTTACCTTATATATATATTTTTTTTATTAGTTATAAACTAGCGCTTGACTGCAATCCCGCCTGATGGTAAGCAGTGATGCAATCGTTGATGGTAAAACGCACTAGCTTATTAAGCCTATTCACTTAAAAAAACTGAGTGAATAGGAAGGAAGACGGCAGTTGAGCGAGGTGATGCAATGTTTAACCCAACAACACGACCAACGATGCTGCGCCAGAGGATGATGTGATTTTATAATACCCCTTTTTGCAAAGTTTGGCCTTTATATGGTTCTTAAATCGTTTAATGGGTAAGTTTCGAATGTCCATGGGAAGCTTGTTGTAAAAGTGTATACATTGACCCATGAACGAGTTGCCTACTCTGTGGAGACGAGTGTGATGTACAGCAAGATTGTGTTTGTTCCTGGTATTTATATTATAAATATCGCTTATTTTCTCAAAATTCGAGATGTTTTTATGAACATACATAAGATTTTCAAATATAATATATTGTGAAGCTACAGTCAGAATGTTCACCTCTTTGAACTTTTCTCTAAGAGAATCTCTAGGACCAAGGTTGTAAATTGCTCGAACAGCCCTCTTCTGTAAAACAAAGATGGTATTGATGTCCGCACAAGTTCCCCAGAGAAGAATCCCATAAGTCATAAGACTATGAAAATAACTAAAATAAACAATTCTGGCTAGTATCCACATCAGTTATATGTCTAATTTTCTTAACAACAAAGGCGGCAGAACTGAGTCTACCCGACAGCTTCTCAATGTGAGGACCCCATTGTAACTTGGCGTCAATAGTTAATCCAAGAAAAACTGTCGACTCGACAGGGATCAACTCTACTCCATTCAGTTGAACATTGGTACTTAGCTGCCTGACATTTGGCGTAGAAAATTAAATGACTTTAGTTTTTTTTTTTTTTTCATTTAAAAGAAGGTTATTTACATTAAACCAATGGACAACCTTATAGAGTGACTTGACTTTAAAAATAAGAGAAGTGTTGAAAATCTAATCAAGTTATTTGAGACATTGGCGTAGCTGAATGTACTGGCGTCTGTACGAGGAAACATAGACATAGATAAGTAGAAAAACATAATCACATAAAGCAGACTGACACCCAAGACCAAAGACACATGAAGCTACCAAAGATCACAAAAAATATTCGCACAGCATACAATAATTTACTCTGCCTGCTCCACGGGTTTTTGTGCAACATGACACGATGTCTTTTTTAAAATAAATAAACAAGCAAAAAATGGTAAGCAATAAATCTGTAGGTCGAAATGAGAACATAGCAAACCGTGGAGCCAAATGAACGAACGCGTATATAACTATATTTTTCAATAATGTAGAGATTGTCGATACATTTTTATGTAAGTGGAATATCTCTGAAGTAAATGAAAATAACCCTAGGAAAACATAAAATAAAGTACTGTTTCTTTTGAAAGGCCGAATAACTTTTCCCAATAAACAACAGATTGTCAATAAAAGTAAAGCCATAAAAGATTCAGTTAAGCAAAAACTTATAATATAACAAAAAGTTTTTAATCTCTCAAAGGTTAATCAGAGGCGTACTTTCACCAAAGCTTATATCTGACCATTTGAAAAATTCCGTGCACATGATGACCACAGCTAGAGGGTCCTTTTTAGATCGACCTTTAATATGAGCTACAAGCTAAAATAGTCTTTATCTTCAACCTATATCGTCCCAATGCTGAGCACAGGTCTCCTCTCATACAGTGAAGGATTGAGCATAATCACCACGCTTGCTTAATGCGAGTTTTTCAGACTTAGGTCCGTATTACAGAACGTCACTCAAAACTCAAGCTCTACTTAAGTCTCGTGTCAAGGCATTTGCTTGGTTAAAACTAGTCTTAAGTAATGCTTAAACAGAGATCTATGCTTGGGTTTCCTTCTGGAATACGAACCTTAAAGTTCAAGTTTCCTCAAGATGTTTTTCTTCACCTTGTAATCAATCATTGGTGTCCAAGATATACTTAGAAAGTACATATAACTTAGAAAAGTTACTTTGGCACTTACCTGACCCGGAACTGAATCCGTACACTCATACTTGAGAGGTGTTTTAACCACTAGGCTACCACGACTATATATATTTTTTTTTTTATTAGTTATAAACTAGTGCTTGACTGCAATCCCGCCTGATGGTAAGCAGTGATGCAATCGTTGATGGTAAAACGCACTAGCTTATTAAGCCTATTCACTCAAAAAAACTGAGTGAATAGGAAGGAAGACGGCAGTTGAGCGAGGTGATGCAATGTTTAACCCAACAACACGACCAACGATGCTGCGCCAGAGGATGATGTGATTTTATAATACCCCTTTTTGCAAATTTTGGCCTTTATATGGTTCTTAAATCGTTTAATGGGTAAGTTTCGAATGTCCATGGGAAGCTTGTTGTAAAAGTGTATACATTGACCCATGAACGAGTTGCCTACTCTGTGGAGACGAGTGTGATGTACAGCAAGATTGTGTTTGTTCCTGGTATTTATATTATAAATATCGCTTATTTTCTCAAAATTCGAGATGTTTTTATGAACATACATAAGATTTTCAAATATAATATATTGTGAAGCTACAGTCAGAATGTTCACCTCTTTGAACTTTTCTCTAAGAGAATCTCTAGGACCAAGGTTGTAAATTGCTCGAACAGCCCTCTTCTGTAAAACAAAGATGGTATTGATGTCCGCACAAGTTCCCCAGAGAAGAATCCCATAAGTCATAAGACTATGAAAATAACTAAAATAAACAATTCTGGCTGTATCCACATCAGTTATCTGTCTAATTTTCTTAACAGCAAAGGCGGCAGAACTGAGTCTACCCGACAGCTTCTCAATGTGAGGACCCCATTGTAACTTGGCGTCAATAGTTAATCCAAGAAAAACTGTCGACTCGACAGGGATCAACTCTACTCCATTCAGTTGAACATTGGTACTTAGCTGCCTGACATTTGGCGTAGAAAATTAAATGACTTTAGTTTTTTTTTTTTTTTCATTTAAAAGAAGGTTATTTACATTAAACCAATGGACAACCTTATAGAGTGACTTGACTTTAAAAATAAGAGAAGTGTTGAAAATCTAATCAAGTTATTTGAGACATTGGCGTAGCTGAATGTACTGGCGTCTGTACGAGGAAACATAGACATAGATAAGTAGAAAAACATAATCACATAAAGCAGACTGACACCCAAGACCAAAGACACATGAAGCTACCAAAGATCACAAAAAATATTCGCACAGCATACAATAATTTACTCTGCCTGCTCCACGGGTTTTTGTGCAACATGACACGATGTCTTTTTTAAAATAAATAAACAAGCAAAAAATGGTAAGCAATAAATCTGTAGGTCGAAATGAGAACATAGCAAACCGTGGAGCCAAATGAACGAACGCGTATATAACTATATTTTTCAATAATGTAGAGATTGTCGATACATTTTTATGTAAGTGGAATATCTCTGAAGTAAATGAAAATAACCCTAGGAAAACATAAAATAAAGTACTGTTTCTTTTGAAAGGCCGAATAACTTTTCCCAATAAACAACAGATTGTCAATAAAAGTAAAGCCATAAAAGATTCAGTTAAGCAAAAACTTATAATATAACAAAAAGTTTTTAATCTCTCAAAGGTTAATCAGAGGCGTACTTTCACCAAAGCTTATATCTGACCATTTGAAAAATTCCGTGCACATGATGACCACAGCTAGAGGGTCCTTTTTAGATCGACCTTTAATATGAGCTACAAGCTAAAATAGTCTTTATCTTCAACCTATATCGTCCCAATGCTGAGCACAGGTCTCCTCTCATACAGTGAAGGATTGAGCATAATCACCACGCTTGCTTAATGCGAGTTTTTCAGACTTAGGTCCGTATTACAGAACGTCACTCAAAACTCAAGCTCTACTTAAGTCTCGTGTCAAGGCATTTGATTGGTTGAAACTAGTCTTAAGTAATGCTTAAACAGAGATCAATGCTTGGATTTCCTTCTGGAATACGAACCTTAAAGTTCAGGTTTCCTCAAGATGTTTTTCTTCACCTTGTTATCAATCATTGGTGTCCAATATATACTTAGAAAGTACATATAACTTAGAAAAGTTACTTTGGCACTTACCTGACCTGGAACTGAATCCGTACACTCATACTTGAGAGGCTGGTGTTTTAAACACTAGGCTACCACGACTATATAGTCCTTATGGTAGTCAAATATAGGTTTTTTCTATAGTATTCATAGTACATCCACATTTCGCTAGTTATGAGTAAATCCCATGTAATATAGGGAGACCATTACCATCAAACGGGCAACGTAAGCCTTTCGGATTATTTTCTACACAATTTGTAGTGGTCAGGTGTTCACTTAGATCGGGTCAAATTGACCGGTACAGGCAATGTGTTAACCCATCACTTACACCGACGCGACCTTTGAACTTACTTCAACATGTAAGGAAAGCCTATTACAAGTTGTGAGCATCACCTCCGATGACTTCAATTTATGTTGTAAAGAAAGAAAATTTTGTCTTATTTATAGAGATTTATACTTCATTCTAGTCCACGTAATGATGATGATTAGTCTAATGACTAGTATCACACTGTTCACTTTCAATAACTTTCTTTTTGTCAGAGAAATCTCTTCAAATTCAGTAGAAGCTATCAAGATAATCGAACTTGGAGTGATTCAAAAATGTAATACAATAATAAAATTTATCATGGTGTCTATATCCTAAAACAAGAAGTTAATAATAAAAGTTTAAGTTATAGAACAGAGAAATATCTTAACTCCGTGTTTGCTTAAAAGGGTTAATTCAATACTACTTTTTTAAAAGAAGGGTTTCATTAAAAAAAGCATACAATTTTAAAAATTTCAAAATAACATACCATTTTAAACTTTCCTATTCGTTTCATAATAAACTCTAGCCTATATTACCTTATTCAAGCATTACAAATCGAAACATAAGAACATAAACAAAACAACACACGTAAACAAATTTTTGGCATCAATCCAAACATAGGTACATACTCACAAACATCACATCCTTAACCTAATGAAGTTTCCCTTGCGAAACACGTTAAATTAAACATTAAACTTTCGCCTGTAGATGCAACTGCATGCCCTCGGAAACCATGTGTTCGTGAGAAAAATTTTAATAATGTACACAACGATGCTTTGAAGACCCGCTGTGCTAGCTCGCTAGGTTTTTTACAAAATAAATCTATGGTGCAAATGTTTTGAGTTGCTAGCGTGCTGATTGGGTACATCCTTTTTTAACTGTGAATTCCGAATGCTATTTTGCTGAAGCACTTTCTATAACCTTCCATGATTAAATAACCGTTTTTAAACGTAAGCTTGCATTCACACTTGGTTTTCTACGCCTACAGTCCAGGCAATTTGCCTGAAAATACCAGATACACAATCCGAACGCGCCCATATCTAAACAGATATCAAAGACTATCATAAAGTATTCGCTCAATCTGAGATCAAACATACAACTTCAAATGCGAACGAACAAGACCAACAGGACATTGAAAGGCTTGAAACATTAATATAACAGATACCACCAAAGAAGATACAAGATAAACTAATTCCAATAGATAACCAACCGAAGGACAATTACTTATCGAAGATAATGTAGATTTTGAAATTATTGATACCTTGGACCATTCTCTGATAATGTTGGCCTCTGATTCCGCAGTCCAATTGAATAAACGAACCTATATTTCTTATCAGATTTATGGCCTTAGATTGGAACGGCTATTAATTTTGTTATCTAGTGTTCACTAGCAGGGATAGCGGAAACAACTGGGCTTTCTCGAAAACAGGCTGTGTATATACACAATCATTTTAACTGTTTTTGTTAAGTAGGTTGCAAGTGTTACAATATCTGATTTAGATAACTGGAAAGGAACTGATAAGGAAATTAGAAGTGAAATTAATGAATTCGACTAGGTATCTTGTTAATGCGAAGCAATTGAACCAAATAGATATGAAAATAATAAACTTATTACATTAAGAAAGCCCTGCTCGTCGTAATACAGTGAGTCACTGACACATTACCTAAACATAGAAACCATAACATATATGATTGTGTCAAGCTAACACAGTGACACAAAGAATCAAAACCAAGTTAATCAGCAATTAGTCAGTCTACAGTAATTGGGATCAAGTTCACTAACTTGAAGATACCAAAACTAAAAAAGCAGGACCTAATAAATCCAGACACATGCAACCGAATAAGAAGACAAATTGCCTGGTACATAACTCCCCTACCGAAACTTTGGCAAAAGGAAAACTGAACACCACATCTGGGCACCTGTACCAAAATACGCGAATATATGGAGGAATATTATTATTCCTAGAATAGCAACAGACTGTAAAATGAATATGGAGACACCATGTGCATTCAAAAACTTGCACCGGCTAACTGGTTTCACTCTTGCAACAAATGTTTGCCAAGGGAATTTGGACTTTCGTTTTACAGGATTACGAGTTTTTCGGGATCAAAATCGAGTGTCCCAAAAGCAGATGTTGGTAATGGGATGATTTGTCATTCGGTGGACGGCGTTGACATGACGTTTCGCTCTTTTGCTAATAATGCTCATTTTGAGAGGTGGAGCTTCTCTGTTGGTCTTTCAGGGAAAAAGTCTGCAGACCAGGTTTGGATACTTTGATGTTTTAAATTAAGATAATTTTCGATATATTCTAAATATTATTACCAAATTTAAGTTTGATAGAGAGATGCTTGATAACAACAGCAGCAATACTCGTTTCTAAAAAGATAGAAACGAGTTTTGCTGTTGTTGTACCAGCATTATTTGTTTTAACACAATAAATACACTAGATAACTTTCAAAGCCAACCATTTAGTTATATCTTTCTGCTAGCGGCCGCCCGCGACTTCGTACGCGTCGAGTTAGTTATTTGAACATTTTATTTTAACCCCGAAAGAGTCGATTTCTATACATACATTATTATACTTCTAGATCATAATAAAGCATACATTTTAAGTTTTTGATATGCTCCCCTGCTATTGATCGCAGCGTGATGTTGCCTAAAGCCGTCTTAGATTAATGGGCTATCCGACGCAAAAACTTTTTTTAAAATCGGACCAGTAGTTCCTGAGATTAGCGCGTTTAAACAAACAAACCCTTCAGCTTTATATATTAGTATAGATTACAAGCTTAATCAGAATAGGAGAAACTTGTACATAATATTAGCTTTATAACCATAAAGCTAATATTATGTACAAGTTTCTTTTTTTTAGTATGGTCAACCGACCATAAAGTCAAAATCACGTACAATATTCTCTCTACTTCAACATTAATTAACCTTTTCCCTAACAAAATAGCTAGCCAACAAAATATCTACATTACAGTTGTCCAGTAATTCCCACTAGTCACAAATAGAAGCGGGAGCGCAATGAACTGAAACACATATCATACGGTGGCACAGCAAATATTTCCATTGCTGCAAGTCGCCGCGAATACATCAATGACAAACATTAAGCTTTAGACATGAACGAGGAAAATTAATTTAGAAGGAACTTTGGTATTATATTACAGATTGGTACATAAATGTTGTGTTAATGTGAGGAATGTATATTTGAGATGGTTGCAGTAAAACATCACATTGATAACATAGATAACGATATACCAAGTACGAAATATAATAATAATGTTGTTGATACTGTTCAGTTTTCCAATTAGACCTGAAACTTGAACATTAATTAGTAACCTAACAGCAAAAGCTAAATTGAATACAACATAAATATCGCTAATATTCATATATGGGGAGATAAAGCTAAAATAGACGAGAAGATATGGATCAAATAAGACACTACGTCAAATACACAAGATTTATCATGTGTCGCTGGAGTAGCGTTTAATGAAGAAACATTGAATTTATCAGCTGGCGATGTGGTGACAGCTAGGGAAGTAAATGCAGATGCAAAAGTGTGAGACGGAAGTAAAGATGTTGTAGATACTTCTATGTATCTATCTATGAATGTAAACAAGGGTGGTTTGGATGCAAAAAACATTAGTGGTTTACAAAAAAGCACATTTTTACTAATGGTGAAATGGTGCGCGTATAAATCTGTATACGCATATATAAAGCACATTTATTGAGCTTATTATAATGAGAATCTCAAAACAAAAATAGAAGAGGAACTTCAATATATCACCCACATTAATATTAAATATATTGTGACAATAAAGTCACAACTGAATAAAGGTAAAAAGTACTAACAACACATTTATGACATGTTGATAAATTCATGTTTTGTCTTTAATACTTTTGCACATGTTCAGTATTGACAGCTGAAAGATGAGGTGCTCTTAAAGGTGACTGATGCCCCTTTTATCTTTATGGGCATTTGATATTTAGGTCTTAGTTTTGTAAATGGAAGAAGCTATTTCAATAGTACTTACTGATGTGACATGGGTGACTGTATGAATATTATAAGTGATCTATAATTACCTAATATTAATGATCTGACCTAAGCCAGCAAGAATGTATGACAGACTAGCTGCGCCACGCGGTTTTACCCGCGTTAATTTCGATCACGTGGGAATATCCGGACAAGAAGTATACTATGTGTTATTCCTAGTTATAAACTATATGTGTGCCAAATTTTGACCAAATCCGTTCAGTAGTTTTTGCGAGAAAGAGGAAGAAACATTAATCCGTAGGTATATTCTCACAAACTTTCACATTTACATAATATTTGTAGGATAAAATTGGTCACGATATGAACCATTCAGGGTCCGAACGAAAAATGCAAATTAAATTACTAGGACATCAGTTATATGAAAATTGCAATAACTGATAACCAGCAATTGACAGATAGCGTAATCAATTCAAACAAGACGAACTGCCCTAACTATAATTCTAAATACCTTGTCTGATTATAATCTTTACAACATACATCAAAGAGGCCATTTTCCTGCAAAACACCAATTAATTCAGTCTCATTTGGAGAGAAAATTACCGTTATTTATGAGTTTAAAGTTGCCCCCGAGATTATGTACACTTCTGACAAATTTCCCGGAGACAAGCACTGGTATGTTTAACTTATTTGGTGCGAATATATCAAGTTGAATAGTTGGCAAGATGCGGAGGTCTTTGAGGATAAATCACTAGAGCTGTAGAATAAGTTGTTGGAACACTTCTTCCTCTTCAACTTGCTGGCACAACAGATTCCACGGCGCTATCGCTAACTGCTCAGAATTCACATTGATTGTATGTTAGATGAACTAATAAGTAGAAGAAAGGTTACGGATTTACCAAATGTTATAATTCTTGTGAATTAAAGCAAATATACAGTAGATGTATAGTAAGTGTAGTAGTTAAAACACCAGCCTCTCAAGTAAGAATGCGCGGGTTCGATTCCAGGGCAGGCAAGTACCAATGTAACTTTTCTAAAGTTATATGTACTTTCTAAGTATATCTTGGACCCCAATGACTGAAGGTGAAGGAAAACATCTTGAGGAAACCTGGACTTTAAGTCTGAAATCGCCAACCCGCATTGAGCAAGCGTGGTGATTACGCTCAATCCTTCTCCGTATGAGAGGAGACCTGTGCCCAGCCGGACGATAAAAAGGTTGATAATAATGATACAGTAGAAATAAAAGTACGAGTATTCTTTAAAGCCGTGCATGGGATTCATTTAGACGCAATTCTCGGTAAACGAACACCACTCCGCAAAATAGTTATTTTTAGTTCGCATAGGTAACAAACAAATTTAACATTTAAGACCTGTGTACTTATTCTAGTACGTAGCTAAATAAGTACCAAGGTTGAACTAACCAATCCCAACTAGAGTAGAATGTAAGAAGCAGAGATTGAATTAGATACTAAAGACACGAGTCAAACAGAAGTTCTTAGGAACAGATTTTTTCCATACATTTCTGACAGATCATTTATTACGCAATATGTTCCAGAAGTCTATTTTCTTTCAGTTGTAAAAACTTTTATGGTGGACCATCTAAATGGAACACGGTGAAAAACTATTTATTTTCATTCGTACTATAAAAATTTTACGGCATTTTAAGCATCATCTCCACTTCGGAACTGCATTTCGGAGTCTCTTAGTTGAAGGTTTATTTGTCTTTTGGCTTAGCAAGGATTTTAGTACTTGTCAAATCTATTATGTCTCATTTAATAGCTCGTGTTTCTTGGAAAGTATCAACTGTGGTGGAGAAATTGACTGTGAAAGATACGAGCTGTAAAAATTGGACATTTATATCTGACATCTGTTTATTGACAAGAAAATTGCCATGTCGGATTAGTGCTCTGTAGCGTTTGTCCACTGGATTAATGAATTTAATGTTTTGGAAGCTGAAGAAATAAATACGCTTAATAGTCTGCCAAAAGATATCCAGTGGCGTCTTGCTGACACACCACAGTTTGATACAAAATAAGAAATGGTCAAGTGCTCCCATGAGATGCTTCATTTTTTTTTTGATGATAAGTCAAAGGTGAATTAGTCTATAACAATGTTATCGTCATTAAAATCTGGATAACACTGGAATTTTAGATTAAAATGTGGTGTGTCAAAGCTAATTCCAGTAAACTGTGAATTAGTCAGCATTTGAGGATTACAAATAGTATTAATTATTTATTTTTATATACTTTACTGAGTTTACTGTACACCTAAAATATCAATTAATTAAAAAACCTTCTTAAGAATGGACAGAAATTGTGTCATGAAAGGAATAATACCTACTGAATAAAATACTATCAAAATCATAAAAGATAATATAATTCACATATATCGTTCACAGCAGACTTTCCACAACATTTACAGAAATCCACTATTTTATTCACATTACAAATAATTGTCACGAATTCAAAAATGAAGCCATCATCCATGCCAAGTTTAATACATAAAATTAATATGAAACGCAAAATAAAATAAGTGGAAACACATATGAAGAGAGCTTTCTTGCTTGTCATAATGACAGTAGAATACAAAATGGCGGCGCAAGCGCAAGTCTTCAAGGTTGGGTAAGGACGTCACGAAGTCACTGATCACGATTTTCCCAACGTAATAGAAATTCAAAGGACGTTCGATGACCATACAAGGGCTGGTAGGGCGGAAAAGTTTCGCATTGGACTTGAATGAAGAACTTGTATTGCATAAAAAGGCATGGTGTGATGTTGTATTTAAGAAAAACATAGCAGGTAAGAATTGTATAACAATGGTGTTTGTTTTTAAATGACATAACGTGACAAAGGTTCGATTCCCTTGTTCAAGCTAAACTAAATTTAAGTTAAGTGCATATTTTTCATTAAGAAAAGGATAAAACATAATACGTTAGTTTAGAGCAGTCAAATTAGTCCGCGCCTGACGTAAATTGATGTATTTTTGGTCGCCATGTTTATAATCGCGTCTAAACTGTCTATGGAATAGGAGTTTGGCGGGAATGTCAAGATGAGTGTCACGCTCATTTTTCATTTGACTTTTAAAATTATTTATAGTGTTGTTTACTAAATAAAAGCGCGTGATTTATGTAGTAAAAAGTGCATTCAGTGAATAATTTAATCGAACAGTGAAATATTGTAGCATAGTGACCACATCATGACCTTACCCCAAATTCTTCCTTGTCGGCCTCACGCGAGAAACGAAAGGAGATAGATTAGGTTAAGTTAAGCTAGGATAAATTAGGATATAAACTTAAGAAAAAAACTTACTGAAGACTAGGCTGTATGGCGTACTATGCTTTTGCCTTTTCCGTTCAGAACGGAAAGAAGCAAACAAAAAAAAAATGTCTATGGAATATCTTCATTTGACAGGATTCAACTGAAATGTTATCTTCTATCCTTTTCTTAATGAAATAGAAATAAAAAGATGCACTTAACTTAACATTAGTTAAGTTTGTGAACAAGAGAATCGGCGCCATTACTTAGCTAAATGGATTGGCAGAATATAGCAGTGCTCTGTTATTGTATTATATATTTCTTATTGACGTACGCGACCGGCATCACCGTAAGAGGAATTCGGGCCTTAGTCTAAAGTTAGGTAGCTAGGTACAATCTTTTATAAAAATCTACTTCCTTCTCTGCTTTAGATTTCCCTTTTAATGGATTTAAAGCTCAAGTAAAACCAAGACAACGTTTATGTTCTTTATCCAGAATGAGCTTGTCTGAGGTTAAATGAGGCAATTTAATAGTTTATTTTATTTGACGTAGTAATTCAGTGATATAATATTATACTACATCAATCAATGAATAAAATTAAACCATTTAAATGTTACAAGTGAGATACGAAAGTAATAAACTAAATGATTCTTGCCCCATGAAACATGGACATGAAATATTTTACCTACCATTTTGTTAAAGGGTCAAATAGGGAAATCTAGATTTTTTAGACAAACGACATTATTTTTTATGACTTCCCATTTTTATATTGTCTTTATTATGCACGCCAACCATATAAAAGTGTCCCACCCAGTGACCAGCCCTACAAGGGCCAGAGGATGCTCAAGCGCAGTTGTCATCAGCCGTGTTGGCAGTATTGTTGCAAAAGGCGCCGACATCCGTCGCCCGTGCATGCCATTTGTATGCAATACGAAATCATATTGATTTGCCATGGAATCGTTTACGTGGGATCAAAGGTTTTTTCGTCTTTGAAGGAAACTCCGCGGCCTTTTGTTTAGATCTGTGTTAACATGGGATGGTTGTTAAGTTCGTGATTTACATGTTTTTGTGCCTGATATGCATAAACAAACCGTTCCCCAAATAAACCATTATAAAGCCATATGTAAAGCCATAATGCAAAATATTATAACTAATGTTGGTAAATTTCGAAAAATCAAGGTTTCTCCTATCTAATACCAATATATTATAAGATTTCGATAATATTACTCTGAAACATAATGTTTATTTAGGTTCACATGGGAAAAAATATTCGCAGAATGTCATCTTTGTACACAAATTTTATTTGGTTTTTCGACAGCCGACGGAGTAAATATTTGAGTTCCAATAAAAAAGATAGAAGATAGAGATACCTGCATATTTGTCTTGAGATAAAAGATGATGTGACAAAATATGAGGGTCCATAACTTCTGACTTTTACAAAGCCTAAAAAAGCAATCTGTGCAAAAAGCCCAAGGCGATAAAGATTGATAAAAAATAAAAGGGAAACTTTCCAAATCCCAAGCCAATTTCCCATTATTCAAAATGAGATAAAATAATAACTTGGTGACAGATTTAATACACAAATTGTGCTCGTAAAAACAATCCATTACATCCTACCTAGCCCTAAAAATCACAACGAATCAAACAAATTATCATCCCTCAATCAAATTGATGTACCAGGACGCCATAACTACACAGGACGTTACATTAAATAGATCAGAACGACCAACATAAGATGACCTCCCACAGACATAGACTGGACCGGCCAGACACAATGACTAAGATTTAAAAAGAGAGGAAAGGGCTCTAAATTAACTGGTTATTAAAGTAATTAGGCATCCGGTGCATCTAATGAGAACCAAATGAGAGGGTTGGGGAGGGAACAATCGATTTGTGACCGTGAAGTAATAACCTTTTCCGTTGCTATATTAACTCTTCGGTGTTAACTTGTGATACAAAGTTGATGAAGTAGTAGATGAACCACGGTGAAGTCACAATATGGTTACAAACTATACCGTAACGAAGTTTTAAATAGCAAAGGGCGTGACTGATTTAAAATTTAGCGCAAACCAAGAAACAGTTACAAGAGCTGTACCTGCCAAAAAAGAAACGATTATGAAAATATTCGATTATGAATAATTCTTTGGCGCAACAGTCACGATTGTACTCGATATCGATGAAGCCCTACGCATGGAGTTTGACAATATAATCCTCAACATGGCGCCATAAACCCACTTTGAATAATAACGAACAAAAGAAATCATTTCCGACTGCCAAAAATAACATACTGTAGGCCCTACAATTGATTTTGATACACCAATTCGTATTCACACTACGAAGCGATTAGAATTTGATATTCTTGGTATCCCATCCCAGATTTTTGTTAATACGAATGGATTTTGAATACTAAATTCATGGTTTTTTGACTTTAAGAAGCCAATATACATTCAGTTCATGTAGTTTGGATCCTATTGTTGAGCTTTTGTTATAGTTGATATTTGTTACAACTGTATTCTTGGTTCCTACGATTATTTGGCAATTGATGTTAAATGGCATGGGCGCTTGAATATTGATTGCTGAAGTAAAATATGAAAAGGAAGTGGGCGGACATCCTTTACTGGCATTTCTTACTAACCCTGCATTGATATTCAGTTTTAGATCCTGGATACAATACCTCCTGTTAGGCATTTTGAAATTCATCATTCATATTATTATAATTTATGTAATACTCATACAAACGTTCACAATTACGGTTATTACAAATTATAATAATTATTACATTATGATTAGTCTAGATTTATACTTCAAAACTGTTTATCAATGAAATAATAATAAAAAAAAAACTTACCTAAAACAATGTCTCTGGCTGTAACAAGACACGCCGTTGCCAGGATCAACGTGATGGCAACCGGCATTTCGCGCCGAAACATAATGACAGCGAACGTCATGTTTCCTCGACAAACTCAACTCCTTTTATTGGGATCCATTAGTTTCTGCAACAAAGGAAGGAAAATCATAACATATTTTTAACAAAAGTCTCCGGTGAAACTAAAAGAAGAAACTCTGCAGCAATATCGTAGTGCTAGCAGAAGAAAATGTCTATAAAAAGATATGAATAAGGATAAAGATATAACCACAAAACTACGTAGTATCTTTACAATAGAGAGTTAGAGATATCTAAAATACGCCAGGCACATCGACAACAAAATTCCATCGCAAAAGTTAAAAAACAATAGCCAATTTTAAGCCTATCCATATTTATTGGCTATACGCTTATTGAAGGAACATCTGTAGCCCTAAAAATAGCCTTTCTAACATCCATCGACACTAAAATGCAATACGCAGCGCACATTGGTTGCGAAGCTGTAACCTCTAAAATACAGGGTGCGTAAAACTAATAAATGTCTAAAGGCTCATAAGATGGAGTGGTAAGTATAATGCTTACCGAAGTACTTTAAGTTTATGTAACTTAAAATATACCAAGTATTGTGTAAAGGAGGAGCTATTTAGTAGAAAACTGGTGCCAGAGTGTCTTGGAAGAAACAACAGATGCTGTATCGGATTTGCCAAAGATATAATTTTACTTGCGATTTCATTTTATAATTTTGATAATAGTGAAAATGAATGCTCCATACTGCCTACTCGAGTCCATGTAAAATAAGCTCTGAATACTAAGAAATAATCAAGTACTGCACAAAGAAATCCATTGAATATAAGTCAACAAAATATTTCACGTTTCAACATTTTCTTTGAATCCCAGAAAGAAAACGATTCCGGTGAAAATAGACTTGTCCAATATTATTGAATCATTTCAGATCCGACGATTTGATTTTATGAAAAATAAGGCTCATTAATCAATCAACATAGATTAACAGTCTACTGCTGATGATAATCCCTGCCAACTTACACCATACAATGTTTAACCAGCAATAAATTACCCAAATTGCCTTGAATAAAAACAAGCCAACATTCAGGAACATTTCCTACATATGAGGATGAGTCAAAAACAATCTCTTTAACACAAAATTTACGAGGTCGCACTGAATTAATTAAGAAGCTGAAATATTTGGTTGTTGTCAATGACACTCTGATCGAGGGCAATGCAAATGTCTGGGCAATGTGTATTTGGACAGATTTCAGTGATTTGAAAAAGAATACAAGAAGGTGTTGATAAACAGGGAATACCAACCAATTGATGTGACCAATTGTGTGTGTCATTACAATTTGAGTGTCTTCATGGCTAGAGTGAATAGGCTCTTAATAAACTAGCGCTCTTTTCCATCAATGATCGCATTACTGCTTACCATCAGGCGGGATTGCGGTCAAGCGCTAGTTTATAACTTATATATATATATATATATATATATATATATAAACATGAAGATTATCAAGATTATCATTATCATCAACCTTTTTATCGTCCCGCTACTGGCCACAGGTCTCCTCTCATACAGAGAAGGATTGGGCGTAAACACCACGCTTGCTCAATGCGGGTTGGCGATTTCAGACTTAAAGTCCAGGTTTCATTAAGATGTTTTCCTTCACCTTATAATCAGTCATTGGTGTCCAAGATATACTTAGAAAGTATATATAAATTAGAATAGTTACATTGGTACTTGCTTGACCTGGAATGGAACCAGCACACTCATACTTGAGAGGCAGCTGTTGATAACAATTACAAAACTAGATGTTGAAAGCAATCAACGTGATCTAGCCTCTGAAGAAATAAGAATTATTTATGAAACCTTTCCTGAATAGGGATGTTTCCTGGGTAAAAAAAATGATTATATTTAGTCCGTCATTCAGATTATAGAAAAATATTGGATACGTATTTTTTGTTTTATCAAATCAATAAAAAATGGCAAATATAAAAGGCATCAAAGATCAGGAGTGGTGGTGACGTCACTGCTCGCTAAAAAGTGTAGCGTGCATTGACGTCAGACGAGTTTTCAACGCACTGTGTCGTCTTCAGTTTTTGTTAAGATTACTGATTGTTTTTGAAATGGAAGGTAAAACCCTTTTAGATTTAAGTTAATTAAAAGACTCAATGTTATCACCATAAACAAGCAACCGTTTTGCTCTATTCTCTCATACTTTATGAACTTCTTGTATCGAACTCATACCATCGTTAAACACCATTTTTATAGATATAATTATAACTTTCCTTGCAGTGCACGGCACCGGTCGTTGGCACGGTATATATTTAAACATTAAATAAACAAGCATATAAAATAACTCAGGTTTGATTCACTGCAGTACCGCAACACAATAACTTTATATTCAATTTCCATATCGCCTTTCCTTATATCTAGTGGGGTGGTAACAATATCTGATTAAAATGTAGTTGCATTTGGATTAATAGTTTCTATAAATATATCATATGGAGTAACAGTAGTTGAAGGTTCGTTTATCCATATTTTCTTATTGATTTGTTATAATTTTCATTGCCTCATCCCCATATTACAAAACAAGGATTCTGTTTAGACCAGCCCGCTAATCGCCAAACACATTTTTATCAAATGATTGCGACTAGTTGGGATCGTTTAGATCGAACGGATCAATGGGCGGTCCAAACGACCCCAACTGATCCCAACTGGCTGGTTTAAACCACCTGAATAGTTTAATGTAGTTCTTTATTTAAATATGACAGCTTAGCGGCTTAGTTCGGTAGTAAGTCGTCACTTTTGTATGAACTTTTCTTTAATCTAAATGAAGTACAAAATACAAGTACTTACTCAAAAGGGTGGAACTAAAGTTAGATTTCGTTTTGTAATAAGACGGTTAAAGTTTAAATTTTGGAATAAAAGTTTATTTCATATATTTATATATATATTTTTTTTTTGTTCTTTATAAACTTCAGAGTTGGTTACATCTAGAGGTTAGTTAGTGCGTATATTACACGTAATATGTGTTATTAAACCTAACGTCACGCGTCTAAAGCACCTTGTCTGGACACGCCTGTGGGTATTCTGTAGTTATGTGTATATGCTCAAAATGTAGTCTTACTTTAGTCATTGTTATAGTCAAAACGTACCAAAAATTTAGGTATTTTTGATATATTGAGATTGAGATTAGAATGCGAGAATTGTTTTTCTGCAATATGTCATGCTGTGTATGACAACGATGCGGATGAATTATTTGATGCCCTCTGATTATTTCCCTTCCTGTTTTATAGACTTGTTATATTGCTATATAATGAATAAGATCTAATAAAAAATATACAAGGTGATAACGACAATACGACAATAAACTAAACTACGTATTTTTTATGCCGTTCCCAGTCTTTATATGAAAATTAAAAGAAAAAAACGATTTCACTTATGTATGTAATATTTTTTATAATGTGAAGTTAAATTGAAATAAAGCGCGAAGCCATCTGTGTAGTATATATTTTTCAGAAATATATTATGCGAGTGAGTAGGTCAGGTCCATCGAAGACTAAACAAAAGCCAGAACGCCATCACTTTATGATCTTTTCCAGTAATCTCTATTTAGGTGACCATCATTAAAAAATTTAAAAGTAGTGTCCGCTACCTTGATTTTTTTTTTTTTGGGATAATAGAAGAATATGGGACAGCGCATATGGGAGGCTTTCCGTTGGTCTAAGTGTTTTCAAGGCTAGAGTGAATAGGCTTTTAATAAACTAGCGCGATTTACCATCAACGATTGCATCACTGCTTACCATCAGGCGGGATTGCGGTCAAGCACTAGTTTATCCTTACTAATATTATAAATCGGAAAATGAGTTTGTTTGTTCAGCTTTCACGCTCTAACTACTGAGCCGATTGCTTTGAAATTTTGCAGACGTAAAGTTAGAAGTCCGGATTAAATAATAGGGTACTTTTTATCCAGGAAAAATTTGATATTTCCGAGGGAAATCTAAAAAGCGATATAACCGAAGTTCACGCGGGCGAAGCCGAGGGCGGAAAGCTAGTGAAAAATATAATTGTGTAATTAGATATCTGTCGTTTTTTACTCAAACTTAAGTTTATTATTCACCTTAAATTAATTCCACGCGTAAACATAAACTTTTAACGAGCAAATTATAAACAAAAATAGTAGCGTATATTTTCCCTTAAAAATTCAACATACACGCGTTTTTTAGAGCTCTGTTTAATGTCAGATTTCATAGCACCATATAACACGCGCGGAAGCCCCGTATATCATAGTACTGAGGGGTTAACCCGACGATATATTTTAAATATGGATACACCATCGGCTTTTTAGTGTTAGATCCTTTTTATAAGCCCCTCGTTCTAAATCGGTTTTCAACAATCCTTTTTTGAATGATTTATTTATTACAAAGGGTGGTAGAAATGGAGCGCATAATTGTTTTGCTATTAATAACTTTGTAGACTAAATTGTTTGAGACCCTTTTTGTTTTTTTTTTATTTTGCCGTATGGGTGAATGAACCACTGTTTGGTTCTGTCATAAAGCTTTGACTTATGGGTGATTCTAAAGTCTGCTGATAGTCGCCGCTGAATCACATATGACTAAATATCTAAGAGGCTATTCCTGTAGGTAATCCCGATTCTTTAAGAACGTTCGCATTTTAATCTTAGTCGCAGTTTATCAAGAATCAATTTACTTTAGTTTTTCATAAGTATTTTGTTAGTAAAATAATTTGTATGTCACTTTGACTATAACTTCTTCATCATCATCATCTCAGCGTATAATCCCGGTTGCATCCGCGACTTTGACTCTAACCTAACCTAATTCATACTAATATACCTATATAAAAAGCTGAAGAGTTTGTTTGAACGCGCTAATCTCAAGAACTACGGGTCCGATTTGAAAAATTCTTTTTCGTTAGATTGCCTATTAATCCAGGAAGGCTTTAAGCTATAGGTACAATATGTGAATAAAACCCCGTCCGACCCAAAAGGATAATAAAGTTTAGGTAAACACTTGACCAAATATAATATAAAATTTTACGTAATCATCATAGTGACAATACTAATGAATTTTGAAAATATCTTTTTTTCCGGGAATTAATTCCAACTTCCCCAAAATTTGGTATTTTTTTAGAAAGTGACAACACTATTTTGGACGGAGCGAATAGTGATGCGACCACGTGTCGCCTGCCCCGCCCCCCTTCACCCGCGCATGTAAGCCTAACGTGTTGTCTACCGCACATGTATTAAGTTACCTCGCTTTTTTGAAATAATATTTTTTTTTTAAGTTTAGCTCGACTTTGTAGGCATTATTAGAATCAGTTAATGATACCTAATAATACCTTCACGGATCGGACAGGGTTTTCTTTACATATTGTATAACATCACGCTGCGACCAATAGGAGGGGAGCATTACTAAACCACGCGAACGAAGTCGCTGGCGGCCGCTAGTAATTTATATGTCACTTTGACTCTAACCTAGTCATTATCATCATCTCAGTGTGTAGGTAATCCCGGTTGCATCCGCGACTCTAACCTAACCTAACCTAATTCTAAATAATGCCCGATTTTTTTTTTTTTAGTAGGTATAGTTTGTTAATACCAGAATTTAGCATTACATAACGTATTTAAATTTGAATTTAGTATTATATTTTAGATTTTACAAGGATTTTTTGATTGGGGTGAAATAACCTGCAATGATAATGTGAAAAAAACCAGCTAAAAATGTACATAAGTGCCCTACAAAAAATTCTAATCTACGTAGACCTATATTACAGAAAAAAAAACAGATAATAGTCCAGTAGTTTACTTACAGTTTTAGATAGAGAGAGAGACAAAAAGACTTGAACTTACATAGATGTGTGTTCATAAAATAAATAATTACATAACGCTAGCGCCAGATGTCGCGGGCGGCCGTTTTTTTTTAAATTCATGTTTGTAAACATAGCTTTATGACTTTGTATAGGATGATGCTTTATTGCTCGGTCTATTAGAGGCAATAATAATTATTATTTTGAATTATTAATAAATTTTGTTTAGATAAATAATTCTAACTTTTTCCCAAGTATGTTAGGACGTCTAACTAGGTGTAGCTAAATGCCTCCATCCTTACTTCCTTAATAATATTATAAACGGGAAAGTGAGTTTGTTTGTTTGTTTGTTCCGCTATCACGCAGTAACTACTGAACCTATTGCTCTGAAATTTTGCAGACGTAAAGTTAGAAGTCCGGATTAAATAATAGGGAACTTTTATTCCCGGAAAAAAATTATATTCCCGAGGGAAATCTAAAAAGTGTGATATAACCGAACTCAGCGCGGGCGAAGCCGCGGTAGGAAAGCCAGTTTTACATAAATCGACTCGCTATCTGGCCTCCATTATCCAGGTACTGGGTATCTTGATACCATATTAGTGTGACTAATTGTCAGACCTTTGGGTTTTTGACTGTCAAAATTCTACAAATTACCATCGGAACCAACAGCGTGCTCATCGAACCACGAAGGGGTCTCGATATGTCAAGAATAGTCACCCATCAACAAACCAACCGCGGCAAGCGTTGCTTACCCTTCGACAGATCCGTACGGTTGGTATCATTTAACTACGAGCCCCTTCTCACATTTTATTTAGATAAACTAAAAGATATTTGAAAAAACATAGCATAATGGTGAATTTTTAGTAGCACATACCTACTTACAATATGTAAAGAAAACCCTGTCCGATCCGTGAAGGTATTGTTTGGCATCGATAACTGATTCTACTAATGCCTACAAAGCCGGGCTAAATTTAAAAAACAAAACCCCTAAAATATAAATATTATTCCGCAAAAGGAGGTAAATTAATACATGTGCGGTAGGCAATACATGCGCGGGCGAAGGGGGCAGGGCACGCGGCACGCGGTCGTATCGTTATTTGCTCATAATAATACCGTCAAAAATGGTGTTGACACTTTTTTTTAAATATAAAATTTTGGGCAAGTTAGAATTAATTCGCGGAAAAAAAGATAATTTCAAAATTCATCAGTATTGTTACTGTGATGATTATGTAAAATTTCATGTTTTATTTGGGCATGTGTTACCTAACCTTTACCAAAGGTTGTCTGTAAAAGATCGCTCTTAGCAATAAGACCGCCACTTGTGTCATCCTTTGTCAGTCAAGTCTTCATATGTATGTTCTGTAATTTATATAGCGTACATAATTAAGAATATTCTATTCTATTCCACACTCATGTAAAAACAAAACAACAGAAGCATAATACAATTCCTTGCTTCCTTGCAAATTAATTACCAACTCCAAACACTGTACAAACATCAATATGTGCAAAACACAGTTAATCCACTTATACACAACCCTGCTAATTAACCCAGTCATTACATAGTTCTATTAATTATACATGTAGGTACAAACAATCACATTAAATCGCACCACACCACATTAACTGCTAATAAACAAATAGTGCTAATTGTGTACGCACGAAACCGCACGAAGGCGTAGGTTATTTGACAGGTTCGTGCTGACCGCTAAAATATTTAATTAAAAATCCGGCCCAGTGCCAGTCGGATTCGCACACGAAGGGTTCCGTAGCATTATCTTCAAATCGTGTGTCTTGGTGGCCTAGTGGTTAAAATACCAGCCTCTAAAGTATAAGTGCGCGGGTTCGATTCCAGGCCAGGCAAGTACCAATGTAACTTTTCTAAAGTTATAAGTACTTTCTAAGTATATCTTGAACACCAATGACTAAAGGTGAAGAAAAACATCTTGAGGAAACCTGGACTTTGGTTCTGAAATCGCCAACCCGCATTGAGCAAGCGTGGTGATTAAGCTCAATCCTTCTCTGTATGAGAGGAGACCTGTGCCCAGCAGTGGGACGATAAAAAGGTTGATGATGATCTTTAAAAACGGCAAAAAAATCACGTTTGTTGTATAGGAGCCGCCCTTCAGTGTTTATTTTATTTTAAATTAATTATATATTTTTAATTTTAATATACATATAACCTAATATTCTGTGAACATTTCAAGCGTTTATCTATTTCCGTTATTAATATGGAGCAAAAAACGGCAAAAAGATCACGTTTGCTGTATGGCAGCACCCCATAAATATATATATATATATTTATTTTTCTTGTGCTTACACTAAAAAGATGTTTTTTATTTTGTCGTACAGAATAGATACAAGTTAAGTTGCTAAGAACAATAAATATGTATTAATAATTGTTCTTAACAACTTAACTTACCGTTACGCGTACTCGTCTGTGGTAGTGTTCAATAATTATTTATTCCATCAATTGCGTCTGCAGTTTGTGGTCAAATGCAACACAAAAAATTAGATTAAAAGGCACACTTGGGCACACTTGGGCATACTGATAGTTTGGTTAAATTTACTCACATTCGGTAGAGAAAAATGATATTTCTTAAAAAATACAATAACTAATGCGACGGTTTCAACTACACACATCAAAAGTGTCTAGGGATCAACATATATTTTTGCAATAACTTTTCTCCTGATTGATATTAATTAAAATTTTCTTTAAGGATTCATCAAATAAAGTGTTTTCGTTTGTCACAGTAACGATAAACCAAGTCACCTTTGCATTAATAAAGAAATTTGCCATTTTCCTAATAAAAGGATATTTGACATTTGAACCACTAACACAAAAGTTCGAAAAAAAGACTGAAATAACAGTTTTCTCTAAAATTTTATTGGGTAACTTAAACAATTAATAATCCGTGTTTCCACCGCGAACACTAACAACACAAGAACATCGGTTTGGCATACTCAAAATGAGTTCATCCAAATCACGCTGTGGAATGGCCGCCCATGTTCGTTGCAACAACAAAAAAAGGTCTTCTTGCGACTGGATACCCTCCATATTCGGCAGAGCTCTTCTCTATAGCATATCCCATGCATGCTCAATCGGGTTCAAGTCTGGCGACTGAGCAGGCCAGGGCAGGACATTGATGTTAGCTGCGGCGAGAGTCTGTCTTACAACTCTTGCGGTGTGCGGTCGTGCATTATCATGCATTAACTGAAATAAGGACCGATTTGCACTTGTAGAGGAACGATGACGTCTGATACAATCGTTTCAGCATAAATTTGAGCGTTGAGGTTGCCTCTGATCCAAATCAACTCAGTTCTTCCGCCGATCCAAATACCCGCCCATACCATGATGGTTCCACCGCTATAAGGATGGACTTCCTGGCAGGATTTTAATCGCTGTTGGCGTCCAGGGGTTCTCCAGTGTCGTATACGTCTTGTATCCGGTCTCATACCAAAACAAGACTCATCAGAAAAGCACACGAAACGCCATTGTTCTTCTGCCCAATTTCTGTGTTCAAGAGCCCATTGATATCGAATCCTACGATTGTGCATTGCTATAGGTGGTACCCGTAGCGGTCTTCGGGAATGAAGGTTCACTTCATGCAAGCGGTTTCTGACTGTTTGGTCGCTAATTAAGTTTCCTGAAGAGTGATGAAGCCTCACGGTTAACATCATGGCAGTTATTGTTGGAGCTCTTCGAGTTAAGATTTGAATGTATCGGTCTTGTCTCCGTGTGGTGCAGCGATACCGTCCTCCATGGCGCTCAGCCACGGTACCAGTGCTTCGGTAACGTGTCCAAAGTCGACTGATAACACTCTGACTTGTATTCAGAGCTAAAGCCGCAGTACGTTGCCGGGAACCAGCTTCTATCATTCCCACGGCTCTGAGCATTTCTTCCCTGCTTAAATGACGTCGCCGCTCCATAATAACGTTGGTTTTATTCAGTAGTAGGGAAACAGTAGCACTAATAATGTCTTCAATGCGTTGTATGTTTTTATAGGAAAAATATTGACAGCTGATTTTCATCTTTTACTCGAATTTGATTCACAGTTCCTGATTCAAATTATGAAATGCACCAAAAAGGATCCATATAAATTTATAAAATCATAAATTTATTACAAAACCACATCTCAATCTCAAGAAATCCGCATAAAAATGCTTGATCCCTAGACACTTTTGATGTGTGTATATATCCATTTTTGGTTTCTACCGGCTACATTATTCAAAAACGAAAATGTGTTTCTTAAATCTATACTAATATATAAAGCTGAAGAGTTTGTTTGTGTGTTTGTTTGTTTGTTTGAACGCGCTAATCTCGGGGACAAAAGGTCCGATTTGAAAAAAATATTTTTGCGTTGGATAGTCCATTAATCCAGGAAGGCTATAGGGTATACATATAACATCACGCTGCGACCAATAAGAGCGGAGCATAACTAACTTCACGCGAACGAAGTCGCTGGCGGCCGCTAGTACATAGTATGTAAACGGAATGGAATTTCAAAATGGACAGATTGCTAGAATTCTATAATCGGTATCGGCCGCGACTTTCAAATTGTCCGAAATGTTGGTCGTAGGTTCGAAACCCATCAGGCGCTTTACTTAGTGTAAATTATTTCATCACCACTGCTCTCAAAACGGTGAAGGAAAACATCCTGAGGAAACCGGCATGTCCTAGAGCCAAAACATCGCAGACATGTGACATCTACCTACCCGCACTGGGCCTGCTTGGTAGATTACGGCCCACTCCCTCTCACTGAGAGGAAGCCCGTGGCCCAAGAGTGGAACCGTTAAGTATAGGCTGATTAAGTTGAATTTAAAAAATAAGATGTTAAGAGATGTAGAATGCCTTTAAAACAACGAAAGTACTTTCGAAAATGTCATTTTTCATCCTCCTTTCTTTCCCTCAAGTTATGAAACAAAAAGCTGTTTTTTTCTAAATAAATGATTTGAATTATGTATTATATTTCTTATGCGTAACTATCAGTATTAAGTAATTGTCCACAACTTCTCCAATACCACCCACAACATACCAAATCAAATTCGCACGTTGTACCAACCGCCATTGTTAATTCTAAATCGCGTTCGTATTTTAAAACATCCTGTGTGAGGAAGCTCGCACGTGCGCCGTAAACTTCCTGCGTTCACCTTCACGCGTGCGCACTGCGCGGCGACAAGGCAGAGAGAGATGTACAATAATCAATCGCACTTGACGGTTTTAGGTCTATTGGCAGTTGTTTAAATAGTTGTTAGTTGATTAAGATGATTGTTCTAGCTAAAGGTGATCAATTAGATTTTTTTTAATATAAATTAAAACTAGTGCTTGACTGCAATCCCGCCTGATGGTAAGCAGTGATGCAATCGTTGATGGTAAAGCGCACTAGTTTATTAAACCTATTCACTTAAAAAACTAAGGAATAGGAAGGATAATGGCAGTTGAGCGAGGTGATGCAATGTTAAACCCAAGACCAACACGATCAAACGAAGCTCTAGAGGGCTAGAGGGGGATTGATCTGGAGATTCTCCCCGACCAAACTCCCGACACAACAACATTTGGCGCATCATACCCGCCACACATCACAACACAACTGCTCAGACCCGTCCTCCGTATGACTTCACCAGACATCATGCCGGAACACGACGAATCGCTTGGCGGCAAGACTTTGTCTGGTGGGTGGTAACTTCTGCCGGCAGCCGATGTTATGGCCTACCACCGAGCAATCGCACTCGCGCGCGTCAATCGATCGCACTTGACGGTTTCAGATCTATTAGCAGTTGTTTAAATAGTTGTTAGTTGATGAAGACGATTGTTCTAGCTAAAGGTGATAAATGAGAAGTGTTTGTGTTTGGGTATTGTGTCGTGATGGCCTAGTGATTAAAACACCAGTCTCTCAAGTATGAGTTTGCAGGTTCGATTCCAGGTCAGGCAAGTACCAATGTAACGTTTCCAAGTTATATATACTTTCTAAGTATATCTTGGACACCAATGACTGATTACAAGATGAAGGAAAATATCTTGAGGAAACCTAGACTTTTAAGTCTGAAATCGCCAACCCGCATTGAGCAAGCGTGATGATTAAATAACACCTTATCAAACTTATATAACGTAGAGTAGCTAGCCTTTCGGTCTTCTATAGGATGAATTCTGGTGAATGTGCAAGGGAATTGCATGATTTAATTCCCACATCTCCGTTCCACCATCGGACGATCCGTCGTACGGCGAGTTTCCACCCTTACGTTGTTAACACCACTACGATCCGGACAAACCGTTTCGCTTCTTCTTTTATACCGCATACATCGGGGGTTTGGAACAATTTGCCAGCGGCGGTGTTTCCGTCTCACTACAATTTGAGTGTCTTCTAGGCTAGAGTGAAATGTAAAGAAAAAAAGTAAGTAAACCTTCTTATGTCTTTAGGCACAAAGGTTCAAATAAATATTCCAACTAACAAACTTTGTAATTACATTACATACTGACAGTAATCATTTCTTTAATTTTGACAGTTGAACAACATTCATTGCGTTAATTACTTTGTTAAATAGACCAAATATTCAAGCATATGAAGCAATGAATTTAGCAATATTCTTTTTTTTTATAAATTTTAAACTAGTGCTTGACTGCAATCCCGTCTGATGGTAAGCATGATTGAATCGTTGATGGTAAAGCGCGCTAGTTTATTAAGAACCAATTCACTCTAGCCTTGAAGATACTTAAATTGTAGTCCGACGGAAACACCGCCGCTGGCAATTTGTTCCAGTCCCTCGATGTACGCAGTATGAAAGATGAGGCGAAGCTCTTTGTTCGGATCGTTGCGGTGTCAACAATGTAAGGGTGGAAACTCGCCATACGATGGGTCGTCCGATGATGGGAGAATTACAGCATGCAATTCCCTCGTACAAAATGCATCCTATAGAACACCGACAGGCTGTCTACTCTTCGCCTGTGCTCCAGGCTTTGGAGACCGTTTTGAGCTTCAAAATGTGGTTCTTCAAATTCTTATACATAGTTTTAAGATGCTTAGGTATACCTATCTGATTTGAATTTTTCATATGAAGTGAATGGTATACCTACTTTATTAGAAATAATTGTCTTGAGCCAATGACTAAAGGTGAAGGAAAACATCTTGAGGAAACTTGGACTTTAAGTCTGAAATCGCCAAACCGCATTGAGCAAGCGTGGTGATTACGCTCAATCCTCTGTATGAAAGGAGACCTGTGCCCAGCAGTGGGACAATAAAAAGGTTGATGTTGATGATGTTGATGATGATGATGATGAATTGTCTTGAGCTGTAAAATCGTTTAGCCCCCTAATCGGCGAACACATTTTTTCAAAGGATTGCGACTAGTTAGGATCCTTTGGACCGAACGGACCAATGGGCGTTCCGAACGATCCCAACTGATCACAATTAGTCGAAATCATTTGACAAAAATGTATTCGCCGTAAATAATTTTGATTCATCTTGTCTTATGCAATAAGGATAAGTTTCCTTATTGTTTGTCCTTTACCTTAAGTTCAAAAGATTCTTGAAACAATAATGTAATTTAAAACATTTCTCCAAGATAACATACTCATGCACTCAAAAGCTGGAACGTTTCAAGTTAAAATCTTAAAAGCTATAAAAGTTGGTGGTCGTACAGTTAATATACTCTGTACATTAACCATGGGCTATAGGATACATGGGGTGTGAGTGCGGGGCTATTTATAGCCATGGCACACCAGGTAACCTCTGCACCAACTCGGTTCAAGGATGAATAAAAGTACAATTTTCGGTATTGGAAGGTGTGAGATTTTAAAACAATGGTCCGTTTCTTTTTCAAAAGGCTTTTAAGGCAGACTGTACTTTTATTATAATTATAAACTTGTGCTTAACCGCAATCCCGCCTGATGGTAAGCAGTGATGCAATCATTGATTGTAAAGCGCGCTAATTTATTAAGAGCCTATTCACTCTAGCCTTGAAGATACATAAAACACCGCAGATAGGAAATTGTTCCAGTCCCTTGATGTACGCGTTATAAAGACGAGTGGATTATGGGGCATGAGGAACAGGGAGGAAAGTTCACTCATTGAAAGGTAGGATCCTCCGACCAGACGGGTGTTATGTCTGGCGGGCACTTGCCCAATGGTTGAAATTGGCAAGTTGTATGTATCCTAATTGCACGGTAAACTCTGATTGCGAGATGTAGGATTCGTGTGACGTCAGTATGACGCGTTGTTTCTTTGTGGCGTTTGTAGGTACCGTTAAAAATAAAATTTTACTTAATTCGACTATACTACTGTTACTATTATTTAGAATCTCTCGAAACATAAAATGATGTCTGTTTTTTCATGACGACATAACCAGAGCTATAATAAATCAATCAAATCAAAATCAAAATTGGTTATTTCAAATTAACCAACAGTTGGTGCTTTTGAATAGTCAATGTCGGTCAGTCCAAGAAAAGTGAAGCTAAATTGCACGTTCCAAAGCGTAGATCTCTATGTATAAGAACGATCAATAGTTTATTATACAATATGTAAAGAAAACCCTGTCCGATCCGTGAAGGTATTGTTAGGTATCGATAACTGATTCTACTAATGCCCACAAAGACAGGCTAAACTTAAAAAAGTCCCCCTAAAAAAATAAATATTATTTCGTAAAAAGAGGTAACTTAATACATGTGCGGTAAGCAACCCCATTCCGCGGGCGGCGGGGGGCAGGGCACGCAGCACCTGTGAAGTGGTCGCGTCGTTATTCGCTTATAATGATACCGGTGTTGTCACTTTTTTAAAAATTACCAAATTTGGGGGAAATTGGAATTAATTCCCGCGAAAAAAAGGATTATTTCAAAATTCATTAGTATTGTTACTATGATGATTATGTAAAATTTTATATCATATTTGGTCAAATGTTTACCTGACCTTTATTATCCTTTATGGGTCGGACAGGGTTTTCTTTACATATTGTATAAAGATCTCAGTAGGCCAAGCTGCCCAAATTTTCTCAATCAACTATAAGGATATATGTAGGCATAAGTATAATTGAAAAATTATAATTCATATGCCAGTTCATTCTTTGGCAAGGATATTAAAACACCTTGTACAGCTTCTGAATCAGTACATAGACAACATTCTTGTTACAAGTGTTTTATGAAGCAGTAAGTTATCTCAAACTAGCAGACTTACAAAGTGGAGTGCCACTCTCGTCTCAAGTGCAATCCTTTTATTTATTTTTAGAACATCTCCAAGGTAGAAGGTTACGAATAAAAATAAAACTAAATTGGTTTTACTAACATTATTCTAAGCTTAACTTTTACTAACATTATATGGATACTTATATTATAATTTATCTATACTAATATTATAAATGCGAAAGTAACTCTGTCTGCCTGTCTGTCTGTTACGCTTTCCCGCTTAAACCTCTCAACCGATTTTGATAATATTTGGCACAGACAATCTTTAGATCCCGAGAAAAAACATAGGCTACCTTTTATCCCGGAATAATTTGATGTTCCCGAGGGCGAAGCCGCGGGCGGAATGCTAGTCTGAAATAAAATTGTTGAATTTAAATTTAAATAAACGTCAAAGTTTATATAGATGTATGTTTGATACTCTTTCACGTACAAACTACTGAACAAAGTTGGATGAAATTTTGCAAACAGATGATTTATAGCCAGAATTAACTAATCCATACTAATATTATAAATGCGAAAGTAGGTAACTCTGTCTGTCTGTTACGCTTTCCCGCATAAACCTCTGAACCGATTTTGTTGAAATTTGGCACAGACAATCTTTAGACCCTGAGATAGATAGGCTACCTTTTATCCCGGAAAAATTTGATATTCCAGAGGGAAATGTAAAAAGCTCGATATAACCGAACTCCACGCGGGCGAAGCCGCGGGCGTAGAATATATTTTTTCTAGATATTCCGAGGGGATAAAACCTGCAAGGAATACCTACTTTTTACCCGACTGCCACAGGGTTATGTTTTTAGCCGTATCTTGTACTTATGCAATATTCTTTATTACCTTGTATCTCGAGAACCCCTAAACGGATTTTCACATTTGAGGTATCGTTAAAGTTGTCTTAATAGCCCAAGTGCTATAAGATAGGTGATATTAAAAAAAACAAAATGGCGAATGTAGGACGCCATATGGTGAGGTTTATAGAAATAAGTTTCCACCTAAATAAGCATATCGAGTGGGATATAAAAATGAAGGATTTTAAACACTCATTCTAAATATGTACGAGTATATAACTTAATATTAAATGGAACGAAAAAAAAAATACATATAGTTCGTTAGAGTTTTATGCAGGCGGGTTTTTTTTTATTTTTAAATATTATTTTAAATACATAGATGATGTCAATGCAATAGCTTTCACAAATATAATTCTTTTAGTAGTATTTTAAAAACTTACTCAATTAGCAATTAACTTTACTACCATTCGTGAAAAGGTATTATAGCTACATTAGCCATGGAGCTTGAGTTTACAGTCATCATTGAGGTATTTATTAAGGAATTTGAAGAAAATAAAACATAGAGGATTAAGCCGAGATAGATGGATTATGCCGTTAGATGGATTAGCCCGGGTTTGAGATGAAAGAGAAACTGCGCTCAATCGTATTTTGATAATTCATATAATCCATACTAATATTATAAATGCGAAAGTAACTCTGTCTGTCTGTTACGCTTTCTCGCTTAAACCTCTCAACCGATTTTATTTAAATTTGGCACAGACAATCTTTAGACCCTGAGAAAGGACACAGGCTACCTTTTATTGAAAAATTTGATATTCCCGAGGGAAATCTAAAAAGCGCGATAAAATGAAATTAAGCTGTTCTCAAAGCGGTGTAGGAAATTTTCGAGAGCGCGTCTCCTTGTCCGTCCGATTTCGGGTACCGCTAAGCCATGGAGGCTGTCGATCCCAACTTCACAAGTAAGGCCAATAAAGCCTTGTTATAACTGACCGTCGCAAACCTTACTCCATCTCCTATATATCTCTATTATCTCCTATACCTGTGTCTGAAAACTTGTAGTCAAAGCGATCTCTGATCTTAGTTATATCATGTACATCGAAAGACTGGAAGTCCCGTCTGATTACAATTTAAGTGTCTTAAAGGCTAGAGTGAATAGGCTCTTAATAAATTAGTCTGCTAAGATTCCATCACTGTTTACTATCATCGAAAAAAACGCTAGTAAAAGATCTGTTGGGAGTTTTGGCGGGAAGCTAAGATGAGTGCCACGCTCATTTTTCATTGGACTTTTAAATTATTTATAGTGTCGTTTACTAAATAAAAACGCGTGATTTATGTAGAAAAAGTGCATTCAGTGAATAATTCATAAAGAACAGTGAAATATTGTAGCATAGTGGCCACATCATGGCTTTGAACCAAATCTTCCTCCGTGTTCGGTCCGCGCGGCTGTCTTTTTCGACATGAATAATTCATTACGTGGCATTGGCTAAATGCACAAACCGTGCGAAGCCATAAGAGAAAGAAAGAAGAACTTTTGAAGATTTTTATTTTACTTGACATTGCACAAAGTCATAAGTAATGCCACACTACAAAAAAAAAATGATCTGTTGCTAGATCACACACTACTTTTAGATGATGTGGGCAGAATACAATAAAAGATGTTAAGTTTATATAAACTACTGTATTGTTCCAAAGTTATAGGTAAAGTGAGCTAATGAACTGATGTATGTATAATGAGTGACATGTGGCCTTTGCTGGCCGTAATGAGAACGCCCGACCTGACGGCTCGACGCGAACACTGAGAAATGTCTCCAGCTAGAGACATTGAGTCGTGGTGGCCTAGTGGTTAAAACACCAGCCTCTCAAGTATGAGTGCGCGGGTTGATTCCAGGTCAGGCAAGTACCAATTTAACTTTTCTAAAGTTATATGTCCTTTCTAAGTATATCTTGGACACCAATGACTAAAGGTGAAGGAAAACATCCTGAGGAAACCTGAATTTTAAGTCTGAAATCGCCAATCCGTATTGAGTAAGCGTAGTGATTACGCTCAATCCTTCTCTCTATGAAAGGATAACTGTGCCTAGTAGTGGGATGATAAAAAAGGTTGATGATGATGATGAGAGACGTGAAGAAGACTTCGTGAAAGCACATGGAACCGTCCCAAAGTGTTCCTATATTGAGCTGTGATATCACAACAGATCTGGTCCGGTAATCGAACTGTATGTTCACACTATAGGTCAAATTCATACGATCAGTGTTATTTTCGGACTGTGTATACCTTATGCTGCGTTTGGTTGATCCAGTTGGTGGAGTGATGAAAGAGTTAGTGGAAAGAGTGTATACAATAATTTAGTGGTATTTATTAAGTTAAAATATAAATTACAGGTAAAATCTATACTAATACTAGCTGACCCGGCGAACTTCGTTCCGCCTTAAAGGCAATATCACATGACTACTTTTTAAATTAGGATAATTTTAAATAAATGAATAATATTATTCAATGATTCTTTATTTGGGAGCACAATCCTGGCGATTCTCCGGAAATCTTTAATGTGCTACAATACTCGCAAACAACATCCATTGGCCCAATGCGAACGCCATTGCGCTATATTATATGCGTATTGAAACGCTGCCCGATTCAAATCAGTATTTGATGAATTTCTTCTTGTGTTTCGTAAATTATCTAGCGCTTGATCTCTGAGGTTTGCTCGACGATTTCGCATTGCCAACCCAGCCATTTCACAGGCTGCCTCCCTTTGCTCTGGTGAGTGAGAAGCACGAAGTCGAGCCATACTAAGGCTGCGCCTTCAAGTGCAATTTCTTGCTCTTCTTCAGTTTTTTTTTTTTTTGTGGATGGGAAATCATCAAGTGACCTCTCCCGCTCTGGGCGGAGCGGAAGGGCGTGTCAGACTTTTATTGACTAAAACCCACCCGTGTTCCTTCACTTGCCTGTGCAACGGCCAGTGCCATGGTTTCTTTTTTAATCAACCCGTAACCCTGTCAACCCGGACCAGGGTCGGACGCGAGAGATCGCCGCCGATCGCCGCCACGAGAACACGGCTAAGCTCTATCCAAGCCGGGCAGACCTCCACCTTATGCTCCACCGTGTCCTCAGGGTGATGCACACAGTGGTCACCCTGGCGTTTCCTCCCGCCTTATACGGAACAGGAACCTCCCGAAACAGCCGTGTCCGGTGAGGACCTACGTCAGTCGGAAGGTGAGGACGCCGTGGCGCCTCTCTAGCTACTCCTCAAAGAGAGGACTTAGCGCCGCTATTGCGGCGTACTCAGTGCTGGATTGCGACAATCACACTTTCCATGTCGCCTTAAGACCCCGCCGGAGCTCTGTCCGCTGTACTGCGATTTTTCGCGGCAACAGAGTTATGCCTCCTCTCATCACTCCCACACGTGGGCGAGGGATAGTGTTTCTCCACAATTTAATGGATGTTATTATACATATAAACGTTTCTTTTTAATTACTCTATCTATTAAAAGAAACCTCATCAAAATCTGGTTCGCAGTTTTAAAGATTTAATCATACAAAGGATCATAGGGAAAGAGAAAGTAACTTTGTTTTATAGTATGTAGTGAAGTGGTAAATGGCACAGCAATACAATATTAGAAATTTTGAAGTTGAAGTTTGCTTTGGGGCTTTTATTAAAAAAATTAAACCGGCAGAGAGCATTTATATTCCTTGCTTTAAATAAATGCATCAACATTCAACCGGTAAGACTTTTTTTAATATGCTGAGTAGTGTAGGAGTGTGTTTGTACCATTTTTAACAAATGAACCGCTAACTTATATTTTGACTGAGTTGTTTTGTTATTCCATGTCAGTTGCGTTTTGTTAAACCATGTCTTATGTCACGTCACACTGGAAAGACAGGAACCGCGGGAACGGGATAAAAAGTATCCTATGTGATATGTCCTTCTCCCAGTTCTTATCTACCTCCCTACCAATTTTAAGCCATACTGGTTAAGCGGTTCTTGAGTTATAAATATAGTAACTAACACGACTTTAATTTATATACATAGACTTCATTCAAATCGGACCAGCCTAGGAGGAATTCAGTGACGTACACACGTACAGCAGATTTAGGATGGAAAGAAGAAACCCATGGAAAGCATTGTCATTTCCCCTAGAGCTCTTGTTTCTGTATCTTTAAGTAAAATAAAAAATCTTAAATAATTATTTATTTCTATTTATTTTTTTTTTTCTCTTTTAGTTCTTAAGTACAAATTTAGTTAAATAAAAAAAAATATCTTTTTTCGCCTTTTAGTTCTTATGTACAATTATATTTTTAAGTAACTAAAAAAATTTAAAAAACTATAAACTTGTCTAAAAACAAAAAAATAAAAACTTGTGATTGACCGACCGGGTTTGAACCGAGGAACACCAGCCATCGCGAGTAGACCATACCAATATTGACTACGCTACAGCCGCTATGTCAAGCCGCGCGAAATTAGCGCCCATATTATGCGTGAAATATTGCGAAAGAGAAAACTCGAAAATATGCGCTTCCCCAGACATAAGACTGAGCTAGATCGATTTTTCGTCCCCGAAAACCACCACATATTAATTTTCAGCGAAATCGTTAGGGCCGTTTCCGAGATCACATGCTTCTTCAAGCGATTAGCGCCATCTGCCGGGTTGATTTGTGAATCTAAACGATCCAGGTCGCCACTCAAACGCATACAGAAAAATTCATTAAAATCGGTCAAGCCGTTTAGCTAATCACGCGAACGAAGTCGCTGGCGGCCGCTAGTACCATAATATAAGGTAGGTAATATAAACTACCTTAATTAAAACTATTAACAAATTAAAATACAGCGTCGAAAATTTCTTTGGCGTCGCTGTTGACTGGTAATGTACCCAAGAGACTGGTGGCATTGCCGCGTTGCATGGCAACGGCCAAGATAAAAGCCAGCCCTTGGGTCACGGGAAGTGTCAACAAGCCGCTTAAACAGTTCATTGATCAATATTTAGTGCTTGTCTTTACATACTTCTAGGTATATTATAATTGTTGTTGTCATATCTATATTTATTGCTATAGTATGCACGTTGATAATATTTACAGTATCAGGGATGTGCCTTACAGGAATTGATCTTTTAAGAGGAACGAGGACAACCCCTATGTGCAAATGATGTTCACCGGGCATTTTGTGGGACTGTCTTATGTGATATTCAAGAAGTGCAGATTCTCAGCTTAATCCGAATAAATGACTTTTTGACGCGCACATTGCCCGTAGAACCGATGCCCGCTGGGGCCGACGGGTTGTCGAGTGGCGATCATGCACCGGAAGACGCAGCGTGGGTAGGCCCCTGACAAGGTGGACCGACGACCTGGAGGAGGTCGCGGGAAACCGCTGGATGCGGGACGCGCAGGACCAGTCTTCGTGGAGGCCTATGTCCAGCAGTGGACGTCTTCCGGCTGAAATGATTATGATGACGACTTTTGATCTTATACACGTTGATAGCATTTACAGTATAAGCTGACTTCTTATTGTACGAGAAGCTAATACAATGAGAGGTCATCTATAACTAGACATATATGTATATCATGAAGTGTTCCTTAAACTTCAGTAAAGTGTCAATTATTTCATTCAACGCTGAATTCGTTCATAGTGTCAAGTAGCACGATTTGTAAATGAACAAAACCCTAAGCTAATCTTATAAACCGTTGACCTATTGAAGTCAAAGTGCAGTAAAACGAATACAGAAATATTAACAGTAAATTTTGATAAACCTACATCGAACCGGAACAAACAAACCAAAATCGCACCCATTGCTTATAAACTTCAAAATATACCATAATCTAAACACCAAAATTCACCAGAGAACACACTAATATCCGTTTCCGCAAAGTTCATCAAATCGGCCCACTTTCTCAACCGTAAATCATATCTAACAATAATAGGAAAGTGGAAACTTTGCTGAAAACCCACTTGCTTATAAATTCGACCAGTAACCTAAACAGGTCATGGGAGTTAACGGGAGCTGTTTTGTGTCTGTCTGTGTGTTCTGCAAAATTGTTGGTGTAAGTGGTGCGCAGGAGTTTATGAGCTGACAATGGGCTCGTGTAAGTACTTGAAGGTCTTCAGTACAAACCGGAATACAAACCACCTGCCCTATAAATAAGGCCTTATTTTTAAGGCAGGTGGTTCGTTGTATTTCCGCCGTTGTTTTTTTTTTCTGACTTTAAAAATGGAAGGTTTTCAATCCGATTGTATTTTGTTTTTATATTTGTTACGTCAGAACTTTCGACTCGTTCAACGGATTTTAATAATTGTTTTTTTTATTTTTTTATTTGGAAGCTGGTGCTTCCCATGATGACTGACCAAAGGATGGGATCCTTTGGTTCAGGATTATGATTCAGCAATTCTGAGAATGGCATCCATGAGAAAACCGTGTAAGTCTTAAATTTGTAATAAGTATATCTTGGACATAAATGACTGATTACCTATACGATGAAGGAAAACATCTTGAGGAAACCCGGACTTTAAGTGTGAAATCGCCAACCCGCATTGAGCAAGCGTGGTGATTACGCTCTATCCTTCTCTGTATGAAAGGATACCTGTGCCCAGCAGTGGGACAACAAATGGATGTAAAACTCAATATCACACCAAACGCTTTTGGTTTTTTTTTTTTTTTAATAATTATAAAACTAGTGCTTGACCGTAATCCCGCCTGATGGTAAGCAGAAATGCAATCGTTGATGGTAAACGCGCTAGTTTATTAAGCCTACTCACTCGAAAAAACTAAGTAAGTAAATAGGAAGAAAGACGGCAGTTGAGCGAGGTGATGCAATGTTAAACCCAACAACACGACCAACGATGCTGCGCCAAAGGGAGATTGATCTGGGGACTCTACACGCCCAAACTCCCGACACAACAACATTTATTTTGGCGCATTGTACCCGGCACAAATCGCAACACAACTGCTTCGAAAGGAACGATGCACCTTCAATTTTTCTGAAGTCGATAACCGACTTCAGAAAAATGGGGGAGTATCTCAATTCGATTGTATTTTCACGTCTCATCATCTGCTTAGCTTATTTCCAACTTTTTTTTTAAATATACAAATTATAAAGAAAAAAAATAGTGCTTGACTCCAATCCCGCCTGATGGTAAGCAGTAATGCAATCCTTGATAACAATGCGCGCTAGTTTAGACTGGAATAAAACAAAAAGTACTAGGCGATCAGATCAGAATGACAAGCTAGTAGATTAGGAAGAATTTAGAAGACAGATCAGGGGATCCGGCGAGAATTCCGAAAAAAAAATCAACTATATAGCTATTTTTAATAATAAAAGTCCTGCTGGGATCTCATTGGGAATTTATAACTACAAATACTATTTATAAAGAAAAAAGAACCATTAAGTTAAAAAAAAAACAATGTTCGTTGCCCACATAAATATTCCAAACAAAGAATTCACCACGCCCTTATATCGTCACAAAAACAAAATATTCCCACATTATAGAAACTGCAACACAAAACATTCACTAAATATTCCATTGAATAATAATCATTTATATGAAAAAACTTCCGCATTACGTTAAATAAGTGTATCTCCCGGGTTTGAACTCCCGACCTTGGCGACCGGTCCTCCCCTATGTCCATTGTCCGTCTGTACAATTTGTAAATCATCGATAAGGAGCCTGAGATTCTGTAGGGAGGGTACGGTGTCGATAATTTTTGCGCGGAATTAAAAGTTTATGGTATTTTTTGTTCCTTTTTTGAAGTGAAAAATTCTTGTCATCGTTGTGATTTGAAAGTTAATGAAACGAAAATGCGACATTAAAAAGGACCAGACAAATAAATTCATAACATTACCATTATACAGTATATCTGATCCACTCGTTCGATAATTCCTTTTTTATTTCATACTTTTGTTACCATAAGCCTCTTGTATCATTTATCGAAAATGTAAGCTCTGAGTCTGAAAAAATCTATACAATACGAAAACAAATGTAATGTAATCACTTTGATCATTACCAAAACCTACAATATCCTCTTCCCGAAATCTTACATTCCTCGAATTATCTTTAAAGTAATTTAAGTGTTAATAGCACACATTTGTTTTAAATTAGTTTTTTTTTTACGATACCCAAATGTAGGTCAGTAGGTGTGTTGCTATGGTGATTGAACAGTAATAAAAAAGTCGTAAAGAAAAAATAAAAAGATTGATTGCAGAAACTTGAACAACTTTCACAACCTTTACATATTTTAAGTAAAAAAATATTCCTATGTGAGGAGGCTCATCAATGGTATGTTATAAAATTGTAAAAATGGTGTTTCTGTGTGTGTAAAGAAAATCAATAGATAATATAAAGTACCTTCATAACTACCTACCTACGTAAGTACATACATTTGTAAAACAACAGGCAAATAAAATTAATTATAATTTCTAATCAACACTATAAAACATTTATTAGCCACATCGTTAATTGCTACAAAACACTACAAATTATTTACAATCAACATTTCAATCACGTGTATAAACTTAATCCATTTATCGATAACAATCGAACCAGTCGCAACACTAGCTTGCGCCCGCGCAGAAAATCGTTATTCAATTGGGCGAGCCGCTACTACAGACCATAACTGTTCCTACTATCAAATACGTGGTTTGAATTACACGATGGTCATCAAATCGACATTGATCACTGCTGTTGATTTTGAATTCTCGGTTGACCACACAATGTATTGAAAATGTTGTTTGGAATGTTCTTAGATTTATTCCTAGAGAAAATCTTCAAAGTAGGAACTAAGAGGGTCTTTATCCAGCAGTGGGACATTAATGCCTTGTAAAAAATAATTACTACAAAAACAAACACATATGAAATATATTTTTCATCCCACCATCTCGGAAAGAGTATTTTTAATCTTCAATATCTGACTAGAAAAGCCGTTATTATTCTCTAGAGGATAAAGTAAATTGAATTTAGGACATCGTGTGCACTAAGTTTGTAAATTAAAAAAAAACATTAAACCTATTTACTGTTACCTCTATGGTGCCGAATATATCATACAACTTTTTTTTAATTTGTTAAAAACTCAGACTCGGAACCTTCTTGGTGTTCTTTTTTCAATTTTCTTTGTACGCGGTTCTTTACGCGGCATTTTTTCACGTCATTGTTAAACCTTATATTAAAAAAAAGAAACTTGAAAACAAGTGAAAAACTAAAATGAGTGATTCTAGCGACGAGGAAGTTTGTTTGACGCCAACAGAATTGACTGAAACTGTTAATAATGCGCAAATGAGCTTTCTACCTCAACAATCACGCGAGAAGTATTTAAAACAGTACGATATGTTCAACACGTGGCGACTAGCAAAAGGAGTCAAAACTTTCTCAGAAAACGTTTTGCTGGCATATTTTATAGAATTATCCGAGAACAAGAAAGCAAGCACTCTATGGAGTACGTATTCGATGCTAAAAGCAACAATAAAGATGAAAAAAGACATACATATCGATACCTATCCTAAATTAGTAGCATTTTTAAAAAGAGCCTCATCTGGTCATCATCCAAAAAAATCGAAGGTTTTCACAGTATCTGACATTGAAAAGTTTCTTAACGAAGCACCCGATTCCGTATATTTGGCGGCAAAAGTAAGTCAGTTGCACATTCAGTATCTACTTAAGTACATATATTAATCTCAATTAAATAGTATACTTAGTAAATGTTGATAGGCATAATTATGCGTTCATATAAATTTTATTCATTTATCTACTACAATACTCTTTACATTGAAGGTTGTTCTTATTATTGGAATAAACGGAGCATGTCGAACTAATGAACTAACACAACTTAATGTCAAAAACATTGAGAAACATTCAGATGACTTACTATTAATTAATTTACCTAATACAAAGACAAAAAGAGACCGCAACTTTGTCATTCGCAAGGAATACGTAACGATTGTTGAGAAATATCAAGCCTTACGGCCGCCTAACACTCCAATCAATCGTTTTTTTCTACAGTATCGCAATGGAAAGTGTGTTAGACAGCCTATGGGTACTAATAAAATTGGCAGTATCCCACGAGAAATAGCAACATTTCTTGTACTTCCAGAACCCCTGTTGTACACGGGTCATTGTTTCCGACGAACTTCAGCCACACTTTTGGCTGATTCCGGAGCTGATCTCCTGTCCCTTAAGCGCCACGGAGGCTGAAAGACCAATGCAGTTGTAGAGGGATACATAGAGGATTCCATCCAAAATAAGTCTAAAATATGTGAAGGCATCGTAGGAGCCATTACACTGAAAGAGCCTCAATCGGAAACTTGGACTGGCCCTTCTACATCAAAAATAAGCCGTTATGAAACACCTAACCATCTCCCTCTCTCTCCAACATTCACGCCAAGGGAATCCGATGAATCGGTACAACTATTAAGTATGACAGACAGTTTACCGAAAAACAGTACACAAGTAACTAACACCAATATTACAGTACCAAACAAAAATATTACACTCAATTTAAATAACTGTTGCAACGTTACTTTAAAATTTTCTTAATTATACTTTAGTATTATTTTATTATAATTTAAAGATTATTCTGTAATACTTACCTGTCATAATGTAGTAATTAATACCTAAACTGAAATAAAAGTGTACCTATCTTGTGATTGTAAACATTTTTTTATTGCATTTAGTCATTTCCTCGCTGAGGTGGAATGAAAAGTTACGTGTTGCACTGGAGTGCAAAGATTTTTCACCTCGTGTCCTTTTGATTCGTTCGCTAACGCTCAGGATTCTAATTTTCAATTTTAGAATCCTTCGCTTGCTCGGTCATCAAAATTGAACACGCGGTTAAAAAGCAACTTTGCACTCTTATATAACAAATAACTATTACCTCTCACATTCGGTAAGTAGGTCCTTATTACCCCCAAATGGGCTTGTTGGTGACAAATTAGCGCTCTAGGATAATAACGTAGCTAGAAAAGCCCTAGAGCGGTAAGTAATTTTAAAAAAAACTCAAGTTCGCGTACATCTAACTAACATAATGGCAATAGACATCATGCATTCAGCCCAATGACAAAAGACGTCGCTTCGCTATTCAGCCTTGTCTTCATATGAGTATAATAGTCATCAATTTTAAATATCGAACGGCGAAGCTCAATTTCGTTCTTGAAAAAATAATTTTAAAAAATATGAAAAAGGCGGGAATAGAAAACTTTTACTTTAACTATAGTTTATTCTTGTAATGCCGGTTTTTTCCTACTTACGTCACAATCGAGATGTAAAGCAGAGTAGTTAGCTCGGGTGTAAGCACCAATCCTCGACCTATAGGCGCCTAAATATCTCGGTCTGTAATTTATATCTTACAGCTACTAATCTACTATTTCAATATCCTCCACCTCTTTAATATTCGTAATTAGCACGAACTCAGGCCAAGGCTCTACATAACAGTGGGCTATATCTAGGCTATAATTATATAAGGACACTGTCAGTGACTAACTCAGAGTGTCCAATCAAATCATATCTACACGTCTGCCAAACCATTCTAGGATTATAATATGCAGATTATGACAGCTACAAGAACACCTAAACTAAAATTTAAGCCATCGTTTGTAGTACAAATAACTGTTAGTTTTGGCTTATGAGTAGTCAAGTCATTCACAATAAAGTGCTGTTGTTATTCAATGGCTTAGTAAGTTTCTCAGTATTTTACGGTTTTGCTTTAGAACAGTGGGTGGCACCTACATATGTCTCTTTGAAAGGTTTGTAGAAGTTCCTACTGTTTTCGACTGACATACGCTAGGCGTAAAAGCCCATATAAACCAGCAAAGTTTCGACTGCTATCATGTATACGACTACCACATTTTGAACATTTATTATTACGGGAATTAGCCTTCTGCTTAACATGTTGACTATTTACTCTAAAATTAATTAAAATGATCTCCAAATAAAGAAAAGGCTCTTCTAACCAGTGAGACACTGTGTCTGGCATGAAAAAGTAATAAACAATTAATACTTACTGTATTTTTAATCATATGGGTGATTAGCAGTAAGTAAGCTGTTAAAATTCTAATCTCAGCTAATAAAATTACAAATGAATTGAAGATCACACCGAATACGAGGAAATGTGCAATGAGACTATAAGCAATGGCAACATTAACCAGACTGGCTGTGACCACAAAATTAAATTAATTTGCAAGCATTCTACTAATATCTAATCTTATTATCACTGCACATATTTCTACTTATTAATAATTACTGTTATTTATGTATTTCGGATCGATTAGTCATGTTAAATAATCTACATGATCCTTGGGTGGTTGACCATCTTTACGTATCAAAGTTCCAGGTGATGCATTGTTATACCTAACAACGCAACCTATAAATTTGCGCCAGAGGGGGATTGGTCTGGAGACCCTCTACGACCGAACTCCCAACACAACCACATTTGGCGCAATCGTACCCGGCACACATCGCAACACAACTACTCAGACCCATCCCCCGTACGGCTTCACCAGACATTATGCCGCGAACATCACCAACAGTAACATAATACAACGAATCGCTTGGTGGCTAGACTTTGTCTGGTGGGTGACTTCTTTTTTTTTTATAATTTATAAACTAGCGCTTGACCGCAATCCCGCCTGATGGTAAGCAGTGACGCAATCGTTGATGGTAAAACGCACTAGTTTATTAAGAGCCTATTCACTCTAGCCTTGAAGACACTCAAATTGTACTCCGACGGAAAAACCGCCGCGGGCAAATTGTTCCAGTCCTTCGATGTACGCGGTATAAAGGGGGAGGCGAAACACTTTGTCCCGGTCGTACTGGTGTTAACAACGTAAGGGTGGAAACTCGCCGTACGACGGGTCGTCCGATGGTGGACGGGAGATCGGGTAATTAAATCATGCAATTCCCTAGCACACTCCCCAAAATGCATCCTATAGAACACCGAAAGGCTGGCTACTCTACGCCTGTGCTCTAGGCTTTGGAGACCATCTCGAGTTAAATCAGGGTCACCAATCAGCCTCTTCGCACGCCTCTCCACTGAATCCAAAATGGCCAGGTGACACTTAGCAGCATCAGCCCAAACTTCTGCCGGCAGCCGATGATTTTCACCTACGTATTTACCTACTTATGATAATATTTATTTACCTACCACCGAAAAACCTTTTCTTCTAAAGTAGTTATATAGGAAATACCGAACTCATTTAATTAAAAGAAATATGATTGATTTGTAATCACCTACTTACAAAAGATAAACAATTTATCATTTACCACTGGACCAAATAGTTAATCTAATTTTATTTATATCGCTAGTTCCATGAACTCTTCAAGTATTGCATGCATAAAGGTACAATTTTCTCTGTGGTAGGCCATAACATCGGCTGGGCACGCCACAATAGCGGCGGTAAGTCCCCTCTTTGAGGAGTAGCTAGAGAGGCGCCACGGCGCCCTCACCTTCCGCCTGACGCAGGTCCTCACCGTACACGGTTGTTTCGGGAGGTTCCTGTTCCGTATAAGGCGGGAGGAAACGCCAGGGTGTCACCAATGTGTGGATCGCCCTGAGGACACGGTGGAGCATACGGTGGAGGTCTGCCCGGCTTGGGTAGAGCACCGCCGTGTCCTCGTAGCGGCGATCTCTCGCGTCCGACCCTGGTCCAGGCCATGGTCCGGAGCGAGAGTGCATGGCAGACCGTCACCTCCTTCTGCGAAGCAGTAATGCTGGCAAAGGAGGAGGCGGAGCGCGTGAGGCAACGGGAATCCCAGCGCCCTCACGCCACTAGCCACCGCAGGAGACGCCCTGGTCGGGAGATGACACCAAACTCCCAGCCACCGTAGGCGCGGGCCTGCGGGCGGTGAGCAGTGGGCAGCTCGCCGCTCGGTAAGGACCAGGCCCGAGTCGACGGCGCGTCGTGTTTCACGCGTGCCTCAAAGAGATGTCAGCACAACGTGACGGGGTCCACGAAGACCGATGCCTCCTGGGTCAGGGTTGCGGGTTGGTTAAACAAGAAACCGTGGCCCTGGCCGTTGCACAGGCAAGTAAAGAAACACGGGTAGGTTTTAGTCAGTAAAAGTCTGACACGCCCTTCCGCTCTGCCCAGAGCGGGAGAAGTCATTTGATGATTTCCCATCCCAACAAAAAAAAAAAAGGCCATAACATCGGCTGCCGGCAGAAGTTACCACCCACCAGACAAAGTCTTGCCTTGATATCTGGTGAAGCCGTACGGAGGACGGGTCTTAGCAGTTGTGTTGCGATGTGTGCCGAGTACGATGCGCCAAACGTTGTGTCGGGAGGTTGGTCGCGGAGGTCTCCAGATCAATCTCCCTCTGGCGCAACATCGTTGGTCGTGTTTCACATTGCATCACCTCGCTCAACTGCCATCTCCCTTCCTATTCAATCGGATTTATTTGAATGAATAGGCTTAATAAACTAGCGCGCTTTACCAACGACGATTGCATCACTGCTTACCATCAGGCGGGATTGCGGTCAAGCACTAGTCTATAATGATTAAAAAAAATGTAATGAGTATATTAAAAAACCAATCACAGATAGATACAGTTTACAACGAAAAGCGGCCAAAGCACTTTGCATCTTTCTCATAGAATCAGCAAACGCATTTACATTACAAAGCAGCATAGTAAAATATTTTGCATCTTTCTTAGAAAGCGTACTTATCGATATGAGAGTTTGAAAAGCTATTGTATCGATGAGAAATGGCATCACTATCAATTCGACTTAGTGCCATTCGAATCAATTGCTGCGAAATTGCAAATACGAATTTTTCCATAACAATTCATTTCACATTCCATAATTAACTATTTATCATCATGCTTATCTGATATTGGATACGAGATGGTATTCGAATTGAAATTCAAGTCTTATTTAAACCATAAGTCAAGTGTAAATGGTATCTATTTAATTCGCATTGCCTGTATGCTCGTTATTTATGCTACAGCCCGCTGAAGTTTTCACGGCGCTTGATAATTTATACTGTACGTTATTTCTGTACTCTTACAGCATTATATTTTAAACAAACTCCTGTACTTTATATCATATTTTAAAGCGTTAAAGTCGAAAATTACATGCGCGAATTAAAACAATAGAAGTGGACGTCTGCGAAGTAGTTTATCGATAAGTTTTATCGACCTTTTGACAGCATTGGTTTTGAATACTTTTGTGTAAGTTACTTTGAATAATAAGTGTGACGTCAATGTTTAAAAAACATTTATTACAATATATAGTACTCTATATAATGTAATAGTCTACTGGCTTGTTAATTTGTTGAAAGATTTTAAAAGAAATAATGTTTGTCCAGTACATATTTACTGTGATATAATCAGTCGGCCATATCTGCGGCTTGCACTGACACTGTCAAGCGATGAAACCATGTTGGCATTCGTTATCATATTGTTATAAAAGAATTAATTAAAAATAAAAGCATATGTTTAAATTATGTCAAAACGAGTGATCAACCTGCTGATATGCTTACTAAGACCTTAAATAGAGAATTGATGAATCGTTTCTTAGGAATATGTAGTGATGTAATGTAGAAAAGATTTAATTTTTGTCAGCTTATCTTGGTGCGATTACATTGACTGGGGTTGGTAAAATACATTTCCCTCGGGAACATCAAATTTTTCCGGGATAAAAGGTAGCCTATGTTCTTTCTAAGGGTCTATAGATTGTCTGTGCCAAATTTCATCAAAATCGGTTGAGAGGTTTAAGCGGGAAAGCGTAACAGACAGACAGAGTTACTTTCGCAACTATAATATTAGTATGGATTAAATATATTTATTATCTAGTGCGTGTAATAAATATTAGACCACTAGCTTTCCGCCCGCGGCTTCGCCCGCGTGGAGTTCGGTTATATCGCGCTTTTTAGATTTCCCTCGGGAACCTCAAATTTTTCCGGGATAAAAGGTAGCCTATGTTCCTTCTCAGGGTCTAAAGATTGTCTGTGCCAAATTTCATCAAAATCGGTTGAGAGGTTTAGGCGGGAAAGCGTAACAGACAGACAGACAGACAGACAGACAGACAGACAGAGTTACTTTTGCATTTATAATATTAGTATGGATTTGTCGGCGCAAAGTGGGACCTGCAAGGTAATTGCGTAACACAATGTCAGTAGCAATGGGTTTCCTTTTGACAGTTCGACAACATTCATTGCGTTACTTACGTTGTTAAGCAGACACATTTTCGAACATAGAAAGGAATGGATTGGCAATTTGCTTCCAAATTATTCCAACCAATGGAAATGGCGCGTCGAGTATTCAGGGTGCTGTTGCATTCGCGAAACTTAAAAAGAGAAAACTTGAAATATTTGTCATATTCAAAAAGTGCAATGGTGAATTTGAAAAGTTGTTTAAATTCATCACAATGAAGCCAGCCTTTCGGTGTTCTATAGGATGCATTTCGGGGAGTGTGCGATGGAATTGCATGATTTAATTCCCCCATCTCCGTTCCACCAGCGCACGACCCGTCATACGGCTGGTTTCCACCCTTACGTTGTCAACACCACTACGATCCGTACGAAGCGTTTCGCCTCCTCCTTTATACCGCGTACATCGAGGGACTGGAATAATTTGCCAGCGGCGGTGTTTCCGTCGGACTACAATTTGAGTGTCTTCAAGGCCAGAGTGAATAGGCTCTTAATAAACTAGTGCGCTTTACCATCAACGATTGCGTCACTGCTTACCATCAGGCAGGATTGCGGTCAAGCGCTAGTTTATAATATAATAAAAACGTGTTTTTCTTTCAGGCATTTCAGTATTTTTGGAAAGATTTTTTTACCTTGGTAAACGGTGAAGGAGTATTGATTTAGTAACTTCCTTAAAGCACCGAAAATTTAATTTTAAACCTTACTTTTTAGGTTGCAATTAAATGAAATCCTACTTTTCAAATCAAAAACACACCACTCAATTTCTGTTTGGTGTGGTTGAAATTAGGATGGTGGCATGAAAAACCTCATTCAAAGAAACTTTATTACGGCTATTTATTATTATTTATTACGGCTGAAATTCTACAAAAAACTATATCACATATTTAAAACAACACTTCTACGGAAAAACTACATTACATAAACAAGAAATACACAGAAAAACGGATACGTTCTTCTCAATCAATATCACATACTTCCCAGCACCCAAAGAATTCTGGAAAGCCGTAACTTCTTCAAAAACACTATCCAATCTTTTACGAACGTCGGAGTCAATTAGACGCATCGGAATTTATTCGTGGCGACGATAAAAGTGTATATCAAAGAGTTTTTCGTTTAATGTTTGTGTTTTTCGATATTAAATCATTCGCAGTATTGAATCAAGGTCAGGAAATCCGCATGGGTTTAAAATAGACCGTAGTGGATTATGTTTAGTGTGTGCTATATAATTATACCTACTATCTCATATATTATCTGATATGTCACTCTATTTCGTTATTTTTTTAGGGTTCCGTACCTCAAAAGGAAAAAACGGAACCCTTATAGGATCACTTTGTTGTCCGTCTGTCTGTCTGTCTGTCTGTCAAGACCCTTTATCTCAAGAACGCGTAGACGTATCAAGCATGAAATTCACATGAAGTACTCAGGTCTACTGTCCCTTTAAGCTGTGAAAATATCAAACTTCTAAGCCAAGCCAATCAAAAGATACAGCCGATTATGTCGATATTTTCAACAAATTTTCGACACTCGCAAAGGAATCAAAACCTACAGGATACTTCCCGTAAACTCAGAATCTTGAAATGTGTCATGAAGCATTGTCATATAATACAAATATAGGAAAAATTGCGAAAATCACATTTTTTTAGTTATATAATATAATAAAAATATTTTAATAAAATGAAACTTACTACCTTATTTCTCACGAACGAATAAAGGTATCAAATTGAAATTTATACCAAATACCTAAGTCTATTGTCCCTTTAAGCAGTGAAAAAATCAAACTTCTACGTTAACGCGATCAAAAGATACAGCAGTTTATACCGACACTTCTTGCGTCGCTACGTTTGTACGGCGGAACCCTCGGTGTGCGAGTCCTACTCGCACTTGGCCGGTTTTTATTATATAGTTTGAGTCGACTCGCCACGTCGATGGCGGTAACTGGTGGAATTCTTAAAGTCACCCAAGATGCAGTGAAGGGTGTTTCAGAATACTCCAGCGAGTGAGGAATGGTCTGATCAAAAACACTTGACTCGCGATGGGTATTCCCAGGGGTCAGTAATCGCCTGATTGGACAAAATATGTCTGCAGTAGCCTGGTACGATGGCCACTGCAGAACCTGCCCGAGAGGTAAATGCTTCTGGAGTTAAAAAAAACATGCTTTTAAAAAATATCAAACTAAAGAGTTAAAAATTGCCATAATTTTTGCAACAACGTATATACTACAGTGTTACAGTATATTAGACTACTTCGTAGCTGGTCTTCTGACGTCTACTATACGACGTCAGAAGACCAGCTGCTGAGCCCCTGTTCCCGAATCGGGCAGTGTTAGTAGGTTTTTCAGACTTATACATAAGAGAGGGACAATTCTAATTGTTATAAAGACATTCACAGTCCGATCCGAGTCTCCATCTATAAAAAATACTTCTGACAAGACTAATACTTTTGATAAGATATTGAGATTGAATGTCGCTGAAAAATTAGATTGAGACCAGATATTGACTGGTATTAATGACGGTAATTGGCCTTCTGGTGGTATGTGTAACTTCCTAATATAAAACTTTGACCATGGACAAGACAAGCCTGATGGTTATACATATGGCAAAACTTCAGTCTGATATTTCATAATTTTATCATTCTGGCATGACTGTTATAAACTTTTGATGATTGATGGGCTGTGAATACGATGATTGATTGCGTTTGGTGTTACATAGTCGTTAAATATATACCTATAATAATGACTCAAAACTATAGTGATTTAGAAGAATTCTTGACATCCTCTATACTTGACAATGAGATAACGCCTAGGTTTATTTACTGTACAGACGACAGCAGATCAAGCTACCCAAAACTGTCAAATATTCCTAATCAACCTTAAGCCTTAATGCTTTAGAAATAAAGTTGAAAATCTAATATAGAAATCTGACAGATTGTAGTAGCTTGATGTGCTGTCATCTGTACAATTTGCTAAGACTCAATGAGCAAAATGTAAACATCATTTAGAGTTTGCTTATCATTGTTAGACCTTATCCCGTAAATGAGGTCGAGGTCAACACAACAAATTTTTTTTCGTTTGCACGTTTTTAGTATTATGTAGTAACTAGCGACCCGTGCGGCTTCGCACGTCTGCAATGCTGATACTAAATACATTACAGAAAAACTGCGAATGTTGTTTAAAAACAGCGGCCCGTCCGCTCGCGACGACGCGACGCCACGGCCGGCCGGTCGGCAAACGCGACGCCCCGCAATTTTTAAATCTCTACGAAAATACTCATTTAAATCTTATGCTGTAGTGGACGATTTATATCTATATTAAATCAACAATGTATTTAAGGTATTAAATTGGTTAAAATCGCTTCGAAAATTGGCTAGTATTTATCGTAAAAAAATGTTATTATGGGATATCCATAAGAGATAGACATATACCAGCCTGGACTTTTCTGTGGACCTTTTCAATGTGTACAATATTTAGTACATTCTTTTGATAAATTTCGTAGGGATCAGCCTGCGTTTCATTGCAAACGTGGAAAAAAGATAGGTAATTATTTATGAAATCATATTAGAAACAATAGAAACCTCGAAAACAAAAGTATTTCTCCACTATTTAATGAATGTTATCATACATATAAACCTTCCTCTTGAATCATTGTATCTATTTAAAAAAAACCCTTTCAAAATCCGTTGTTTAGTTTTAAAGATTAAATCATACATAGGGACATAGGGATAGTTTAAGTGACTTTGTTTTATAATATTGGACAGCCTCCGTGGCGTAGCGGTAGCAAACGCGGTCGTTGCGTAAGGAGGCGCGGGTTCGATCCCCGTATAGTGCAAATATTTGTATGTATGAATGTAAATATTTGCACTGGTCTGGTCGTGCCTCGGAAAGCACGTTAACCCGTTGGTCCCGGTTGCCATACGAACATCTAGTGGCAGTCGTTACGGGTTGATGGAGCCCTCAAAAGTCTAACAATTGGTTTAACTGCAATGCTTAGACATCGCCTTCGGGTTGTGGAGGTCAGACGGCAGTCGCTTCATGGAAAATATCGAAGTTTAGCCAGCATTAAATTTAAATCAGCAGTTAGACTGGTAAGCGGACCCCAGACTCCAAAGCTGAAAAGCTACGGATGCGACTGGGATTAACGCTGAGATGATGATTATGATGACTTTTTTTTTAAATAATTATAAACTAGTGCTTGACTGCAATCCCGCCTGATGGTAAGCAGTGTTGCAATCGTTGATGGTAAAGCGCGCTAGTTTATTAAGCCTATTCACTTTAAAAAACTTAGTAAATAGGAAGGAAGACGGCAGTTGAGCGAGGTGATACAATGTTAAACCCAACAGCACGACCAACGATGCTGCGCCAGAGGGAGATTGATCTGGGGACCCTCCACGACCAAACTCCCGACACAACAACATTTGCTGCATCGTACCCGGCACACATCGCAACACAACTGCTCAGACCCGTCCTCCGTAAGGCTTCACCAGACATCATGCCGGAACACGACGAATCGTTTGGCGGCAAGACTTTGTCTGATGGGTGGTATTTTCTGCCGGCAGCCGATATTAAGCCTACCACCGAGAATAATAAATATAATATGTAGTGATAGTGATTATCTCAGTTTTCAACCATGTTTGTATAAATATCATTAATTATACGTTTCATCCATGTTACCTCGATCTTTCCCCACCAAAGCATGATTATCACAGTCCAATAATCGTATCTTCAGTCTTCCCCATATAGATATCCACATACATAGGTACTCAAAATGTTCCTCTCTGCTATAAAAAAAAAAAACGGACAAATCACACAGATTGAGCTAGCCCCAAAGTAAGTTCGAGACTTGTGTTATAGGATACTAACTCAACGATACTATATCTTATAATAGATACATATGTCATATGAATATAAGCATCCAAGACCCCTGGGTCTTGGATGCTTATCTATATATGACATATGTATCTAGCCAAATTCAGCAGAAAACGATCTTTTCCTGAAAAGATCGTTTTCCATCATGACCTAGCCGGGGATCGAACCCGGGGCCTCCACGTCGCAGGCAGGCGTGTTGACCGCTGCGCCACGGAGGACGACTATGCGGTTATGCTGGTATGCTATCCCGATATCTCACATAAACGTAATTCCGATGTGTCAGTACATGTAAATAGCCGCGTAAGTAAGAATAAAATGGAAAAATCTCTCTTCGATTCATAGTAAACTGTTGTTTGACCTAACGTTTCGCTAAAACGTTTTGCGTAAGCTTTATATATAGAAATCTGGGAAGATCTTAACGCAAACCTGTTTGTTTACGTTTACGTTTCGATAAGTTTTCGGATCGAATGCTCTGTGCTGTTTTGAGTTTTTGGCTGTGAATTGGTTTATTTTAGGATTACGATTTCTGTTATTAAATAGTTACTTTATTTTGTTTCATTTTGGCTTGATTTTTATAATTTATTTATTTATTATTTTTAATTTATACATTATTTGGTCTAAAATAAATTAATCAATAATAATAGTACCTATACTTGACTTTAGTCATTAAAATAACGAGTGTCTGTTGAGGTTGAATTTTAATATTGTCTCTGGCTGATGATTTTTATAAAGAAATGGAATTCAAGTTTAGAAGAAGTCAGATTCGACAGACATGAGAAAATTGTTTTTTGATATTACTTGTAAAAATGCGGTCAAAAGGAAATGATTAAAATTTCTATACTTATAGGATCCGATGATGTGATATGATGTTTTTATAGAGTTTTGGTTTTTAAAGCATGAAGTGAAAAATAAAGTTTATCCAAGTGAATTTTGATTGTTTTTTTTTTTAATTTTGAAGCTTTTACCAGGAGAAGGATTCCAGAAGGTACTGCATCCTATTTATTATCATTATTACAACAGTGTCATCTTCTAAAAATTCATAAACTTGATAGAATTATAGTGCGGGAGTTGCCATACTCTAAAAATTATTTATATCAAACGACACTACATAGGTATTTTACATCGAATTGAAAAACTATACTACAAAATCAAAATATTCTGTATAAAAAACTATACTACAAAATCAAAATATTCTGTATAAAAATAAACATCACACCACACTGTATCACAGTTCAGTTCGTTCCGACGCTCAGTGACACATTACGTGTTACCACAAAGGTCACAGTAGCGACAGTTATATATTAGATCCTATTTTTTTCTTTATTTGTGAAGATTATTTAAGTACACAGTCGTGGTGGCCTAGCGGTTAAAACACCAGCCTCTCAAGTATGAGTGCGCGGGTTCGATTCCAGGTCAGGCAAGTACCAATGTAACTTTTCTAAAGTTATATGTACTTTCTAAGTATATCTTGACACCAATGACTGAAGGTGAAGGAAAACATCTTGAGGAAACCTGGACTTTTAAGTCTGAAATCGCCAACCCGCATTGAGCAAGCGTGGTGATTACGCTCAACCCTTCTCTGTATGAGAGGAGACCTGTGCCCGGCAGTGGGACGATAAAAAAAATGGTTGATGATGAATGAATAAAGAGATCTCCAAAATTTGGCTCTCTTTAGGCATCTATAATATTAATTCTTACCATTACATAATATAAGACAATCTGTTGTATACTATTATTGATGATTCACTAACATCTGTAGAATCTGCGGTTAATAAATCCATATTTTGTTTCTTTTTTTATAAATAAATATGTAGCGTACTTAAAAGTAGTAGGTAGATACGTCTACAAACTTTTAACTTCCCAAAAAAACGTCGAAAAAATTGCCACCAATAATTCCAACAAGATTGTTTAAACCTAAATTATATAAATGGTTGTCTGCTAAAAGTTTTTACAATGTCAAGGAATTCCTAGAGAATGAAACAGTAGGGTTAAATGAATAGGTATTGTTTGCATGTAAAGTTTGCACGCTTCTATGAAGCAAAATATGTATGTTCTACTATGTATGTTCCGTCTTTATACCATGTTTTATGCAAATAAATGATATATTATATTTTATTAACAACTAGCGGCCGCCAGCGATTTCGTTCGCGTGGAATTAGTTATGCTCCGCTCCTATTGGTCGTAGGGTGATATTATATAGCTTAAAGCCTTCCTAGATTAATGGACTATCCAATGCATAAAGAACTTTTCGAATCGGACCAGTCGTTTCTGAGATTCAAACAATCAAACAAACAAACTCTTCAGCTTTATATATTAGTATAGATTAACAATTGGCCAACAATGTCGGGTTCGAAAACAAGCCCACATTTCGACAACCAACATTTGTCAAACACACGTCCCTGGCTCCCGAACTAGGCCAATAATATAGCAGCTATTAGTTTGGAAACAATAGGGTACCATTGTATACGTATGTGGCGGGATTGGATAACGACCTATGAGGGGGACCAGGATTGATGCTGGTGTCTTCGCTCAAATTGCTTGTTTGTAGGTTAAGAGATTTGAAATGGTTCACCGTTTTGTGCTTGACATGAGAGTACGTGGACTAGATTGAAATAATTGACTAAGTGCTTGTCTATCAGGGAATTTGCTGGGTTATCCGTTTGCAAAATTTTTAAGTGGACGTAACCCAATTTTTACAAGTGCCTCTGCCGATGAGACTGTTTAATGAAATAAAACAGCCTGCCCAAAAAAAAAATTTTTGCAAGCATCCAGATAGAATTTAAGTATCTATACCTAAACATAGACAAGTTTAAAAGCCTACTACAACTTATATATCACCAAAGATATTAAAATTATATTATATCACCATTCAACTAAAACTTCAGAATCACTGCTGCCACCGCTTCAGAATTTAAATTTATGATATTTAAACTACTTTAATAAAATCAAATTAACTATAACCATGATTCTTAACTGATAAGATCAAGAGTTTCAGAAACCAAATAGAAACAAAGTAAAAAATTATGTTATAGTACATTACGATATTAGTGCGTAATGATGGTTATAACATGCGAGGCGGAATTTCAGCCCGAGCCGAAGGCGAGGGTGTAATTGAGCCGAGCATGTTATAACCAATACGCACGTATATCGTACGACGTTTTTTAACACACTTGCGAGGAAACAGAAAAAGAAGTATTTTATATTTTGTTCATTTTAAATAAACTCAATCTGTGAATGCACACTGTTGCTTTCCCTCCATTAGTATTATTATTTGCCATTTCAAATATGGAACAGCGCGCAGCGCGAGCCGTGCGGCGGCGATCAGTTCCATAATTACTTGAAATGGAAAATAATGCTGTTATGGAAAATAATGCTGTTATGAACTATAACTTAACTATTTGCTTTGATAAAACACGCGTTTGTTATGGCCTGCTTTACATATTTAAAACCGGTGGAATTACATCAGCTTTACGAGCAAGGGTGTTAAAAATCAATATAAATAATTCTGTTGAAAAACGCGACCTTTCCTTACAACAAAAGCCCGGAAATAAAGACATAATAACCTATTTTCGCCACTCCCATAACTGCCCTTCAAACCGGCTGATTCACTCCACAAATCCATATATTTCATCGAATACTCATCGCTAATTCCGAACGCATCGCTACAATGCGACAGAATAATTTACGCGCTTCGACACATTTTTCGAACAACGTTTCTCAGAATCGACATGGCCTATTCTGGATTCGTCTCACTGCTCGACATGCCGGGACGAATGTCAAGTTCAAGATAATAATCTTTGGGACAATAGGTGGCGGTATTAACACCTTTGACAGGATGAAGATAACAATATGGTAATTTTGTTTGTTGTTTGAATTAATTGTTTTTAATTAAAGGTGGGTTAGGCCGCTGGATGCGGGAAAGACCGGTCTTCGTGGAGATCCTTGGGGGAGGCCTATATCCAGCAGTGGACGTCTTTCGGCTGAAATGATGATGATGACGAAAGGTGGCTTATTGACTTGTTTTTGTTTTAACCTTTTTTTATTTAGTAGTACCGAATATTGACGTTTTGTGTGATCAAAACGTCATTTATTATTCGGTACTACTATGAGTGGCGAATAATGCAGTAGATACCTATATTTATTTTACAAAATTTTACTTTTAGTAAGTTTACTAAATCAGTTTTTAGTAACCATTGTTACCCATTAAGACTTTCCATCGTTACTCCATAAAAATTAACTTCAGTGTGGATGCACGTTAACAAGGATTAATATAATGTTACTTACTATGCGCTGTATATCGCCTAGCATTTATGTAGACGTTTAATAATTAACAATTAAGTATTTGTATCTGATTTCGCACAAAATTAATAAAGCTAAATTAGAATTCAATTACATAAATCAAATAATACAATCATCACATAAAAACTGCAAATCTGCAATGGTATAAAGACATCCGCTCAGAGGTTTTTTTTTTTTTGTAAAAATATTGTGGACTTTTGCTGATCTAAGGCAACTTATTAAATAATTTTACTAATTGTTATCATAAACAATACTATTTATGGATGTTACTCAAAATCGACCATAAACAAACTTTTTTTTTACAATGCCCGTCATATACCACTAAAAAACTATAAGTAAATTCATAAATGGTAACACCACCGTTAACCTTCATTGCCGCAACATTTAATCAAAACCATTACTAATGTAATCAAACAACCAACCCATGATCACGAACGAATATAAATGGGGTCGTCCCAATTCTTACAAACATTTGTACAGCTTACTGCACATCAGCAACAGATGCACTACAAAAACCGTTTTTATTGCTACGACATAAAAGCGCTGTCAATGTCAAAGTGACGTCTCTGATGTGTGATTGACTGTACCAAACGTAATGTGAGACAAAGCGGGACGAAATAGTTATGTGCTTTCATTAGGGCTGACGATGTAAAGGACTTTTGGAGATTTGTGATCTTTAATCTTTTCTTGAGAGACAATTAATAGACTTCAAGTAAGGTTTTCCCGTTTCATGATTTGAGCATGTATTTTTCACTAAGTCTTATTTTTTATAAATTATAAACTAGTGTTTGACAGGAATTCCGCCTGATTGTAAGCAGTGATGCAATCGTTCATGATAAAGCGCGCTAGGTTAATAAGATCCTATTCACTCTAGACTTGAAGACACTTAAATTGTAGTCCGATGGAAACACCGCCGCTGGGAAATTGTTCCAGTCCCTCGATGCACGCGGTATAAAAGACGAGGCGAAACGCTTCGTTCGGATCGTTGTGGTGTAAACAACGTAAGGGTGGAAACTCGCCGTTCGAGTTTTAAAAATGTAAAGTGACGTAGTTAAAAAGTGGATGTCAGGGATATCGTTTAAAAAAATTAAATGGAATAAATTCAAAGACGCTTAGATAACCCATATCAAGGTATTCTAAGTTTTTGAAGTGAAAAATGAGGGAACAAGCATTGGAATCGCGTGTGACCGACCCGACACCGTGATAGTTTTTAGTCGTTTTCCCTTTTAGTGTATTCTGTGTTTTTAATGATTTCAGTTTATCTCAGTTTTTACTGTCGGTCAGAAAAAAAAAATTCAATAGTGGCAACTATTGAATTTTTTTTTCTTGTAACAGCGAGGAGATAAAACACCCGCTGATAGTAGGTACGGATGACAGCAGAAACTGAAAAATAATCCCAGTCAACCTTGAGCTTTAATACTTTGGAGATAAAGTTGCAAATCTAATAAAGAAACCTGTCAGATTATAGTAGCTTGATGTACCAGTCTAGCCATAAGCACCTGCATTTCAATCATCTACTCCTTTCCTCAGCATTTTACAATTCAAAGGCCCACCAACGATGCCTTAACACAACCAATCTCTTACTAGCTTTCACAGCCCTAATTCAGGCAGCAAAGACATTAGCATTCTCTGCATCGCATACAAATTCCTGTAGCTTGTCGACTGCCGTGATTCTTGTAAACACAGTGATTTACGGAGTACTGACAAGCTAGAACAACTACTTAGTTGACTAGGTGAGTTATTCAATGTATATTGCTATTGTCTAAAATGCGGATTATGTTTAACATAACATCATCATCATCAACCTTTTTATCATCCCACTGCAGTAATCACCATGCTTGCTGAATGCGGGTTGGCGATTTCAGACTTGAAAGTCCAGGTTTTCTCAAGATGTTTTCCTTCACCTTGTAATCAGTCATTAGTGTCCAAGACATACTTATAAAGTACATATAACTGAGAAAACTTACATTGGTACTTGCCTGACCTGGAACCGAACCCGCACACTCATGTTTGAGAGGCTGGTGTTTTAACCACTAGGCCACCAAGACTTGTAACAGAACAACATAAACATAATCAGCATATAATAATGTTTCCACTCTTGGGACACAGGCCTCCTCTCGATGAGAGGGAGTGGGCCGGAATCTACCACGCGGGCCTAATGCAGGATAGGTAGATGTCACATAAGTATCTTCGAAGTATTTGCTTCTAGGACGTTTCCTCGCGATGTTTACCTTCGCAGTTTTGAGAACTGTGGTGATGAAAGAATTTACACAAAGCGGCACACACCGGAAGACGCAGTGTAGGGAGGCCCCCAACAAGGTGGACTGATGACCTGGTGAAGGTCGCGGGAAGGCGATGGATGCGGGCAGCACAAGATCGATCATTGTGGAAAGCGCTGGGGGAGGACTTTATCCAACAGTGGACCTCTATAAGCCGAAGAAAAAGAAGAAGAAAGCGCCTGAGAGGGTTCGAAGCTACAATTTGAAAGTCGCCGCTGATACCACCACGCCACCGCTGCTCTTATGTGTGAATTGCATACAAAATCTATAACGGCTAGACAGTTTATCACTTTTTTTTATTAGTATTTATAATTTTAATATTATATAATAAAAAAATAGTGCTTGACTGCAATCCCGCCTGATGGTAAGCAGTGATACAATCGTTGATGGTAAAGCGCGCTAGTTTATTAAACCTATTCACTTAAAAAACTTAGTAAATAGGAAGGAATACGGCAGTTGAGCAAGGTGATGCAATGTTAAAACCAACAACACGACCAGCGATGCTCCGCCAGAGGGAGATTGATCTGGAGACCCTCCACGACCAAACTTCCGACACAACAACATTTGGCACATCATACCTATCCGGCAGCCGGTATTATGGCCTACCATCGAGTAAACTCTCACTGTCGACTCACTGAACGAAGTGAATAGAATTAGGTACACACTATGTAATTATGGTTACAACAGTGGTTGCCTAGTGGTTAAAACACCAGCCTCTCCAGTATGAGACTGCGGGTTCGATTCCAGGTCAGGAAGTACCAATGTAACTTTTCTAAAGTTACATGTACTTTCTAATTATATCTTGGACACCAGTGACTGGAGGTGAAGGAAAACATCTTGAGGAAACCTGGACTTTATAAGTCTGAAATCGCCAACCCGCATTGAGCAAGCGTGGTGATTACGCTCAATCCTTCTCTATACGAGAGGAGACCTGTACCCAGCAGTGGGATGATAAAAAGGTTGATGATGATGATGTAATTATGGGGAGAATATTGCGACCTATTAAAGGGCAGCGATGGCCTAGTGGCAGTACAAGTTTCAGTTTTCATCCCGATATTCCAACGGGATCAGCACCCGATTTACGTCATCATCAACCTTTTTATCGTCCCACTGCTGGGCACAGGTCTCCTCTCATATAGAGAAGGATTGAGCGTAATCACCACGCTTGCTCAATGCGGGTTGGCGATTTCAGACTTACAGTCCAGGTTTCCTCAAGATGTTTTCCTTCACCTTCAGTCATTGGTGTCCAAGATATACTTAGAAAGTACATATAACTTTTAGAAAAGTTACATTGGTACTTGCCTGACCTGGAATCGAACCCGCGCACTCATACTTGAGAGGCTGGTGTTTTAACCACTAGGCCACCACGACTATACTAGGCCACCACGACTATCCCCGACTACACCCGATTTACGTAACACTCCATTACTATTAAGTAATTGAAATCATTCTGAAGCCAATTACTAATCCATTTCTCCATATGTTCGGAAAGTGTGTCTGCTCAATAATGTAAAGAACGCAATGAATATTGTTGAACTGTCAAAATGAAACCCATTGCTACTGATAGTCTGTTAAGAAATTACCCTGCAGAAGCTACGAGGGCACAGCTAGTCCTTACAATAGAATACTACCTTACTATCCTTACTGATATTATAAATGGGAAAATGAGTTTGTCTGTTTGTTCCGCTCTCACGCCGTAACTACCGAACCGATTGCTTTGAAATTTTGCAGACGCAAAGTTAGAAGTCCGGATTAAATAATAGGGTACTTTTTATCCCGGAAGAAAAACTGATATTCCCGAGGAAAAACTAAAAAGCGCGATATAACCGAATTCCACGCGGGCGAATCCGCAGGCGGGAAGCTAGTACTCTATAAATAGACTATACCATCATCCACACACCAGTTCTTAACAATACATTTACATGTATGTACCTAGAGGTGCCAACACACGTGTTTTCCAACCTCTACCGCATACCTGCGTAGAATACCGTTGATTTTTATTAACACTTGCATTCTATTAATTAATTAGCGATGTTTCCATCTCCTTTGTTTAGAGTAATTAGCAATAATGTGGCTCTGTGAGGTATTTAGGCGATGTCTGGTCGGGTACTGTAGCGGTTTCTACGCCACATACGAACAATATGTACGTCATACTGACGTCACACGATTTCTACATCTCGCAAGCAAAGTTTACCGTGTAACTAGCATATGTAAAATTTCCCAACATCAACCGTTGGGCAAGTGGCCGCCAGACATAACACCCGTCTGGGCGGAGGATTCTCCCTTTTCTAGTGTAGATGAGTGAACTTTACTCCCTGTTCCTCATGCCTGTATGTAATCATAAGTATGAAGATTAAGGGATCTTCGATAGTTCCAAATAAAAAGAAAATTTCGTTGTGTTTTTGAGCACTTTTTTGAATGAGGAAAATCATTGAATTCGCGTGAGCGCGACCGAAACGACACCGTTATTACTACAGGGAGATATACATAATGTATACTGTGTATGTATTACGTCACCGCTCTCTTTTTTGTGAACATTATAATGGTTTCAGGTTTCACTTCTGTCGGTATATCACACGATTGCCTTTTTACATGCTGTATGTTTGCTTGCTTGTTTGTTTATTTGCTTGTTTGTTTGTTTGTCCGTCTCTAGCTCTTTGGACTACGAGTGAGCGGCTCATTACTGTAAAATGTCCCACCGTTTTCAATATGTTCGTTCGTTCATTTTTTTTAAAAAGAATATCGAACTAAAAAGTTGAAAATAAATATAATTTAAAAAATCATTTTAAAAAAACGTGAGGCGCTTTGTGCCATAATTTTTTTATATTAAGCGCCTCACGCTTTTTTTTAAATTATTTTCAACTTTTTAGTTTGATATTTTTTAAAATCATGTTTTTTTTAGTTTTTTAAACTATATTTATTAAATTTTTAACGTACTTTGTACTTATTGACAGGCCTATGCTGTCTTCTCATGCCTATTTTTAAAAAGTAACCGTGCAGTGTCTTACCGGCTTCTCTTCATAGGAAATGAACAATTGAAGCCGTGCTAGCTTGTGACGTTTCATAGATGAACATTTTGCTTTATATTAGGTGAAATAAATATTTTTTATTTTATGAGGGATTTTGTCAGTTCTAGACTAGCTTCATGAAAATGAATTACTCATCGTACGGCGAGTATCCGTCCTTAGGTTGTTGACACCACTACAATCCGGGCGAAGCTTTTCGTCTCGTCTTTTATACTGCGTACATCGAGGGACTGGAACAATTTGCCAGCTGCGGTGTTCCGTCTGACTATAATTTAAGTGTCTTCAAAGCTAGAGTGAATAGGCTCTTAATAATATATTACGCTTTACCATCAACGATTGCTTCACAGCTTACCATCAGGCGGGATTGCGGTGAAGAGCTAATTTGTAATTATAAAAAATTACAACGGAATTACAACGGAAATGTCGTGGTGGCCTAGTGGTTAAAACACCAGCCTCTCAAGTATGAGTGCGCGGGTTCGATTCCAGGTCAGGCAAGTACCAATGTAACTTTTCTAAAGTTATATGTACTTTCTAAGTAAGTATATCTTGGACACCAATGACTAAAGGTGAAGGAAAACATCTTGAGGAAACCTGGACTTTATAAGTCTGAAATCGCCAACCCGCAGTGAGCAAGCGTGGTGATTACGCTCAATCCTTCTCTGTATGAGAGAAGACCTGTGCCCAGCAGTGGGACGATAAAAAGGTTGATGATGATGACAACAGAACTTAGCCTTATGCCTTACATGCACACATCTTCGAAGCTATGCATTTGGTGGTTCAAAGAGTTAGGTGGTCCAAAAAGGAATTATTTTTTACTTATACATAGATGAAAACCACAGAGCTATGGGACATAAAAAACATGTTGTATAGACAATATAGTCATAAAAATCCACTTTCACCACATTAAACCGATAAATTTACAATTCTCCTAGTGACTCTTAAAATGAAAGGGGCAGTAAGACAAGTATCATTCTACTTAGTATACACGCGTCAAACCACTCGTCAATCGTCTGGATTCTGATTAGGGAGAGTCTATGGACTGACTCACGATTGGTAGAGAAAAATAATATTGGAGTCGCTTCGAAATTAACTGGTTGTAAAAAAAAATCGTTTTTTTTTTTCACAATTATAAACTGACCTGACCTGTGCTTGACCGCAATCCCGCTGGTGGTAAGAAGTGATGCATTCGGTGGTGGTGTGCAAAGCGCACTAGTTTATTATGAGCCTATTCAATCTAGCCTTGAAGACACTCAAATTGTAGTCCGACGGAAATACCGCCGCTGGCACTTGTTATTGTTATCGTTATTTTATTTATTGATTGAACTAAACACTTGACCATTATTTTTCAAGTCTAAAGTGAATAGGCTCTTAATAAACTAGTGCGCCTTACCATCAACGATTATATCAATGCTTACCATCAGGCGGGATCGCGGTTGAGAACTAGCTTAAAAAAAATTGTATTGTTTAAATGTAGTGCCAGACCAACGAGGCAGTCTCTAGACTTGAGATTCATTAGAATAGAAATACACAAACATGACTTGAGAATAAAACAACAACTAAGTCGTCTCCATGCTTCTTCTATTCTAAGCCGCTCCAATAAGTCTCCAGAGCAGCAGTGCTTCAAAACGTTAAGATATCTTAATATACTGACCACATTGTACTAACACTTGAAACCCTCCTTGAGTGCAACCTCTTTTGTTTTCGTCTGTTAAGTCTACAGAAACATGGGGAATTGTGGAAAAGAACAATTAAAACAACTGACTACAATTTAAGTGTTTTCAAGTCTAGAGTGAATAGGCTCTTAATAAACCATCAAGCGAGCTATGGAGCGGGCTATGTTGGGCGTCTCTCTGAAGGACCGCATCAGAAATGAGGTAATCTGACAGAGGACCAGAGTCACCGACATAGCTGAGAGGATAAGCAAGCTGAAGTGGCAATGGGCTGGTCACATATGCCGCAGGACCGACAACCGATGGGGTAAACGAGTCCTCGAGTGGAGACCGCGTCTCGGCAAACATAGCGTAGGACGCCCTTGGGCGAGATGGAGCGACGACATCAAAAAGGTGGCTGGTAGTGGCTGGCGGAGAACTGCTCAGGATCGAGCTTGTTGGCGTGCCATGAAGGAGGCCTATGTCCAGCAGTGGACGAGTAGGGGCTGATGATGATGATGAATCCGCTCGCTCGATCTTTGCGCGTTGTGAATCGAGACATTGTAAAAAGATGAGTTGCTTCAATAGAAACCGATCGCGAAAAGCTAGAGCGGTCGACGGGATGGACAGCTGGCCGTCTGCTAGTAGTCTCCGCGTGGACTGCTGGGTGCCTGCTAGCTGTCGCCGCGTAGATTGCGAGCAGTCGCCTTATTTTAGGTGTGTGGAGCAGAGTCGTTTGAGTGTGCTATGATCTCAACTGTTCAAGGTTTCACTTCTGCTGACACTCCCGGAGTGCAACCCGTCGTTAGTAAGTTTTATCATCAGTAGGGTAGTGGCTGGCGGAGAACTGCTCAGGATTGAGCTTGTTGGCGTGCCATGAAGGAGGCCTATGTCCAGCAGTAGACGAGTAGAGGCTGATGATGATGAAACCATCAACGATTACTTCACTGCTTGCCATCAGGCGGGAACCCGTCAAGCATTAGTTTATAATTATTAAAAGAAAAACATACCGTAATCTATAACTACTAATATAATAAAGCTGAAGAGTTTGTTTCTTTGTTTAAATGCGCTAATCTCGGGAACTACTGGTCCGATTTGAAAAAATATTTTTGCGTTATAGTTCGATAGTTCGATAGACCATTAATTCAGGAAGGCTTTAGGCTTTTAGGATTCCCGCACGGAATAAATATTTATGATGGTAATTGTTCTGGGTCTGGTTGTTTCTGTATGTCAGTTGTATGTTTGTTGCTCCCACGATACAGGAGAAATACCCAGTATGGAGCCACCTTTTTTTTTTAATGTGTTTAATATCTCTGAAATAGCAGTATGCACTAACTGACTATATCTGTTTTCCATATCAAACAATGAAATGACTCAAAACCAAATCAATGTATATTTAGCCCTGTTCTGGCAAAACATTAACGTTATAATCTGTACGATTTCCTGAACGAACAGTACTTCCCGGAATATTTGGCAGTTGATTATAAACAGTGGGAAACACTCATAAAATATCGATTATCCATTAATAATGTATCGGGACAGTACCAGGGACTTGAAATGTAACGGTCAGTGCCAAAACACTTATTTGAACTATTGTTGTCACTAAAGATGGGTTTCGAGGATATGCAGTGTCATATCTTCATCGAAACAAGAGAGGACCTACAAACGTAAACCATTCTGACACAAAAATCTACTAAACTTACCAAAATCGAGACCCAATCTGTACGTTTAAAAATTTACAATAAGTTGAGTACCCGAAACCATAAAGATTAATAACACATCTTTATCAATAAATAAAAATGCTACTATAATATAAGCGAATAATTAAATGATACATTATAAATTATTTCACACGCCTAATTATAAATGCGTATAATTTATTATAATTGATAATTGTAAATAAATACAGTAACTCATATTATTTTTTTAAATAAATATGAAGCGTCCAGTAAATTACTTACCTCAGGAATAATAATCTCGTAAGCGACTTTCCGGTTTTTAGTTCTTTTTTTTAATATAAGTAAATATAATTCGTTTTTATTTTTAACTAGCTTTCCGCCCGCGGCTTCGCCAGCGTGGAATTCGGTTATATCGTGGTTTTTAGATTTCCCTCGGGAATATCAAATTTTCCGAGATAAAAAGTAGCTTATGTCCTTTCTCAGGGTCTAAAGATTGTCTGTGGCAAATTTCACCAAAATCGGTTGAGAGGTTTAATCGGGAAAGCGTAACAGACAGATAGATAGACAGAGTTACTTTCGCATTTATAATATTAGTATGGATTGTGTTTAAGTTAGTTTAGTTTTCGTGTTATCTTCTAAATAGTACTAGCTACAATTATTCTTTTTTTTTTTTTCTTATACAAAATTACGTCAGGGTAACTCCACAATTTTGCAATTACCATATCAAATAGACAGTTTAATGGCTTCAAAGATCCAGTCGATCCATCAATAAAATTGATAGTCGAAACTACAAGCAAACCTTTCATCAAGTCAACGACTCCACCGGAAGTGACGATAATATTCCACTAGCTACCACGAATATAGATGATTGACTGCAACAAGACGTTGCCCGAGGAATCCTCCATCCCACTCTAGCACACACAATTGGAGGTATGGAGAAAAGGGACGAAGATTACCAATAAAATGCACTTCACGTACAAGGAAGTGGGAATGATTCCTGATGCCATAGAAATATTAATCGGGTGCGTTGTGAATGCAAATGGTGGTTTTTGTATGTTCTTATGTAAGAGTACATAAATTATATTTGTATTGTGAATTTTAGTTACTACAGGAGTTACTAGCTGGTGGTTAGTTGCAAATTCCAAAACTACTGAACGGATGTGGACAAAATTTGACACAAAGATCGTTTATCATCATCATCATCAATCTTTTATCGTCCCAATGCTGGGCACAGGTCTCCTCTCATACAGAGAAGGATTGAGCGTAACCACGCTTGCTCATTGCGGGTTGGCGATTGCGAATTTTTGGCTTTAGGCTATCGTTTCCTCCATATGTATTCCTTCATCTTGCAATCAGCCAGATATACTTGGAAAGCATATAAAAAACACCAGTACGATGGTTTAGAACCAAGATTAACTTATAGGTTTTTTATTCCCAGATCTCATTAAAGATCTGACCAAAATGATGTCTGGACTTTTAAAGAGACTGTGAGTGTGTTTCGACATTTCTTCTCAGAGTAGTCAGATGACAAACGCCGACCTCGTCTAGTTTTTAAATATGATTGATGTGTAAATATTAGGGTAAACCTACTTTTCAAAATAAAATCATTTATCATTATTTGCAGGTCCAGAAACATGGTGAAAAACGAGTTTCTTTCACAATATTATTGAAGAAGCACAAAAATATTTAACGCCTTCAAATATTTTTGTGTTTCTTCGATCAAAAATAAACTAATGGTCAAAGATTTTAGAAATAAGAAGTATTTTTTTGTGACTCGTGGAAGAAGATCATTAGACAAAACTAAATTAAACAATAAAAACAAATAAAAAAGCAACAAAAATCAGAAAGTCCTGTACGAGGCCAAAAGATTCCTATCTCAGCATTTTAACAATATTTAAATCATGCATACATGTGAGAATAAACGACAAGAGAATATTTTTCTGCAGTTTTATTGTGTTAACCTACTTGTTTAGAATTCATTCATTCAAAATGATATTTTTTTTTATGATTCTGCTCTACATTCAGAATTAGATGCACTTATAAAAAACAAATTATGAAAATGTCGTTCAGGTTTTTACGATTCAATAAAATAGGTTAATTTTAATAAGTCAATCTCAAAAGTTTTTTTTTTAAGAACGTGTTCGAAAATCGAACAGGAAAATATGACAGAGGCTGTTAATGACATAACTTTGTAATAATAATAAGGCTAATATTGTTTTTATTTCTTTATTTCTGTTCTAGTAAATGGCAAAAGCATCGTCTTATGCAGAGGAAGCTTGAGCATTAAAATAAATATGTACTTCTATACTAATATATAAAGCTGAAGCATAGAATAAAGAGGGGAAGTAGGTTATCTGCGACCCAATCCGCGATTTAATTGCCTACTGTCTTAGGGTTGACAACTGTCCGCGCTTCGTCGGTTACGGTTGTCGCCCAAACCGCTAACAAATATTTATAGACTAAGAGCTTATGTTTAAATTATTTGCTTAGTATTTAGTTTACATATACTAGTCAGTTATTTTTTTTTTGTAATTTTTATTTTTAGTTTTGTACACATAAAGAACCATATTTATTTTTAATTAATACAAATATAAATAATACAAACATAACATCTATTGAATCACACATTTAATACAAAATTACAAATTAGCTACAGAAAAATACCTACTTTCTTCGGTTTCGACTATTACGAAACGCGTTGTTATTAAACTTTAATGTGTAATATATCCGTATCCTTGTAAATAACTTTTAGAAATATAATTTAAAAAATATAAGTCTTTTATTTGTTCATAAATAGACATACCAACTTTGCAGTTTATGTGATCATTTTTTAAAAGCTATACTCTGTTTTTTAATCTCGTAGACTAAACTGACATTAGGAGTGTTGGCAGTTTATTGCAATTCTTAAATAGTGCCGAAACTTAGCGTTCGTAAAATCAAGTACCTATCGTTTTTTTACAATAATTTATCCTGAAATAATGTGTAGGTACTTATTAAAAACGTAATAATACAAAATTAATAATGTAAATTTGACATTTGCATGTGTCAATTTAGTCTACGAGATTAAAAAACAGAGTATAATGTGCCGAAAAGCCGTGACGCGCGAACCTCGTTCCGTGCTAGCCGCGACTAGCGCAGTCATAGGCACTCTAATATTGTGTTTAGGTGTGCGTGCGGCGACGCATAGATACTATGGCGCACACATACAAGCCGCGCGCGGTCCGTTTGTATGAAGATAACGTACTTCCCTCTCTTTATTCTATGGCTGAAGAGTCTGTTTGAACGCGCTAATCTCAGGAAGTACTAGTCCGATTTGAAAAATTATTTTTGCGTTGCATAGCCCATTAATCCAGGAAGGCTTTAGGCTATATAACATCACGCTGCGGTCAATAGGAGCGGAGCATTACCAACTTCACGGGCACGAAGTCGCTGGCGACCGCTAGTGATAAATAATTACATTTCTGTGAATAGGTTTGCACAAACATTTTTACATATCAGTCATATTTTATTTTTTCATTTTTTACCACCCTTGATCAAGATGGGCTGGCGATAAAGTCTTAAAAAAATCTTGGACATTTCATTACCACATATAAAAAAATAAATATTTTAATAAAGCAATATATCCACAACCTGTATAAAAGTTAATAAATTAACTTCTCAACAAACAATAGTACATAATAATAAAGATGCGCAAACGCAAGCATTGCAATAAATTACTGCACACAATCGATTCAATTTTATTAACATATAAATTGGTTGAAAATGGCCTCTGACCGTCATTTGACATCACTTAAGAGTTTATTTAAGAATAATACGCATGTTCCTTTGTACATACATAAATAATTACTTTTATGGGTTTAATGACTTGTATGGTATGGGTAGGATATAAGTTATGGGACGTCCTGTAGTTTTAGTAAACGCTCACAAACGTCCACTATGCTACTCCAAGGGGTTTTCTATGACCTGAGGACACGGTGGAGCATACGGTGGAGGTCTACCCGGCTTGGGTGAAGCACCGTCGTGTTCTCGTAGCGGCGATCGCCGGCGATCTCTCGCGTCCGACCCTGGTCCAGGCCATGGTCCGGAGCGAGAGTGCATGGCAGGCCGTCACCTCTTTCTGCGAAGCAGTGATGCTGGCAAAGGAGAAGGCGGAGCGCGTGAGACAGCGGGAATCCCAGCGCCCTCACGCCACTAGCTGCCGCAGGAGACGCCCTGGTTTGGAGACGAATCCCAGCCACCGTAGGCGCGGGCCTGCGGGCGGTGAGCAGTGGGCAGCTCGCCGCCCGGTAAGGACCAGGCCCGAGTCGACGGCGCTTCGTGTTTCACGCGCGCCTCAAAGAGATGTCAGCTCATCGTGTCGGGGTCCACGAAGACCGATGACCGAAGACCTGGCCATCACACAGGCAAATGAAGAAACACGGGTGGGTTTTAGTCAGTAAAAGTCTGACACGCCCTTCCGCTCCGCCTAGAGCGGGAGAAGTCATTTGATGATTTCCCATCCCAACAAAAAAAAGGGTGTTTCTATGAATTCATTTATTTCAAGATGGACTACGAAAGCAGTGGTGGAAAAGGGGTAACTACCCCGACTTTGTCGTGTAACGACAAGAAAAAGACTTTAGAGGGAGACAGTATTTATTAAGTATACAGAAAAGACAAGATGGAAGTATAAAAATGAATAATGTAGATGAATGATTGAGCGGCCCTGGTGGGTGAGCGGCCCTGGTGAAGGGCGAGCGGCCCTGGTGGACCGGCGGCAGCGGCCCTGCAGAGGAGCGGCCCTGGTGGACCGGCGGCAGCTGCAGAGGAGCGGCCCTGGTGGACCGGCGGCAGCTACGGAGGAGCGGCCCTGGTGGACCGGCGTCAGCTACAGAAGAACGGCCCTGGTAGACCGGCGGCAGCTACAGAAGAACGGCCCTGCGGCAAAGGGCCAGGCAGCTCCAGGCGCACCAGTTATATAGAGACTGGCACAGCAGGAAACACCCTAGAAGGGCTCTCGAGGCAGCGTTTACTGGAGACCTACTTTTAAGAGGCTTGTTTGGAAGCCAGAGCTCGACTGACCACTGCTCTGCGATGATTTCTAAAGAAACCTCGGAGAACGGTTGGGGGTCGAAATTTAAAATATTCGAAAATATGGACGAGGAACGGTAAATAATTTTACCATAAAAGAGTTCGAATAACAATTATAAAATAAAAATAGCAGACCAACAAGAATTTTGATGAGAAGGTTGTCATAGATACATCATCAACAATGTTGTCAAAAAATGTCAAAATAATGAAAATGTTCTGTAACAATGTAAATATAAATGGTATTAAATTAAAAAGTGCAGTGTTTGATAGGAAAAAGTGATACAGTCCTGCATAGGTACGGCTTCCTACGCTAAGGGGTCACTAAGTCGCCGAAACTTAGGCTTAAAGTTGAGGACTGTGACTGTGAACTGAAAAATGAGTCCTGGTGTAGCGGAATATGATCAAAACAGAGCCTCATAATAATGGAAAGCATATTATGGACCGTGGAAATGAATGATACATATATATGAATATGAGTATAAATAATAAGTGTAAGTATATCTGAATATGTACATAACATTACAACTTATGAGATTGTAAGTCGTGGATTTGAAGCCAGGCAAAGTTCTTAATCTGTGTAAGTAATTTCGTCACTACTTCTCTTAAAACGGTGAAGGAAATCATCGTGAGGAAACGATAACCTAAAGCCAAAAATTCGAAGATTTTGTGAATTCTACTGGACGCGCAATGTTGACAACAGCATACACCCTCTCGGAGGCCAGCGTCCTAGAGAGGCCTATAGAGCGCCTATAGAGGTCCACTGTTGGACAAAGGCCTCCCCCAAGGCTTAACTTTTTTTTTTAATTATCATAAACTAGTACTTGACTGCAATCCCGCCTGATGGTAAGCAGTGATGCAATCGTTGATGGTAAAGCGCACTAGTTTATTAAGCATATTCACTTAAAAAACTTAGGAATAGGAAGGATGACGACAGTTGAGCGTGGTGATGCAATGTTAAACCCAACAACACGACCAACGATGCTGCGCCAGAGGGAGATTGATCTGGAGACTCTCCACGACCAAACTTCCGACACAACAACATTTGGCGCATCATACCCGGCACACATCGCAATTCAACTGCTCAGACCCGTCCTCCGTACGGCTTCACCAGACATCATGCCGGAACACGACAAATCGCTTGGCGGCAAGACGTAACGTTAAGCAACGAAGGTAATTGATTTACTAATTATCAAGTTTTGTTTAATTATTCCTTTGAATTTATCTATTGTTAGTAATTGTAGGTATGTACATAATTAACCTATAATGTTCCCACTCCTGGGACACAGACCTTCCCTCGGTGAGAGGGAGTGGGCCGTAATCTACCACGCGGACCCAGTGCGGGTTGGTAGATGTCACTGACTTTGAAGTTCTAACTCTAGGACATGTCGGAGAGCAGTGGTGATGAAATAATTTACACAAAGTAAAGCACTTCATGGGTTTCGAACTTATGACTACTTGTAAATCCGTAAGTTAATCTTTGAATTAACAGAATCACATAGTTTTGCGGGGCAGTACGATGGAATAGCATGTCTATTAAAATGTAGGAACTTTTAATATGGTCCATTTATATCAAAAGTTGTAAAATCCAAAAGTCCACAACATGAGAAATAAAATACAGAGCAACCATATTCTTTTTCTCAGCCTATAGAGGTCCACTGCTGGACAAAGGCCTCCCCCAATGCTTTCATTCCATTTTGGGGGTTTGTCATAATCCCCACGCTTGACAGGCGGTTTGAGGATCGCAGTAATCTTATATTCCACAGGAGAAACGCTAACCAAACATATTGCACAGGAAAAAATAATAACAAAATTAACCCAAACAAAACAGGCGCCAACTTTTTGTCCAGATCGAATTTCATCATCCAGACACAATTTTTCTAAGAAACCAATATGTCTTCTTTATTTCCTTCAAAGCAACTGCCACAGCCTAGCCAAATCTCAACAGTAAGACAATGTCATATACATTGTTGACAACATTAATTGAAATTTATTACGTCTGACCAACTCAGACCATAAAATGTCACTTACAACCATCGCTTATCCAATCAAAACTGAACTTTAACTCTTACGATATAAAGTTGAGGATTGTGAGTTAAAACCTGATGTAATTGTGTCGTTTTGTTGTTGGGTGTTAATATTTTATTGTAGACGTTCAATCGAAGATAATGCTCGCACTCATGTGATTTGAGACAATCGCCGGTCGCTTTTGTTTTATTGAATTATGTTGATATATCTTGATGGCTGGTATTAAGTCATTTATCTCTGGTTGTTGTTAATAGATATGGACTAGATTAGCTGGAAAGCTTGAATTTGTTATTAAATCAGCAGATGGTAAAGGGGTAGGTGAAACGCTTCGTCCAGATCGTAGTAGTGTTAACAACGTAAGGGTGGAAAGGCGCCGTACGATGGGTCATCCGATTATGGAACGGAGATGGGGGAATAGAGTCATTCAATTCACGCGCACACTCTCCAAAATCCATCCTATAGAAGACAGGCTGGCTACTCTTCGCCGGAGAACATTTTGAACCAAATCTGGGTCGCCAATTAGCCTCTTCGCACGCTTCTCCACCGAATCCAAAGTTGGCATTTATCGTGTAGGCAAGTACCAATGTAACATTTCTAAAGTTATATGTACTTTCTAAGTATATCTTGGACACCTATGACTGAAGGTGAAGGAAAACATCTTGAGGAAACCTGGACTTTAAGTCTGAAATCGCCAACCCGCATTGAGCAAGCGTGGTGATTACGCTCAATCTTCTCTGTAAGAGAGGAGACCTGTGGCCAGCAAAGGGACGATGAAAAGGTTGATGATGATGATTTATCATTAATGAATTATAATATGCTCTTATAAAGTCTTTTAGCAGAATATTGACGTCACGTCGTAGGTCTCAGATTTATCATTCACATATCCAGTGCAAACATAACAGCTGACAATAAAAATTATAAGCTTGACAATAAAATGACATTAACGACATTAAAAGATGAAATTGCCTATAAAAATGTATGACAGCATTCATAAATCGAAAATTACAAAAAATATATTACGTCATGATTTTTCCATAAAAAAAGCACTTCCTCTGAAAGCATACAGTTTTTACACAACCAGGTCATGATAATATTTTCAGTAGTAACTGAAAGAAGATGAATCATTGTGGTTGGTACCGGCAATCAGTACATTATTATGATTAATGGTTTCCATATTGTTGTGGGAAAAAAAAAATCTAAATATTCCACCACATGTAAAGTATACAGAAGTGGACTCTAGACGGCCATCATGCCGAAAGCCGCCTTGCCCCACTGGTTGTACCCACTAATGTCTTCTCCCTAATCGGCTAACACATTTTTGTCAAATGATTGCGACTAGTTGGGATCGTTTGACCGAACGGACCAATGGGCGGTCCAAACAATCCCAACTGCCACTCCACTGCTGGATATAGGCCTCCCCCAAGGATCTCCACGACGACCGGTCCTGCGCCTCCCGCATCCAGCGGTTTCCCGCGATCTTCACCAGGTCGTCGGTCCACCTTGTCGGGGGCCTACCCACGCTGATTGACACAGCATAATCTGTCTTGATGTAAAAATATGTATCTTTCTTAGAATTATACTCAATGGAAGATTTAATGTAAAATTAATAATACTGCGTGGACGCATGCTAGAATGAAAAATTGGAAACTTTACAATTTGGCGGTTGACTGGTTTGCGTTTGCGTCATGTTTACACGAAATAGCATTTAAAAAAAAAGTCATATATTATTGGTCATCGTTGCCAATTAAATACTTTAGGAAGTCGAAGTCATAAATAATTGATTATACCACAAATTATATCAGCATACGTATCTATCACCATCATCATCAACCTTTTTTCTTTTTGGAGTTTACTCCATAAGAATCGATTTTCATATATAAGGCGCCCGGTATGAGAAAAATCCGAGGGGTAAAACCTACTAACGAGTAACGAATTTTAAGCGTTACTATTTTAGTGCGCACCTTTGGTTCGCAACTTTCTAATCTAAAAAAGTGGCATAATTATCTTTTTACGACTATATTTTGTTAGTTATTAAGATAATGTTATATTTAAAAAAAAAATTAATTATAATAATTTAAAAAAAATGTTTATACATTTTTTTTTTATTATCAACTTTCTTAAAATTGGTTAAAATTTTCATAAATATGCATTTATATTTTTTTTTAATTTTTTATGATTTATTTTATACTTAAATAATTTTTAAAATAATAATAATATCTAATATTTTTTATTTTTTTTTATATTTTTTTTTCATTTTTTTTTCTCGTACTTAAGGAGTAAATTCCAGTCGTGCGTCGGAGCTGACACACACACTTTTTTTTTTATCGTCCCACTGTCGTCTGTCGGGCACAGGTCTCCCCTCTCACACAGAGAAGGTTTGAGCGTAAGCACCACGCTTGCTCAATGCGGGTTGGTGATTCCAGACTTAAAGTCCAGGTTTCCTCAAGATGTTTTCCTTTACCTTGTAATCAGTCATTGGTGTCCAAGATATTACTTAGAAAGTACATATAACTTAGGAAAGTTACATTGGTACTTGCCTGACCTGGAACCGAAACCGCACACTCATACTGGAGAGGCTGGTGTTTGCCGATCTTATACTTGATGATATTAAAGTCAAAAAGAGATTTTAACCGTATCTCTTATTTTAAAATTAAATTGCACAAAGGAGCTCTCAAACATGTACAGCGTATTCCATGAATGTATATATTTCATTATAATTAAGGTATTAACGATGTACTTATCCATTTAACCTTACATATTGAGATAATATTTACGGTTGAGTGGATAAGTAGCTAAAGTACATGTGATGTTTGCCAGTCATTTTATAAGTACCATTTTGTTTTAAAATAAGAGAAAATTTTCAAAATCTCATGGAGAAACTAGTTTCTTAAAAGAAGTCATAGGCAGAAGCCATTTTATAATACAATCACATTTTTTACTTTAAAATCCAACTTCGACCCTGACATTTCCTATGGCGCTTTAAACAAACAACAGTAACTCGAAATCACATAAAAGTTGACAACAAAGAATGCCGTGACGGTTGTAACCATTTACGTCCTTTTTACGAGGCCGTGATGTGACCACACATTAGTGCCTTGTTACTTGTGATTCGGAGCCACCCTATCGGTCATACCAATATAAAACGAAACGACTCTTTCTGTCCGTCTTTGTAAGAGTGCTTCATAGGTACTATGGACACCATAGTCGATTAAGAAATTTTGTGTCTTAAGAATATCTGGCTCCTCCTCCTCAAGTCGTTCTCCTTATTACTGAGGGTCATGATATCCCTGTGGAATTTACTTCTCCTTTACGATAGTTCGCCATCTGGTACGATCCTTGGCAGCGAGTATAGCATCATGCAGGCCAGAGTCCAGACATGAACGAATTTGGTCAGTCCACCTTATTGAACTGCGACTTCGTTCATCCCAGTAACCATCAAATGTTCGAGGTTGTCTTCATCTTTTCTGGCAGACAGAGGAGAGTCTTAATGTGACACCCAGCTCTCGAAGGATTGAAGTCCAAGGAATTTGAAGTATCTTTCTCCAGCACCACATCTAGAAAGCGTCAATGTGGTCTCGATCGGCTGGCTTTTCCACGTCTCCGAACCATAGCTGAAGATTGAGAATATCTGCACTAGAAAATGCTATTTTGTCATAGGTATATATTTTGTGTATTTTCTTTTGTCGGTTAAAAATTGCTGATTCCCATTCTAATTTCAATAAATTAGTTTTTAAACCAGCATACTGAATTCAAGAAACGCTATAGCACCTAACTTGATTTATCAAATCAGAAAACTATAGGTTGGTTTAAAATCAATAATTGATGCTTCTAAGCCCAGCTTTTTAGGCTTATGTTTCTGTCACAAGAAGACTTGTCTTACTTTCCCGAAACTTGTATTAATAACTCGTTTATACTATAAGCTTAGTATAAATTAGAACAGTTACATCCTACGAACTCGATAATCCTTATCAAAAATCATTATAGCCCTGAAACTATCAATATTTTAAGCTCATCTCATATATGTAAATCAGTGCAACAGTTACTTGTTGGTCTATGCCTACTCAATTATGCATGTCTTATAAGTTGATACGTCAATCATAAACTCCTCGCACAGTTAGAACGAGGACTTGGTAGAACCGTAAGCGATTACCCTGTTGCTTGAGTGTTAAAATCTATGACGCCGGATCTTCAAGGCTAGACTGGTTAGCCTCTAAGTAAACCAGCGCGCATTACCATCAATGATTGCACCACTGCATGATAAAAAAAATTCGTCTCTACATTTACAATTATAATTTTTGTATGTACAGATGACAGCACATCAAGCTACTACAAACTGTCAAATTTGTTTATTAGATCTTCAACATTGTTGCTAAAGCATTAAGGCTCAAGCTTGATTGCGAATATCTGACAGTTTCGGGTAGCTTGACCTGCTGTCGTCCATTCTATTGAAGAAGTAAATAATTATATATAAGTTCAATAAAAGCGGTTTGTATGGTTGAAGTCACTCCAATGAATAAACCGTAGGTATTTTTAATTAAGTTTTATTTGATTTTTAGCCTCTATTCCTCGTATTTCGTTTGCTATTTTAATTTTTGGGCAGCATAAAATAGATTGCTCTATTATAGGCCTTCTTTAAGTTTAATACGTTTTGTAATTAACTAACTTGACGTAATTTTTAAGTCTTTTCTCACATGCTCTTACACGGCAGCTTAACTAAAAGCGGGCATAAAACAGCGCAACATTCAATTAGCGTTATCGTAACCACAAAGAATACTCTTTGTTATGTACATCATATAGATCACAGAACATAAACATAAAGATTTTACAAAGGGTGACACAATGGGCTGTCTTATCCATAAGAACATTTTTATTAAACACCGCCCCCGCTCCGCCTGCCATGACTCCACACCCTAACTCGCCTCGTCCTATAACGTTATCATTCGCACATCGTATCCACGAGGAAGCGTTGATGTATCGCCGGATATCACTATTCGTTTGACCCATTACGTTCCAAGTTATCTGTTGCGTCTGCGACAGACAGGAGTGGAGATTATGGAAGACTGAGTGAGTGAATGAAGTAATTATTGTGTCGAAGAGGTAATAGTTAACGTAAGTAAAAGTAAAGCGAAGCAAGATAAGAAAGGCTATCATCATCATCATCAACCTTTTATCGTCCCACTGCTGGGCACAGGTCTCCTCTCATACAGAGAAGGATTGAGCGTAATCACCACGCTTGCTCAATGCAGGTTGGCGATTTCAGACTTATAAAGTCCAGGTTTACTTAGAAAGTACATATTACTTTAGAATAGTTTAGGGGGATATCGGATCACCTTGTCTGACGCCTCTGCCTATTATAATGCCTATTATAATAATTATCACATGGAAAAAATTTTGGGCACAAAAGGAAATACTTAAAGGACATTACAGCTTGGACCAAAAAAAGATAATAATGGACACGTGTCTCTTGCCAAGCCTAACGTACGGATGCCAAACTTGGGTTTACACAAATAAAATAAAAAACCGGCTATTGACAACACAAAGAGCAATGGAAAGAAGTATCTTAAAATTAAGGAAAATTCAAAAAATAAGAAGTGGAACCATTAGGAAAAGGACAAAGGTAACAGACGCTCTTCAATATGCTCTCCAACAAAAATGGCAGTGGGCTGGGCACATCTGTAGAATAAAAGATAACAGGTGGACACTGAAAGTAACAAAATGGAAGGGACCACTAGGGAAAAGGAGCATTGGGAGACCAAAGAGACGGTGGGCCGAGGACATACAAGCGATAGCAGGAATATGTTGGATGGAAAAAGGTCAAGACAGAGAAAAATGGAAAAAATGGAGGAGGCTTTTACCCGAAAGGGATCCGAATAAATAAACTAATTGTACTAATACTAGAAATAGCTATAAAGTTAACTAACACTAACCTACTAACAAACATTTGAAATGTAAAAAAAATTATGGAACAAATAAAGCTTTATTATTATTATTATTATTACTTTAGAAAAGTAACATTGGTACTTGCCTGATCTGGAATCGAACCCGCACACTCATACTTGAGAAGCTGGTGTTTTAACCATTAGGCCACCACGACATCTAAAGGCTATAATTATTAGATACCATATTTTTTTCTAATCTATTCTAAACTAGCGCTTGACCGCAATCCCGCCTGATGGAAAGCTGTGACGCAATCGTTTATGGTAAAGCGCACTAGTTTATTAACAGCCTATTCACTCTAGCCTTGAAGACACTCAAATTGTAGTGTGACGGAAACACCGCCGCTGGCAAATTGTTCCAGTCCCTCGATCGGTATAAAGGAGGAGGCGAAACGCTTCGTCCGGATCGTAGTGGTGTTAACAACGTAAGGGTGGAAACTCGCTGTACGACGGGTCGTCCGATGGTGCAACGGAGATGGGGGAATTAAATCATTCAATTCCCTCGCACACTCACCAAAATGCATCCTATAGAACACCGAGAGGCTGGCTACTCTACGCCTGTACTCTAGGTTTTGGAGACAGTCTCGAGTTAAATCAGGGTTAATAATTATCAAGCATATTGCTAATCCATTGCTCGGCAACGTAAATCACGCAATGAATGTTGTTGAACTGTCACAATGAATCCCATTGCTACTCACAATGTGTTAAGCAATTACCTTTTTGGTCCCATATTTCATGGAATCAGAAATGAGGGGATCTGCAGAAGAACTAAAGTCGCTGACATAGCTCTTCGAGTCGCTAAAATTAAGTGGCAGTGGGCGGGGCACATTGCTCGTAGAACCGATGGCCGATGGGGCAGTAAGGTTCTGGAGTGGCAGCCTTGTACCGGTAGACGCAGCTTAGGGAAACACCCAACAAGGTGAAACCGGTGGATGCGGGTAGCAGTAGACCGGTCATCATGGAAAGCCTTGGCGGAAGCCTTTGTCCAGCAGTGGACCTCTATAGGCTGGGAAGAAGAAGACATAGGAACAGTGCCAGAAATATTAAATGCAGATCTGGAATAAAACGAGCAATAAACCTGAAATCTATCCTAAGTTTATTTTGATGCCAACGCTCACAATATGCTACCGTAAATCTTAGTATAAACCAAAATTATGTTTATTGAACGTAATATCTATATTTAGCTAAATGATGCAGCGTGTTTACTAAATAATATTGTAAGATATGTTATGCGCTGATCTAGAATTAGCGTAAGGCTTACAGATTAGGACTAAATCGAAATTTCCACTGAAAAAGAACAATCTCGAATTCCGTTTCAGTAATCAACCAACGTTTTACGCAGAATTATAACTACAAAGTTGTAATTCCTAATAATATAGTCGTCCTCCGTGGCGCAGCGGTCAACACGCCTGCCTGCGACGTGGAGGCCCCGAGCTCGATCCCCGGCCAGGTCATGATGGAAAACGTTCTTTTTCTGATTGGCCTGGGTCTTGGGTGTTTATCTATATATGTATGTATCTATTATAAATATAGTATCGTTGAGTTAGTATCCCATAACACAAGTTTCGAACTTACTTTGGGGCTAGCTCAATCTGTGTGATTTGTCCGTATATATTTAACTAGCGGCCGCCAGCGACTTCGTTCGCGTTGAATTAGTCATGCTCAGCTCCTATTGGCAATATGTACGTCTGCGTTAGCTCCCGTTTTCGCAACATTTTTTGTTACTGCTCTGCTCCTATTGGTCATAGCGGGATGTTATATAGCCTAAAGCCTTCCTGGATTAATAGGCTATCCAACGCAAAAAGAATTTTTATATAATATAATAGCGCGCACAAACAAACAAACATACAAACAAACTCTTCAGCTTTATATATTAGTATAGATTTATTTATTTATTATTAATTCCCTGTAATTTTTTGGTTATCCCTACAAATATTCAAAATGTGAAAGTAACTCTGTCTGTCTTTTATGCTTTCACGTCTAAAACACTGAACTGATTTAATTGAAATTTGATACAAAGATAAGAGTTGACCTTTAGAAATAACATAGGATAGTTTTGATTTCGGACTTTTGAAGAGTTCTCTTGGAAACGCGATATAACCGAACTCCACGCGGGCGAAGCCGCGGGCGGAAAGCTAGTTATATCCATCTACTCACATAATAAAATGGTGATGTAATAGACTCAATATTATGAGATTCGTGTTTAAAATTTTAAGTTGTATTTACAACGGCAAGCGCCCGTCGGAACGCAATACAATGTGTTAATGAATATGGAAACGTATTGTAAAGTAGTTAAGTGTCATTTTCTTCTTCTTCTTCACCCTGTAGAGGTCCACTGCTGGACAAAGGCCTCTGCCAAGGTTTTCATTGCATTAGGGGGTTGCCATAATCCCCACGCTTATATATTCATATCTTCATATCCATACTAATATTATAAATGCGAAAGTAACTCTGTCTGTCTGTCTGTCTGTCTGTCTGTTACGCTTTCCCGCTTAAACCTCTCAACCGATTTTGATGAAATTTGGCACAGACAATCTTTAGATCCTGAGAAAAAACATAGGCTACCTTTTATCCCGGAAAAATTTGATGTTCCCGAGGGAAATCTAAAAAGCGCGATATAACCGAACTCCACGCGGGCGAAGCCGCGGGCGGAAAGCTAGTTGGTATATAATTTACACACCCTAGAAAACGCATGGTGATTCTGATTTGCCAAAATTAGGCCGGTAAGCCCTAAGAGTGGCACGGAGATCCACCCGAAGATCTAAATCTTCGGGCCGATCCCGTGTCACTCTCAACGCAGGGCTCGAGGGGAACCGAGTGGCTTTAGTGGGTATTCCCGGCTCCGGCTGAGCGAGCCCCACACACGCCTGTCGCCTAGCTAGCGGCGGGTACGGTGCGTAATGCATTTCCACTCGTAAAAAAAGAAAGGGTGATTCTGATTTACACGAACAGTAGCAGTGGCTTTCATTGTAACAGTTTATCAGTATCCATTGCGTTGTTTGTTTAGCAGACAATTTTCTCGAACATAATTATGAAGTAATAGATTAGCAATATGCTTCAAAATGATTCAGATAGATAATATGTTATGAGTTTCGATTAATGAGGATGATACCTCCTAACAAAATTACTAACTTCGATGAGCAAGATATTTTCTCTTTCAAAAAGAAGTTAAGTTGGAATAATGATTTATAACGGAATATGTCTTCCGTACCGGGCTTGGAATAGTAGCAACTCATACCTATACTCCCGTGGGTGTCGTAAGAGGCGACTTAGGGAACCCTAACCAGAAAGCAGGCAGCAACGCTTCTCCTGTGGTATATGAAATTACTGCGCTATTTTTCTATAAGTTTTTTTTATATATTTATAAACTAGTGCTTGACTGCAATTCCGCCTGATGGTAAGCAGTGATGCAACCGTTGATGGTAAAGCGCACTAGTTTATTAAGCTTATTCACTTAAAAAACTTAGGAATAGGAAGGATGACGGCAGTTGAGTGAGGTGATGCAATTTTAAACCCAAGACCCAGACGACCAAACGATGCTGCACTAGAGGGAGATTGATTTGGAGACTCTCTACGAGCAAACACCTGACATAACAACCTTTGGTGCATCGTACCCGGCACACATCACAACACAGCTGCTCAGACCGGTGCTCCGTACGGCTTCACCAGACATCATGCTGGAACACGACGAATCGCTTGGCGACAAGACCTTGTCTGGTGGGTGATAACTTTTGCCGGCAGCCGATGTTATGGCCTACCACCGAGAAACCTGTTCCGTACCGGGCTTGGAATAGTAGCAACCCATATATTTCCGTGGGTGTAGTAAGAGACGACTAAGGGAACTCTCACCAGGAAGCAGGCAGCAGCTCTTCTCCTGTGGAATATCAAATTACTGCGTTCCCCAACATGATTACCAAGCGTGGGGATTATGGCACCTAACCGCTCCCAATGTAATGGAAAACCCTAGGGGAAGCCTTTGACCAGCAGTGGATGTCTATAGTCTGAAGAAGAATGAATAGGGTAGTTGACTAAAAAAACGAATTAGTCCGTCAGTCAGATTTCCAAAAAAAAACTAGACACATATTTTTTTCTTTTTTCGTATAAAGAAAAAATTAAGAAGATACAGGGCGTTGAAAACTAGTGTGACGTCACCAGCCACCACTCCTGATTTTTGATGCCTTTTATATTTGTCAATTTTTATCCAATATTTTTCTAAGTATAAGTATTTCTGAATGGCGGACTAAATAGAATCAATTTTTTTAACCTAAGAAACACCCCTTTTATAAAGAGTTTTTTTTTTTTAATATATTTCTTATAACTACTTACGAAACATCAAAAAGACTCCATACAGGATATTACATACCTTTCTGAAGATAATAACCATAGACAAAGTTCAATGAATTTCCTTGAATTTTAATTGATATAATATGGGAATATACTAATTTGTATGTGAGGTGGAGGGCCCAAATAGTTTTTATGCCGTCTATGAGGCTATAAGACATGCGCTGCATATGCTATGGGCATTCTGTATGTTACAATCTCGTATGCAGATGACATACATACGAATAGCTTCCTGGATAGTGGGGGGAAACGCTAACCCTACAATAGACTTCTAGTAACAATTTCTGAGAATAATAATTTAAAAAATGATATTATATATTTTTAACTAAAAGTCCCGCGGTTATGCCCGCATAAGTTTTGATCCCGGGAGAATATTCTGATAAAAGCTATCTTATATGGTAATACTGGTTATAAAGCATCTTTGTGCCAAATTTCATCTAAACTTGTGCAGCAGTTTTTACGTGAAAAAGTAACAAACATGCATCCATACATGCTCACAAACTTTCGCATTTATAATATTAGCAAGATGGCTTCTGATGCCCGCATTCTCTGACAAACAGGAAGCCTGGTCCAAAAGTGGAAACATTGTAGGCTGGTGATAGCATTTTTCATATTTTTTATAAAAAATAATTAGCTAATTAAGTAGCCTGCGTGGCGGAAACTATAATGCAATGCCAAATGCAACACACTTTGATACTGCTGTATACATGTTTTGGTGTCACCTTAGCTTTTTGCGATGTTGTTGAAGCTCAGGAAACCGATTATTCTTCCTCTTCAGCCTATAAAGGTCCACTGTTAGACAAAGGCCTCCTTTCCACAATGACCGGTCTTGTGCTGTCCTCAATCATCGGCTTCCCGCGACCTTCATCAGTCATCGGTCCACCTTATTAAGGGCCTCCCTACGCTGCGTTTTCCGGTACGTGGTCGCTACTCTAGGACCTTACTGACCCATCGACCATCGTCTATCGATCATTCCCAACAATAATTTTATCGATTCCTACAAACGTTATCCCATCTCTATCAGGTCGCTACCGGGTTCACGGCCATGGGTTTACGTCACCAACACAGTGATGATAACCATAGAGAGTTCCAATCTTATGCCGATCGCGTCCGCTTAGTAGTAGTAAACGCGGATTTTGGACTGGGTAAGTTACTAAAACTTACCCAGTCCAAAATCCACGTTTAAATTCAAGGAGCATTGAAACGTGTTAAAAATCTTACTATTTCAGTAGGATAAAAAAAAATGCAATTTATTATAAAATATGTAAAGAAAACCCTGTCCGATCCGTGAAGGAATACCTTCACTATCGATACCTAACAATAGTTAAAAAAATCTCCCTAAAAAATAAATATTATTTCGCAAAAGGAGATAACTTAATACATGTACGGTTAGGCAATACATGCACGGGCGAAGAGGGGCAGGGCAGGCGGCACGTGGTCGCGTCGCTCATAATACCTAATACCGTTGAAGATGATGTTGTCAGTTTTCAAAAAAATACCAAATTTTGGGGAACTTGGAATTAATTAGCGGAAAAAAAGATTACTTATTTCAAAATCCATCAGTATTGTTATTATTATGATTTAGTTATGTATTTACCTAACCTTTATTATCCTTACGGGTCGGACGGGGTTTTCTTTACATATTGTATAAATACCAGGTCATTCAGAAAGTACGACAACTGCTACGCTCAACACATAGAAAAGTATGTATATACAGTATGTTAAATAACAGAGGGCGTTCCCTTAAACTTAATATATATCATTAATAGATTAAAATAAAAATATCAGCATAGAAAAATAAGCATAAAAAAATCCGAATAAAAAAAATTCTAATTGGAAATAAATTTGAAACCTTCTGTTTTAAATCAAAATAGTAGTCGTCATGTATAAATAAATTGCGACGTTGCCGTCTTTCATGTTCGCGTGTACAGTGTGTTTCTTTTACATGTCAATTTAAATTTTTTATTGAATATTTTCTTATTGGAAAAAATTTTAAAACATTTTGTTTTCGAATGGAAATATTTTTTTTAGCATGTATGTATGCTATACTACTTCGGGTTAATGGGAACGCCCTCTGTTAGTTAACATACTGTATAATAGTTGCGCTTGCGCAGCCTATTATTAGAATTGCATATCTCTTCCTGTCTCCTGGCAGACCAGGATGTGACGTATGCAAGGAGCATTTGCAGTGATAATAGTGAAACTCAATTTCTTCAAAGATTTGAGAAGTCAGGCTGATAAATTCCTATCACTGTTTTCGATTTCAACTAGAATTTGTGCTCTATGAGTTGTTTTTGTCCAACAATGAACTAAGCTTATATTGAGTCTAAACTAACAATAAAAAGAAAAATGATGTCGTATATATGATTGTATGTATGATTCGCCAAAATGCATTGATGAAATATTAAATAGATACGATATGTTCTAACAAACTGACCAAAAAAAATGTGCCGAACACAGCAGCAGCACATATGCATATTTTTATTCGGCATACATTGGTACAGTGTGAGTGACATGGGGCACAATCTAAAGCATAGAGAAGAAATAGATGGCTAGTCGTTTGCGCTGTTAGTGTTTGTCGTTTGTTTTTACGAGTGTATCGAGAGTGACTAAGGCGAGATGCAGGACTTTCCTTCCTTTTGTACGCTTCATTTTCAGTGCGCTAATGACATATCTACCTTAGTTTAATATTTTATCAATGCCAAAATGTAAACAAATGTGAGTTTATGGAATAATAACTTTAATTCCTACACAGGAAAGTTCAGTTAAAAACTTGATTCTATACAAAAGAAGGTATGATGAAAATTTATGAAAATTACTACTCACAGAACATTCAATTCAAATTCGAATCTGCTCTCTTCAAAAGTTAGTTATGTAGTTTTAGTTTAGTTAAGTACTTATTAGTCATCATCATCATCTCAGCGTTAATCTCAGTCGCATCCGGTTTACCAGTCTAACTGCTGATTTTAAGCATAAGACGGTATAAGTTACCACCCACCAGACAAAGTCTTGCCGCCAAGCGATTCGTCGTGTTCCGGCATGATGTCTGGTGAAGCCGTACGGAGGACGGGTCTGAGCAGTTGTGTTGCGATGTATACCGGGTACGATGTGCCTAATGTTGTTGTGTCGGGAGTTTGGTCGTGGAGGGTCTCCAGATCATCCTCTGGCGCAGCATCGTTAGTCGTGTTGTTGGGTTAAACATTGCATCACCTCGCTCAACTGCCGTCTTCCTTCCTATTCACTCAGTTTTTTTTGAGTGAATAGGCTTAATAAGCTAGTGCGCTTTACCATCAACGATTGCATCACTGCTTACCATCAGGCGGGATTGCAGTCAAGCACTAGTTTATAACTAATAAAAAAAAAAAATTAAACCTCGATATTTTCCGTGAAGCGACTGCCGTCTGACCTCCACAATCCGAAGGTGATATCTAAGCATTGCAGTTGGACCAATTGTTAGACTTTTGAGGGCTACAACAACCCGTAATGACTGCCACTAGATGTTCGTATGACAACCGGGACCAACGGCTTAACGTGCTTTCCGAGGCACGACCAGACCAGTGCAAATATTCATATTCTTGCATACAAATATTTGCACTGTGCGGGGATCGAAACCGCGCCTCCTTGCGCAACGGCTGCGTTTGCTACCGCTACGACACGGAGGTTGTCGTAAGTACTTATTAGTATGATTGTTATTGGCAAGTCCATGGACCCGCCATTCTTTTGGAGACCCAGGTAAACAGAACAAAACAGCTAATGGAAATATGAAATGTGGTATTTATATTTAGAAAAGACAGACCTGGCTGAGATCCAAAAAAAAAGTTGTTTCGTCGGTTCTCGAAGCCATATTGTTCATATACTATGTCTGTTTAGTAAATAACAAAATATACACACATAATTAGATTATATACCAGCGGTGGTGTTTCCGTCGGACTACAATTTAAATGTCTTCAAAGCTAGAGTGAATAGGCTCTGAATAAACTAGCGCGCTTTACCATCAACGATTGCGTCACTGCTTACCATCAGGCGGGATCGCGGTCACTAGTTTATAATTTATAAAAAAAAACGTTTTGAGAGTATTATTATGCGCTGCTTAATATGTATAGGTATATTAATAAATTATTTTATTTCAGGCCATATATTTCACCCATTGTGACTACATTTCATATACTTGTATATTAAAGATACGATATTGTATTTTATTTGGTTATTCAAATTTACAAAATTTTATTTAATTTGGTTCTTACATTATTACATTAAAATACACACAGACACGCACATATTATTTACTAGCAGCCGCCAGCGACTTCGTTCGCGTGGAATTAATTATGCTCCGCTCCTATAGCTGGCAGCGTGATGTTATATAGCCTAAAGCCTTCCTGAATTAATAGACTATCCAACGCAAAAAAGAATTTTTCAAATCGGACCAGTAGTTTCTGAGATTAGCGCGCACAAACAAACAAACAAACATACAAACTCTTCAGCTTTATATATTAGTATAGATTTATTTATTACATTGCGAGTAAAAATCGTGATGAATGAGCAATGACCCCATTTCTATAGGATGACTTACAGCTTGCGGTTTCATTAACAAACTTAGATACTAAATATATACTCAACTAGCTTTCCGTCCGCGGCTTCGCCCGCGTGGAGTTCGGTTATATCGCGCTTTTTAGAGTTCCCTCGGGAACATCAAATTTTTCCGGGATAAAAGTAGCCTATGTTCTTTCTCAGGGTCTAAAGATTGTCTGTGCCAAATTTCATCAAAATCGGTTGAGAGGTTTAAGCGGGAAAGCGTAACAGACAGACAGACAGACAGACAGACAGACAGACAGACCGACAGACAGACAGAGTTACTTTCGCATTTATAATATTAGTATGGATAACAGCTGTTAATGACAAGTTTTAGGAATTTTGTTTCAACTGCATTTTAATTGCGTAATAATCCCGCCACATGTTTGTAAAAAATTCTGCTCATCAACCAAGCCATAGCTAGGTGTTTTTATGAATAACTAGCGGCCGCCAGCCAACTTCTTTCGCGTGGAGTTAGTTATGCTCTGCTCCTATTGGTTGCAGCGTGAGGCTATATAGCCTGAAGCCTTAGTGGATTAATGGGCTATCGAACGCAAAAAGAATTTTTCAAATAGAACAAACAAACAAACAAACTCTTCAGCTTTATATATTAGTATAGATTACATAGCTACTTACGCTGAAATAGTTGAATTATAATAAAATGCCTAAAAGTTTTTCCTAACATTTGATAGTAGCAAAAAAACCCTACCTACAATATAATGTAAAAACAGGGTGGGCGTCCATTTTAGAAAGTTATAGCGCTAAATGTTCAGACAGTGATAAAAAGATGCGTTCGGAATTCCTAATTTGAATTTGTATTGAGTTCTTTTCATTGTCACACGCATTCTATTTTAGATCTGTATTCTATACGGCCAGTGTTCTGATTCCGTCGCCCTTTGCGTACTCGACAAACCTTATTTTACCGTTAGTTAATTGAAAATTATTCTAATTTAAACCTTGTTGCGACGAATCAAGCTGGACTAGTTGTTATTTTAGCCATAAGTGTCAGTTTGTTATAATCACTATGGAGTTCTGGGACGGATATTGAAAACTATTTCAGTCTGAAAAACTTTCATGCGTCTGACATTGGAAACTTTTTAAACTTATAAAATGTCTTGTGAGTGTGACACTTGCTATCAATAAAACAAAAAAAAAAACTGTTTTATTTCATTACTTTTAGGTGAACGAAATAATTCTTATTAAGTCTAAATAAAATTAATAATGGTTTCAGAAAATACGATTAAATGAGTAATTAAATGAGAGAGAAAATGAGAAGAAAATGATGAGAAGAAAATGATGAGATGAAAATGAGAGAGTGATTAAATGTACAATATGTGCGTCACAGTTACGTGTTGCAAGCTCTAAACTTGTGCAACATTTTTATTTTTAACACAAACGGATCTTCGTTAAAAACCTAATCTATTTCGAATCTAGGAACTGGATTCCCGATCACAGACACATTCAAAATTAGACTCTATCATGGGACTATGAAACAATTCGAGATTCGGGAAATATGAACATACGGAATATTTATACAGGATTGAGATCTGCAGAAATCGAATATTTTCACAAAGTTATTTTCAGTTGAACGAAACGCATCGCATCATAGTCGTTCCAGGTATTTTTCACGAGCTTAAAACAAAAAAAGTTGCTCAAATAGATGCTTGGAACCCTGCTGATGATCTCACTTTAAATATTTAGCCATTTATAAGTACTTAATATTGTAGTTAAATCAAAATCGTTTTTGTGTCTGTCTGTGCAACCGCGTTGTTCTCTTTCAGCATTTATTTATTCATGATGTCCAACGAAATTTCTACACTAAACATGACATGTGTATTTTCTCGACGGTACTTAGGTCATATCATCGACTGCCGGCAGAAGTTACCACCCACCAGATAAAGTCTTGCCACAAAGCGATTCGTCGTGTTCCAGCGTGATGTTTGGTGAAGCCGTACGGAGGAAGGGTCTGAGCAGTTGTGTTGCGATGTGTGTCGATTACGGTGCGAAAAATGTTAAATCGGGAGTTTGATCGTGGAGGGCATCCAGATCAATCTCCCTCTGGCGCAGCATCGTTGGTCGTGTTGTTGGGTTTAACATTGCATCACCTCGCTCAAATACCGTCTCCATTTGTAGGTATTCACTCAATTTTTTTGAGTGAATAAGCTCTTAATAAACTAGCGCGCTTTACCATCAACAGGCGGGATTGCGGTCAAGTACTAGTTTATAATTATAAAATAAAAATGCAATGCGAGGTAAGCTAAAGCTGGAAATTATTGGCATTGGCTTGACGTGTGAGCGTGTGTACGTATCTACAAATTCCAGTTTAAATATATATAGTTTGATATTGATTGATATTATTTACATTATAGTCTGTGGAACAGCTCACACTTGACCTATTTCCACTGACCTTAGTGCAATAGATTGTTTATCGAATACCGATATACCCACTTAATGTCTGTTTGTGTGTGCGAATGTTTTAAATAAACTATTGCCGATGTATTCTGTATCCCCTTATTACAAATCAAGGATTTTGTTTAGACCATGTTTAAAGCACTTAGATAGTTATTGAATTATGAACCTAACCATTACACAACATGTTAATTAATAGGGATGTTTCTTGAGTAAAAAAAAAAACAGATTCTATTTAGTCCGTCATTCAGAATATAGAAAAATATTGGATACGTATATTTTGTTTTATCAAATCAATAAAAATTAACAAATATAAAAGGCATCAAAGATCAGGAATGGTGGCTGGTGACGTCACTGGTTGCTAAAAAGTGTAGCGTGCAGTGACGTCACACGAATTTACAACGCGCTGTCGTCTTCATTTTTTGTTTATGTGGAAAAAGAAAAAATACGTGTCTAGTATTTTTTGGAAATCTGTCTGACGGATTATTTCTTTTTTTTTAGTCAAATACTCTATTAACGCACTTCCTGAAAACAGTTTGTTCGGAATCGTTTACTGAATCGGTTTATATCATTTTTGAGATAGGTAATTTTTTTATCCCAAAAATAAATTCAAACTACGGAACTCTGTTGTTTGTACAAACTTTAAAATCGCAGTTTTACTTGTACTCATCCCAATTTAATTATTCAATTCAAAATAAAGAAAAAAAAACCTTATTCCGAGAACGTTAAGGTCTTCCTTCTCCAAGAATTGGTATAACTAATTTAATCCTAAATAACAATGTATACAATATGTTAAGAAAACCCTGTCCGACCCGTAAGGATAGTAAAGGTTAGGTAAACACATGACCAAATAACATATGAAATTTTACATAATCATTATAGTAACAATACTAGTGAATTTTGAAATAATCTTTTTTTTCCCAAATTAATTCCAACTTCCCCAAAATTTGGTAATTTTTAAAAAGTGACAACATTATTTTTGACGGTATAATTCTGAGCGAATAGCGATGCGACCGCGTGCCGCGTGCCCTGCCCCTCTTCGCCCGCGCCTGTATGGCCCACCGCACATGTTTTAAGTTACCTCTTTTTGCGAAATAATATTTATTTTTTAGGGGGATTTTTTTTAAGTTTAGCTTGGCTTTGTAGGCATTAATAGAATCAGTTATGGATACCTAACAACACCTTCACGGGTCGGACAGGGTTTTCCTTTACATATTGTATACATGTTAAATTAAAAATTCAGTATATGTATTATGATTATAACATAATATTCTAATTGGGGTGTTTGAGGGTGTGCGCTAATTACATTAACTGTTGTACAAATGCAGTTGCGTCAGTAAGTACTTAAAACAAAACATAATTCTTTTTAGCTCGACAAATAATATGCGCTGCAAGCAAAAACAGCCCTTATGGTGGTCAGCCATTTTGGCGAAAGAACCACTGTCTATCCCTATGCGGATTACAGGAATAATGTTATGTTATCTAGATTTCTAGTGAATCCATCATAATAACAGTATAAAACGAACCACTAATGCACATACTATCACATCCCTAATGTATCGATACCGATTGACCATTAATCGATTAAATTGGCATCGATCCTAATTCGATTCGCGTCTTGTAGATAAAAGTAATTTATTCTAAAGTAGCTTCGTCTGAATGTGATGTGGAGTCGCATTCAAAATAGTTCACTCGCTCTGGAAATGTTTACCGGAAATCTTTCTTGGAATAAATAGCTTCATCATCATCATTTCAGCCGAAAGACCTCCACTGCTGGACATAGGCCCTACCCAAGGTCTCATCATCATCCCAGCGTTAATCCCAGTCGCATCCGAAGCCTTTTCAGCTTTGGAGTCTGGGGTCCGCTTTACCAGTCCAACTGCTGATATGGCTAAACTTCGACATTTTCCGTGAAGCGACTGCCGTCTGACCTCCACAACCCGAAGGCGACATCGAAGCATTGCAGTTAGACCAATTGTTGGACTTTGAGGGCTCCAACAACCCGTAACGACTGCCACTAGATGTTCGTATGGCAACCGGGACCAACGGCTTAACGTGCTTTCCGAGGCACGACCAGACCAGTGCAAATATTCATATTCATGCATACAAATACTTGCACTGTGCGGGGATCGAACCCGCGCCACCTTGCGCAGCGGTCGCGTCCGCTACCACTACGCCACGGAGGCTGTCAAATGCCCTACCCAAGGTCTGTTTGAATAAAATGGGTATTTTTTTTATAACGATAAACTAGCGCTTGACCGCAATCCTGCCTGATGGTAAGCAGTGATGCAATCGTTGATGGAAAAGCGCACAAGTTTATTAAGAGCCTATTTACTTAAAAAACTTAGTGAATAGGAAGGAAGACGGCAGTTGAGGGAGGTGATGCCATGTTAAACAAAACAACACGATCAACGATGCTGCGCCAGAGAGAGATTGATCTGGAGATCCTTCACAACCAATCTTCCGACACAACAATTGGTGCATCGTACCCAGCACACATCGCAACACAACTGCTCAGACCCGTCCACCGTACAGCTTCACCAGACATCATGCCGGAACACGACAAATCGCTTGATGGCAAGACTTTGTCCGGTGGTAACTTCTGCCGGCAGCCGTTGTTATGACCTACTACCGAGAAAAAATTTGAATACTTTAGTAATCAAATACAATTTCTGAATAAAAATCTCCATCTCTGCTCACCACCACACTCCACTTTATACCTAATCAAAATAAATATAGTTTAAAAAATTAAAAACGTGCTTTTAAAAAATATCAAACTAAAAAGTTAAAAATAATTTTAAAAAAGGGTGAGGCGCTTTGTGCCATAAATTTTATATATTAAGCGCCTCACGGTTTTATTTTAAATTATTTTTAACTTTTTAGTTTGATGTTTTTTAAAAGCACGTTTTTTAGTTTTATAAACTACATTTATGTTCTTTATTTTTTTGTTCGAAATTCTTTTTTTTTTTTTTAACGAACGAACGAATGTATTTAAAACGGCGGGACATGTTACAGTAATGAGCAGCTCACTCGTAGTCCAAAGAGTTAGAGACGGACAAACAAACAAACAAACAAGCAAGCAAGCAAGCAAACATACAAGTGAACCTAATAAAAAGCATGTAAATTACAGACCAATAAAATCTTCCATTACTTGACTCACGCTCCAGAATAGAGTTTTTCTTAATAATTCTGATGTCTAATCGACTCCTGCGCAACGTGGGCGAGACGGGTGATTATACATACTTTAACACAGTAATATTTCTGCATATTCTTAATTTTGTTCTTAAATCAACTGAAGTTTAAAAAATGCAGCTCAATTAAATCACAGTTTCCTTCAAATTTAATGATTCTAAGTGATTTTAAATTGCAAACAATAAATATGGTTATTGTTCAAGTCGTGGTGGCCTAGTGGTTAAAACACCAGCCTCTCAAGTATGAGAGCGCGGGTTCGATTCCAGGTCAGGCAAGCACCAATGTAACTTTTCTAAGTTATATATATTTTCTAAGTATATCTTGGACACCAATGACGGATTACAAGGTGAAGGAAAACATCTTGAGGAAACCTGGACTTTAAGTCTGAAATCGGCAACCCGCATTGAGCAAGCGTGGTGATTACGCTCAATCCTTCCCTTTATGAAAGGAGACCTGTGCCCAGCAGTGGAACGCGGGTTTCAATGCGGGTTGGCGATTTCAGACTTAAAGTCCAGGTTTCCTCAAGACGTTTTCCTTCACCTTCAGTCATTGGTGTCCAAGATATACTTAGAAAGTACATATAACTTTAGAAAAGTTACGTTGGTACTTGCCTGACCTGGAACCGAACCCGCGCACACACAGAGAGGCTGATGTTTTAACCACTAAGCCACCATGACATCTCATCATCATCAGTACTAGGCAGTAAAAGATATTTTTCAGACATAGAAACGGGCAAAAGATAACTTTTACGAATCTAGCGTTTATGAGCTCACATTGTTATGATTAAAATAAAACATATGACTTCGCAGAAATGTTTTATGTTGAAAGAATAAAGCTTATTATTGTTAACAAATATAAACTTCAGATCTGTGTTCTAGTTTTATAGTTAACTAGCCACGCCCCGCGGTTTTACCCGCGTAAGTTTAAATCTCATGGGAATATCGGGATAAAAAGTATCTTAAGTCTTATTCCTGGTTATAAACCAATTGTGTGCCATTTTTTTTTTATTAATTATAAACTAGCGCTTGACCGCAATCCCGCCTGATGGTAAACAGTGACGCAATCGATGATGGTAAAGCACACTCGTTTATTTAGAGCCTATTCACTCTAGCCTTGAACAAACAAACTCACATATAATGATTTTTCCAAATATCTTGATTTTTTTTTTGGGGATTTTATGGCCTGGTTTCTAAGACCTTTAAGCCAAGTCTTAATTATATCTTGTCTTCTTTTGTAACTAATCCTAACTTATCCTAAACTTATCCTAACTAAACCTATCTCCTTTCGTTTCTCGCGTGAACTGACACTAGGAGGAAGTTTTGGTACAAAGCCATGATGTGGCCACTATGCTACAATATTTCACTGTTCTTTATGAATTATTCACTGAATGCACTTTTTACTACATAAATCACGCGTTTTTATTTAGTAAACGACACTATAAATAATTTAAAAGTCCAATGAAAAATGAGCGTGGCACTCATCTTAGCTTCCCGCCAAAAACTCCCCCAAATATCTTGAGGATGTGTGCAGTTGAAGCATATTGCTAATTCATTGCTCCATATGTTTGAAAAATTTGTTTGTTCAACAACGTAAATGACGCGATGAATGTTGTTGAATTTTTAAACCTACCTAGTGATAGTGCGTTGCACAATTACTCGTTTGATTTCTTTGTAATATGTATCACTTTAGCTTTATCGATCTAGATAATAAATTCTTCATAAACTTAACAGACAGGAATTTGAAGAAAATCTCTTGAGATTTTCTTCAATCAATTTCATCAACAGTACGCCTAGTATGAGTTTTCATTACGAAACTCGATCGTCGATATCGAGCGCGTTTGACTCAACGATTGGCCCGCTTCAAGGTTGTAAGAACTCTCAACCAATGATGACCCAAACGTACTCGATATCGACGATCGAGTCTCGTAATGAAAACTCATACTAGGCATACATTTGCCAGCGGCTGTCTTTCCATTTAACTACAATTTAAGTGTCATCAAGGCTAGAGGGAATAGGCTCTTAATAAACAAGCGTGCTTTCTCATCAACGATACTTATAACTCGACAAACAACATCACTATTTATCGGCAGAGGTATAAAAAAAACCAGTGTATATACATATGTATGGTGGTAGTACTTTCCCAAACGAGGTCCTACAAGAAAGAGTTTGGTTACCTACTAAAACTCCTATTAGTAACAACCAATGCGTGTTATAGTCGTGGTGGCCTAGTGGTTAAAACACCAGCCTCTCAAGTATGAGTATGCGGGTTCGATTCTAGGTCAAGCAAGTACTTATAAAAAAAGTTTCCTCACACTAAGAATTACTCTTATATCGTGGGTGCGTTTATAAACATTTTAACTCACATGCACTATCAGCCAGACTCGGAACAACTACTTGCAGGTCATACAAATATTAGTTCCGTGCGGGAATCGAACCCCCGACATACATAGCGCAGCAGCCGATCGCTCAGCCACTACACCAACCGTGTTTCTAAAGTTATATGTACTTTCTAAGTATATCTTGGACACCAGTAACTGATTACAAGGTGAAGGAAAATATCTTGAGGAAATCTGGACTTTAAGGTACGTATTACAGAACGTCACTCAAAACTCAAACTCTACTTAAGTCTCGTTTCAAGCCATTTGATTGGTTGAAACTAGTTTTAAGTTATACTTAGGCAGAGATCAACGCTTGAGTTTCCTTCTGGAATACGGACCTAAGTCTGACATAGCCAACCCGCATTGAGCAAGCGTAGTCATTACGCTCAATTCTTCTCTGTATGAGAGGAGACCTGTGCCCAGCAGTGGGACGATAAAAAGGTTGATAATGATGACTTCCCCCAAACGAGGTCCAACAAGAAGGAGTTTGGTTACCTACTAAAACTCCTATTAGTAACAACCAATGCGTGTCCAAACTTTTAATGAAGGCACATGTCATGCCTCTAAAGTCCAAAGGGACCACATTAAGGGTAACATCTTCATTGTCTGTCCATTTTTTTTTTGTCTCTACCTACAGAAGCACGTGTTCCGCACACGTTAGCGTCACCGGAAAGAATTGAGATGTTTCCGAACTGTGGAGTCATTGTTAGGTTTTTATTTATTTAGTCCTAAAAAGGACTAACATATTTTATTAGTATTCTGTATATTGAAAAAAAAAATAACTAAAAATACTTTCCTGTTGATATCATAAAGTTTTTTTTTTTGTGAAGAATGAATAAAAAAATTAAGTATCTTGAATTATTATTCACTTTTTTTTTCATGTGTTGCCGGATGATCTCTTGTAATTTTTTTTTAATGTTTCCTCACACCAGGAATTTCTCCTGTATTGTGGGTGCATTTACATTTAAATTCCCTTGCACAAACAGCCGAAAGATGTACCTGTAGGCCATACAAATATTTAATTGATACGTGCGGGACTCGAACCCGTAGCAGTCACTACGCTAACCGTGTCGTCAAAATTCGACTTTTTTTTAAATTGATTCCAACATCCTATAATTTTTAAAATTTTTAATTTTATTGACAAAGTATGCACTTTTTGGAAAAGTTCCCACCATTTTCAATTATAATTTTAGCAACTTGGAGTCTCCATTCATTTCTCTGTACGTTAGGCAACAAAAACACATTGTTTGCCACGTGTTACGCGTTAGGACGCCGGCTGAATGCTAAGCTAAAAGGGACACTGGTTCAATTCCCGCTTGAACATCATCCTCAGGATAGTGTCTGTGTAAAGATTTATTTATTGCTTCGGTGTTTCCTTTTTTGTTAGATTCTATCTTTTTTTTTAAAGACAATGTCCGTTAAGCAATGTGTTGGAGATTTTCTTTCAAGTTTGAATATTATTTTTGTTTGGGGTGCTGACCTATTTTTGTATTAGGTTGGCTGTTTTTAATCAAAGAATAAGTACGTATAGTTATTAAATATATAAGTCTGAAATTGCCACCACGTCTTGAGCAAACGTGATGGTCAATCTTATTCGTATGACAAGATGCTTTTTGTTAAAAAAGGCGAAAAGTTTTTTTTTTTTTTTGACATTGTTATAGGATATGTAGTAATGTTTTATTCTTGAACACATTTATTAGTGTAACTTTATTTTGCTCAATCATTCTTTGGACTTACATATAAAAAAGCTGTTTTTCAAGTAAAAAGTATTTTACGTAAATCCTTTAGAAAAAAATTACATGAAAATATTTACATTCTGCCTTTACATATAAAATTAGAAAAACATGTTACTCAAGTGATGTAAATAATACGAATATCCATCATATTGACGACCACTCTTCCTTATTATATTGTCACTAGTCAATAAGCTATTTATATACCTGCTACAATTCTTGTTTTTGGTAAGCCAGGCAAGTAAGTACTCAAAACCCTGTTACATCATTATTTCTATTCTCAAACAAAATCCAATTCACATCTAATTAATTTTCAGTTCTAAGAAAAATAGTACTTTATCTAATCACACCAAAAAAAAACAATACCAAGAATACTGACTCACTACGTATGAAACTAATTATATTTTCATATAAATGCCGCCAGTCTATATTTAATTATATCTTAAAATAACACAAATCGGCTTACCAACTTCTGGGAATGAACACAATTCCCGCTCGGGGTATCCGCAATGTCACAGAATGTCACTAAAGCCTCTGAAGAATCAGTTTTATCACAAAACGTCACTTAAATGTCAAAAAAACACAATCACTTTGACACAGTCACATCAAAAGTTTAGCTCCGTACGTGAAAATTCGATTATTGTTCGACATTCACAAGACGACCGCACGCGCCCAGCTCTGAATGATGACTGAATACTCAAGTCAGTTGAGTTCGCGCTCACGCAGAAGCTTTCAGCGGTGCGCGAGCGCTGTAATTGGAACCGCGGGAGAAAGCTCAATATATACCCATCTTCTTCTAACGCTCAGTGAAAACTAGGGTTGTTTTATCTGCGTCCTTGTTTAACTTTATTCAGCGCGGGAAAATTGTGGAAAGCGCAAGTAAACCGCACGTTTGCGTCCTATTGCGTAATCAGAGGTGCATTTATGATATATTTTGTCTTGTGATTAATGTATTTTCACTGTTTTCTTTACGTTTTGTTAATGTTGGCTTATATTCAATGATATAAGCGCCACAGACATGGTTTTTTTGGAAGTGGGACGTGTTATATTCATTGAGTAAAGCGGTCATCTAAATGTGTTCATAAATCCTGATATTGGCGCCGATTCGCTTGTTCTCAAACTAAATTAAATTTAAGTTCAATCTGTTTTTTTCTTTCTTTTTATTTCATTAAGAAAAGGACAAAAGATGAAATGTTAGTTTAGACCTGTCAAATCAGTCCGCTCCTGACGTAATTTGCCGTATTTTTGGTCGCCATGTTTATAATCACGTCTAAGCTGTCTATGGAGTAGGAGGTTTGGCGGGAATGTCAAGATGAGTGTCACGCTCATTTTTCATTGGACTTTTAAAATTATTTATAGTGTCGTTTACTAAATAAAAACGCGTGATTTGTGTAGTAAAAAGTGCATTCAGTGAATAATTCAAAAAGAACAGTGAAATATTGTAGCATAGTGGCCGCATCATGTCTTTACGCTAAACCGCTCCTTATCGTCCAAACGCGGGAAACTAAAGGAGTTAGATTAGTTAGGATAAGTTTAGGATAAGCTAGGATAAGTTAGGATTAATTAGGATAAGTTAGGATAGAAGTTTACTCAAGAATATATTTACTGAAGACTAGGCTGTATGGCGTACTATGCTTTTGCCTTTTCCGTTCAGAAGAACGGAAAGAATTGAACCAAAAAAAAATGTCTATGGAGTATCTTAATTTGACAGGATTAAACTAAAATGTTACCTTTTATCCCTTTCTTAATAAAATAGAATAAAAAAGTTGCAGTTAACTTAAAATTTGTTTATTTCGTGAACAGAAAAATCGGCGCCACTGTCTGATATCTGTAAGAGTTCAAGTGGTTTCTTCATCATCATCATCAACCTTTTTATCGTCCCACTGCTGGGCACAGGTCTCCTCTCATACAGAGAAGGATTGAGCGTAATCACCACGCTTGCTCAATGCGGGTTGGCGATTTCAGACTTTAAAGTCCAGGTTTCCTCAAGATGTTTTCCTTCACCTTCAGTCATTGGTGTCCAAGATATACTTAGAAAGTACATATAACTTTAGAAAAGTTGTATTGGTACTTGCCTGACCTGGAATCGAACCCGCGCACTCATACTTGAGAGGCTGGTGCTTTAACCACTAGGCCACCACGACATGTGGTTTCTTAAAAACTTATAAATAATATTAACGCCTTACGTATTAATGGCTTAGGTAATCAAATCAAATCATTTATTTCAAATAAACCAGTTACAGGCACTTTTGAATTGTCAGAAGGTCGGTCAGTCAATAAGATGAAGCTAGTCGCCCATTACAAAGAGTAGGTACCTATGGAGAAGAACGGGCAAGAAACTCCATGGACACTCTTTTAAATTTTTAAGCTATTGTTACAAATATTTGATTACATCATTCATGTTGACAGGTACAGTATTAAATCATTTAATTTAATACTCAAGAATATAATATACAATTATACAGCAATGTGGATTTAATACCATAGGCACAAATATTACTTGCATAAAACCTTAACACTCAATTTTATGCCTTTAATAAATAAAAATATAAATAATGCTAAGCGAAAATAAACTAAGAAGATATACAACATCCCCTTTGTCCATTGAACAAGATTAATCAGCCTCTTTGCACAACTCTCTGGCTGGATGGTAATACTTTGCAACTCTTTGCAAAGTATTACCATCAACGATTGCATCACTGCTTACCATCAGGCGAGACTGTATTTATGCACTAGGTTATAATTTAAAAAAAAAATATATAGTGTATTAACCAATTGGGGACCTGAAAATTTATGGAGAAATGCTGGACTTGCACTCTGCGTGGGCATGCGTGTTACACCGCGAAAAACACGGTTTCCAAAGCCTGGAGAACAGGCGTAGAGTAGCCAGCCTTTCAAAATCAAATCAAATCAAATCAAATCGTTTATTGCAATCCGTAATGTACAGTTACAGGTGGTAAATATAATAATATAGTATTGGAAACAATTATGGACCCTGTTGGGCACAGCAAGTTTTAAATAAGTAGAGAGATGAAGAGCGCTTCATGTTTCCATTTATTTATTTATTATTTATTTAGTTTTATATAATTCTTATTCATTTATTTTTAATAATTGTATTAGAGTGAGTATTTAATCAATTGCTATCTCTTTATATTATATTTATATTATATTAATTGTTGAGTATTCATTCATTAACTATTTCTTTAAATATATTGATATTATTTTAATTGGTACTCGATGTTTCGGTGTTCTATAGGATGTATTTTGGGGAGTGTGCGAGGGAATTGCATGATTTAATTCCCCCATCTCCGTTCCACCATCGGACGACCCGTCGTACGGCGAGTTTCCACCCTTATGCCAATGAAAGCCTTGGGGGAGGCCTTTGTCCAGCAGTGGATCTCTATAGGCTGAAGAAGACGTCCTGTCAAACTAATCAGCGCCGATGACGATGACGTATGTTGACGTATTTTAGTCCCCATCTTTTTAATCACGTCTAAACATCTTAATTCTATGACACCTTTTTTCCGTTAAAAATATATTGATAGGCGTTCAAAAGTATCAAGACCTATATTGTGATACTATAATAGTGTGTACCTACTTAACTAAAATAACCTCTCAATATGGTGGAGCTGTCAATTTATGCTAATAATATCGCTACCTTCTATTATTCGTATTATATTGTCTGCATAATCTATGAACTGAGCTGCAATACGACTGTATTTGATTCTGTTGAGATACACGAGATAGTGTGTAGTTTTGCTCGCGGTTTTACCCGCTATAAAGTAAATAATACCAGCCTATACTTTCCCACTGCACAATAAACGCTTTTTAGGGTTGCGTACCTAAAAGGTAAAACGGAACCCTATTTATGAGACTTCGCTGTCCGGCTGTCCGTCCGTCTGTCACCAGGCTGTATCTCATGAACCGTAATAGCTGGGCAGTTGAAATTTTCAGAGATTATGTATTTCTGTGGCCGCTATAACAACAAATACTGAAAATAAAAAAGAATAAAATATTTAAGAGCATACAACAAACGTGATTTTTTTGCCGTTTGTTGCTCCATATTAATAACGGAAATAGATAGACGCTCGAAATGTTCACAGAATATTTGGTTATATATTAAAATTAAAAATAAATAATGGAAATTATAATAAAATAAATATTGAAGGGGGCTCCCATACAACAAACGGGACATTTCTTGCCGTTTTTTTTTCGTTTTTAAAAATAGTGGTGCGGAACCCTTCGTGTGCGAGTCCGACTCGCACTTGGCCGGTTTTTTTTTAAACAAAGAAGGCACGTATATGTAGCTGTATTTACAACGATTAACTTTTTTTTAAATCTTCTATCTATAGTTGTTCATAATTTAACTGAAGATCATATCAATAGAAAATGCTATAAGTAGTAACTTTATGATCTATCCCAAAGGTCAACTACAGATGTGTTAGTGTAATGTGACGCAACTTAATGGTAGCACCTCAAGACAGTCTCGCACTATCCCCAGTGGTGACCACACCTACCCTTTGAGCTGTGTGTAGTTGTACTTAAGTACTGATAATCCCCAAAGCCCCTATAAGTGATTATAGTCATCATCATCTCAGCGTTAATGTCAATCGCATCGGAAGCTTTTTCAGCTTTGGAGTCTGGGGTCCACTTCACCAGTCTAGCTGCTGATTTTGGCTAAACATTTTCCGTGAAGCGACTGCCGTCTGACCTCCACATCCCGAAGGCGATATCGAAGGATTGCAGCTAGACCAATTGTTGGACTTGTTGAGGCTTTAAAGTAAATAATACCAGCCTATACTGTCTCCTTGCATAATTAACGCTTTTTTATAGAAATAAAGCACGTATGTAGCTGTATTTACAACGCCACATGCGAACAACGCGTCATACTGATGTTACCCGAAATCCTAGATCGCGCAAGCAGAGTTTACCGCGTAATGAGCATACATAATAACTTCCCAACATCAGTTGCGGGGCAGACCTCTCATCTGGTCGGAGGATTTTTCTTGGTAGGCCATAACATCGGCTGCCGGCAGAAGTCATGCCGCTAAGCGATTCGTGAAACAAAACACCATGAAAACAAAGATGAACTTAAAGTGAGTTGCCGCACACCTCAAGCTAAATTACTTATTTATTTCTTAAAAAGAAACGGTTTAGAAAATACTTACGGAACTTAAATTCACGGTTTGTATACAATATGTTAAGAAAACCCTGTCCGACCCGTAAGGATAATAAAGGTTAGGTAAACACATGACCAAATAACATATGAAATTTTACATAATCATTGTAGTAACAATACTAGTGAATTTTGAAATAATCTCTTTTTCCCGCAAATTAATTGCAACTTCCCCAAAATTTGGTAATTTTTAAAAAGTGATAACATTATTTTTGACGGTATAATTCTGAGCGAATAGCAACGACGACCGCGAGCTGCGTGCCATGTTTTAAGTTACCTCTTTTTGCGAAATAATATTCATTTTTTTAGGGTTTTTTTTTTTGAAGATTAGCCAGGTTTTGTAGGCATTAGTAGAATCAGTTATCGATACCTAACAATACCTTCACGGATCGGACAGGGTTTTCTTTACATATTGTATACACATGAAAAATAAAATGGTCAGTTAAAAAGTTAACAAAAGTTTCATAATATACTCTTACAGTACTTTCTCGGTGGTAGGCCATACCTACGGCTACCGGCAGAAATTACCACCCACCATACAAAGTGTTGCTTCCAAGCGATTTGTCGTGTTCCGGCATGATGTCTGGTGAAGCCGTACGGAGGACGGGTCTGAACAGTTGTGTTGCGATCTCACAACTGTTGGCGCATCGTAATGCGCCAAATGTTCTTGTGTCGGGAGTTTGGTCGTGGAGGGTCTCCAGATCAATCTCCCTCTGGCGCAGCATCGTTGGTCGTGTTGTTGGGTTTAACATTGTATCATCTCGCCCTAATACCGTCGTTCTTCCTATTCAGTCAGTTTTTTTGAGTGTATAGGCTCTTCATAAACTAGCGCAATTTACCATCAACGATTGCATCACAGCTGATTGAACAAGCGGTCAAGCGCTAGTTTATAATTATAAAAAAATAATCCTCCCGTGTGTGTACTTTATACCCTGTTCGTGTGAGGTATAAACCTATATGCGAGCACTGATCAAAACTTTGTATTAAGCATTATAGTTTCAGTTTTCCTCGCAATGTTTTCCATCATCGATGTCAGTAATGTCCAAGTTTCCAAGATAATCATAACGCATAAGAATTGATAAAAGTCTTACATTCACCTTCTTGGACTTCACGGAAACGACAACCATATAATAACAACCATAGATTATTATCACGTAATAGTGACAATCCTTCTTCTATCCCCTAAATAGAGTTTGGATCTTATTCTTATGATGTTAAGATTCATACTCGAACTAACTATTCCACGATTCCCTGCCCGTCTTTTCACTTCTATTAGACAATACCCATATCTTTCTATCTTTTCAAAGTCTGTCGTATCAACGAAACCTTAAATATTTTTTTGTAAAAGTTTTTTGGACTAGGTATGCCCAGGATTTTGAAGTTTTTTTACATAGTGCCTAGCGTAGCTAGTCATCATCATCCCAGCGTTAATTCCAGTCGCATCCGAAGCCTTTTCAGCTTTGGAGTCTAGGGTTCGCTTTACCAGTCCAACTGCTGATATTGCTAAACTTCGTTTCCGTGAAGCGTTAAAAACATAATTGAACCAAGTTTAATTCATAACATACAGACAATATATCCTAAATTCTTATATTAATATGTAATGTAATACACATAATCACTTTCTACAAACAAACTTACTAAAGTAACAATTTCTATTACATGCCCCAATCATAAACTTAAGGGTTTACCAAGAGCGATATCAAATGGAGTGCCAATTTCATACTTTGTGGAATTGAAAACGCTGACGTGTAATTTTTATTTTGCATTATTTTCTATTTTTTCACTCCGGGCAATTACAGATATAACCATCGTAGTATTAAGAGGAAAAATATAGCAGCTGCGGCTTTTTATTACTACTCTATTATCATACGCATCATATGCATCGCCTCGCTCAACTGCCGTCATCCTTCCTATTCCTAAGTTTTTTAAGTGAATAGGCTTAATAAACTAGTGCGTTTTACCATCAACGATTGCATCTCTGCTTACCATCAGGCGGGATTGCAGTCAAGCACTAGTTTATAATTAATTAAAAAAAAGAAAGGAAGGAAGACGGCAGTTGAGCGAGGTGGTGCAATGTTAAATCCAACAACCCGACCAACGATGCGGCATCAGAGGGAGATTGATGTGGAGACCCTCTACGACCCAACTCCTGACACAACAACATTTGACGCATTGTACCCGGCACACATAGCAACACAACTGCTCAGACCCGTTCTCCGTACGGCTTCACCAGACATCATGCCGGAACACGACGAATCGCTTGGCGGCAAGACTTTGTCTTGTGGGTGGTAACTTCTGCCGGCAGCTGATGTTATGGCCTACCACCGAGAGACTGCAGCGCTGCCTGTCGTAGGTTCGATTCCTGCACGGTACAAATATTTGTATGAGCTAAAATTAGTTGTTCCGGGTCTGACTGTTTGTGTAAGTGAGTTTATATGTTTGTAAACGCACTCACGATACAGGAGAAATTCCTAGTGTAGGGCAAAGTTTTTAATTTTTTTTTTTTTTTTTTAAGATAAATACGTTGGGCCGGTCGACAGTCTAGTTTCTAATATCGAGATTGTGTTCTAATATCAAAACACCTTTATTTTTCTTTATAGATAACTATTTCAACAAGACTTAAGAGACATCCAAAGCTAGTATCCAATAAAATAGTTTAAAAAAGAATGAAAATAAATTTATAAAGTAATACTTATTACTTGTACATAAACAATTTACTCTATAGAATTATACGAAGCCGATAAAAACTCAAATGGACTTTAATTAATTTGTAGCAAACTTTAAAGATTATAATTGGAGTGAGACCCACATAATAGAGCGACGCACCACTCCCGGTATTAACACTCCATTTATACGATACTCCATGCCTGCATATGTAAATAGTAAGAATTGTAGTTTCACAAGGAAACGAATTTCCTTCATTACTCAGGTTCTGGGAATATAATAATGTGTTTTAAGAAAGGTGTATGTATGTCTGTCCCGGCTTCCGTGTTCTATTAAATGCATGGTGTGTGTTCTAAATCGTGATTTTGTATGTGCTAATATGTCTGCTTGTCATCCGGTCAACACACGTTCCCGCTAATGGGACACTGTTACACAGAACTCCAAGAAGCCCGCTCTCCAAGAGGAAATGGGTCATAATCCACCATGTGGGCTCAGTTCAGTTAGAGGATGTCACATGTTTTATTTTTCTGGTTTTGGTACGGATGACAGCAGGTCAAGCTACCCAATACTGTCAAATATTCTCAATCAACCTTAAGCTTAAAAAAGTCGTGGTGGCCTAGTGGTTAAAACATCAGCCTCTCAAGTATGAGTGTGCGGGTTCGATTCCAGGTCAGGCAAGTACCAATGTAACTTTTCTAAAGTTATATGTAATTTCTAAGTATATCTTGGATGCCAATGACTGAAGGTGAAGAAAAACATCTTGAGGAAACCTGGACTCTATAAGTCTTAAATAATCAACCCGCATTGAGCAAGCCTAATGAAACCCTCAATCCTTCTCTGTATGAGAGGAGACCTGTGCCCATCAGTGAGACGATAAAAAGGTTGCTGATGATGATGATGAACCTTAAGCTTTAGCGATAAAATTGAAAATCTAATAAAAACATCTGAAAGATTGCAGTAGCGTGTGCTGTGGTCTGTACATGGAGGTTTCCTTTCAGTCGTTTTCTTTGCCGTTTTTACGAAATAATTTATGCGATATTTAAAATATAATTGCTACACTCTTGTTAGACTAATAGGAATAATTTTTATTTTACATTTTAAATACTCAATTTTTGATTGCATTCCATTTGCTTTACATAATTATGTTTTTTTTTATTGTTGACCAGCTTTCCGCCCGCGGCTTCGCCTGCGTGGAATTCGGTTATATCGCGCTTTTTAGAATAAAATTTTTCAATAAAAGGTAGCCTATGTCCTTTCTCGGGGTCTAAAGATTACCTTTGCCAAATTTCATCAAAATCGGTTGAGAGGTTTAAGCGGGGAAGCGTAACAGACAGAGTTACTTTCGCATTTATAATACTAGTGTGGATGTAAGTAAAATAAAGTGGGTAGGACCCCGACAAGGTGGGCCGACCACCTGGTGAAGATAGCGGGAAACCGCTGGATGCAGGAGGCACAGGACCGGTTGTTGTAGAGATCCTTGGGGGAAGCCTATGTCCGGCAGTGGACGTCTTTCGACTGAAAGGATGATGTTGATGAAGTAAAATAATCAATCATTTGTAAATATAAACTTTGAGTTTATGAGGGCATGCATGTTTTTTTTTTTCACATCAAGCTACTACAATCTGTCAAATTTCTTTATTAGATTTTCAACTTTATATTTAAAACATTAAGGCTCAGGTTGATTGGAATTTTTTGACAATTTCGGATAGGTTGACATGCTGTCGTCCGTACACATTATAAATTATTCCTGAAGTAAAAGATCGATTGGAGTTTTGGCGGAAAAGTTAGGCTAAGTGTCACGCTCATTTTTCATTGGACTTTTAAATTATTTATAGTGCTGTTTACTAAATAAAAGTGCGTAATTTATGCAGTAAAAAGTGCATTCAGTAAATATTTTATAAAGAACATTGAGATATCGCAGCATAGTGGCCTCATCATGACTTTGCCAAAGAAAAAAGTAATAAAAATAATATGGAAATGAATAATAGAGGATACCATTTTTTGTTGTCTTCCTTATCAGTACAATCGATAGGCAAAAACGTATACAGAACTTTATAAAACTTAACAAATATTATTAAAGAAACAACTACTTATCTCGCCCATGTTTTATCTAAAACAACAAATAAATCCCAACCTATCTCCCAAAAATGTCACTTACACCCAAAAAATACAATGACACCTTTGACATTCATCCCCAGCCCACAAACGGGCACGTGCCACCATTTTAAAACCGGAAACGGATACGGATACTCGTAGATTTAAGAACAAATTCGTGGCGCGACCCGCTCTTGTCGATTGATTCAGCATTGAATGATTGATTGATTCACAAAGTTGTGGTAATTTTTGAATTTAGAATGCAGTAAAACGGATGTGGATTTTTAAGAGAATTTGTAGTTCTTATAAGAATTTGGAAGTAGATACTTAAGGGACAGTCTGTTCATTATTTTGACAAGAAGTCATTTCATAATAGGTACCGCTAAAAGAAAACACCAGGAGAAATCAGACTTATTCGTCAACTCGCGTGCGTCAAACTCGCTCGAGCGCTCGCGAAATAGCACCTTCCAAATTTACCTGTGTTTCGTCGTCAACTCGCCCGAACGTGAACTTCTGACAGATTTATGTAATATCAGCTGCATGTTTTATGCATAAAATGTATAAGAACTTTAAATGAGTAAAACATTTGAAACGACTTTACTTTAAATTAAAACAAATATTGTTTGGGAGATAGATATTTAATATGTATCCACATAATAAACCATTGTATGTTTTTTGTGTTGATTGTTTTGTTCGATATTTGTTTGGTGTATAATAAAGAATATATAAATAAATAAATAAAACTGCTTATTAACCTAATAATTATTAACCTCTGGCGACCCACCCTGGCTTCGCACGTGGACAAAAATGATATAGGTGCTTAGGCACCTAAGCCTTTCTCAAGAAACGGTGGCCCTTCAATAAAATAATATCTACTGTGCCGCCTATCAGCCAATATCTGACTCTGCTAGATACATTGACCTTATTGTCCACGCATAGCCAGTTCCACCGCCCTTCAAACAGAATGAAAGCCTACTGGGGTACGTAGCAAGTTTGTTCGAAATAATGGTCCCCCGCTCCGGCCCACTCCCTCCGCGGTTTAGACAGAGAAACACCATACCGGCGCGGGCACGAGCGGCACGCTGATTTTTTCTGGTGTTTAGTTTTCAATAAATCGTGATATCTTCTAAATGAAACAACCAATTCCAATAATTCAAAAAGAAATCTGCTGCTTCTGAAATTTCCTTTGATATGACGTAATTTATTTGGATAAGGATTAATGATAACGAACAATTAGTGGGCTTTGATTTCGACTGGCATTTTAATACTTTTCAAACATAAAAATGTAATCATTATGAATAAACTATAGTAGGTAGACATATGGTGTCGCTGACTTTTTTGTAGGCATTTTTAAGGTCTACGATACTGTAGTACATTATTTTGATCTGTCTCATAGGGTTCAGCCAGCATTTGCAATGTAAGCTCAAAAAATGGCTTTATTTTGCGACATGTGTTAGTAACCTCAAAAATAACAGTACTTCTCCACTATTTAATGGATGTTATTATACATATAAACCTTCCTCTTGAATCACTCTATCTATTAAAAAACTGCACCAAAATCCGTTGCGTAGTTTCAAAGATTTAAGCATACAAAGGGACATAGGGACAAAGAAAGCGACTTTGTTTTATACTATGTAGTGATATCGGATATCAATACATAGTATAAAACAAAGTCGCTTTCGCTGTATATCCGTATGTATGCTTAGATCTTTAAAACTACGCAACGGATTTTGACGCGGGTTTTTTTTAATAGATAGAGTGATTCTTAAGGAAGGTTTAGACTACCTTTTATCCCGGAAAAAATTGATATTCCCGAGGGAAATCCAAAAAGCGCGATATAACCGAACTCTACGCGGGCGAAGCCGCGGGCGGATAGCTAGTCAACAATAAATCAAGAATTTGACCTATTACTATGTAAAGTAACTAAAGCAAAGCAAATAAAACAAGAACAGTCAACAATATCACGTTATGTCAGTGAGGCATTTCGTTAATTATCGTCTGCTTAGCTTAAAGCAGACTCTAACAAAAAAAAACTAAAACTTCAAAACTTTAAAAATCATGAAAATATAAAAATCACAATATTAGCAGTTCGATACATATATCAATACTTATAACTCTCTGGATAAATTCGTTAACAGTAAAGTTAACGTGTTCATCGATTGCGCAGGTTTCTTTTAATTTTGTAGTTATATTAGCCCCTTTGACGTATAAAGTTTGGTAATAATTATCTTCTTCCTGTAAGATGGTTAAAAAATGTGTGATACTTTTGGGTTTGTTGTTTATTTATTTGTTTAATTGATTTTTATATTTTAATTAATTTTACATTGTGCTCACATGATAGAAGCAACATAAATATGTAACGAAGAAATGTAACCCATATACCTATTAGGTATGATTTTAAAAGAGTGTCCATGGAGTTTCTTGCACGTTCTTCTCCACAGAGATTTACGCTTTGGAACGTGCAATTTAACTTCACTTTTCTTGGACTGACCGACATTGACTATTCAAAAGTACCAAGTGATGGTTAATTTGAAATAAACAATTTTGATTTTGAATGTTTTGAAGTGTTGGTTGCTACTTTTGGTAAGTCACGAGCAACAGTTTTAAATTGATATGCTGAGTTCAAGAGAGGGGGAAGAAGCTTTGAAGATGAAGCAAGGTCGAGTCGCCCGCCAACAGCAGTCATTCAAGAAAACGTTGAAGTGGTTGAAAAGTTGATCGGGGAAACTGCCGAATTACATACGTAGAGCTTGAGTTGGAACTGCTTATTGGATCAGCAGCGCTGCAAACCATTATTCATGATCACCTTTCTCTTCGGAAGCGTTGTTCAAGATGGGTGCCGCACAAACTGATGGACTACCAGAAAGACCGCCGGGTAGATTGGTGCCGATTTATGATTGAGAATTTTGACGGAGGCAAGAAAAAAATGTATACGATATACTTACCGATGACGAAACATTAATGATCCCGAAATAAAAATACAATCAATTGTGTGGTGCTTTGAAAATGAACGAACGCCGACAAAAGTCAAAATGTCACCGTGCACACAGTACGCAGAAACAAATGATCGACTCGTTTTTTGTAAGACCGGTCATATCACAACTGTTGTGCTCGAAAATAAAAAAAAAATAGTTAATTCTGAATGGTATGTGTCAGTTTGTGTCCCTACCGTTTTTCAACATGGAGCGACAAGCGACCAAAGTGACAGAGACCTGTGGATAAGATGGTTTAAACGTATCGATAAGTGTATATACGCCGAGGGTGAATACTTTGAAAAGATAGACATGAGTAATAAATAATAAATTTTATAATTTTTGAGTATCTAGTTTTTTTGGCACGCGCCTCGTACCTGCTAGATTAGCATGACCAATTTTGCACAAGCGAGTGGCCCCGCCACCGAGGACGTCGCGTATATTGACAGTTAATAACGAGGTTAGTAACGTCCTAAAGATCATGCATCGTGCGTTCTTGATAGTAAATAAACTTTCTGCATATCAACATTCATCATTTAGAATGCGTGTCTGACGGTGACTGCATTTCATAAGGTATCGTGAAACATGGAAGTGTGTTACACGTAAAACCTTTAACTGAAACAGCCAACGCGAGCAAAACCGCGGGCTATAACTAGTTATTTATAGTTATTGGTTACAATCCGTTTTTATTTGACTGTACTACACGCTCGCGTGTTCACGACAAAAAACAGGTGAACTTAGAAGGTGCCATTTCGCTCGGACGCACGCGAGTTGACGAATAAGTAAGAAATCACATCATCATCATCAACCTTTTTTTTTTCGTCCCACTGCTGGGCACAGGTCTCCTCTCATACAGAGAAGGATTGAGCGTAACCACCACGCTTGCTCAATGCGGGTTGGCGATTTCAGACTTATAAAGTCCAGATTTCCTCAAGATGTTTTCATTTACCTTCAAGTCATTGGTGTCTAAGATATACTTAGAAAGTACATATAACTTTAGAAACGAACGCGAATTGAACGAGAATTGGTACTTGCCTGACTTGGAATCGAACCCGCGCACTCATACTTGACAGGCTGGTGTTTTAACTACTAGGCCACCACGACTTCGGAGAAATCACGGTCAAGCACCATTAGTTTATATTTTTTTTAAAAGAAAGAGGGAGTCCGCTGTTCCATATAAGTTTTAAGTTTCCCCATTATACTATTGTCTCTAATCGTCGATATCAGATACACCTTGTATCTGATATCGACGCACAAACGAGTACCATGGATCCAGTACATGTTTCTGAACGCCCCAGTCGTGGAAATATTCGTCGGCTTATTCATGATTTAAAAAAAATATATATGTAGAAAATAATAGTAAAAAATAAATATATATGTAGTTTTTTATGTAGTTTGTTGTTTTCACTTTAGACCGTTCATTATTGCTATACTATTATAACCCAATAAGAGTTTAAAGTAAAAATTAATTAATTCGCTAATTACACAAAAAAGCGCAATGAAAACCAAACTGGAAAAACGATCTTATCAGCTGATTTAATAGAGTTCACATCAGGTATCAACGTCATACCGCCAAACCCGTACGGCGGCATGCTTGCAACGTTCAAAGTTTTTTTAAACACTGTGAATTCTGTAACCTTTCATTAACGACATAAATGACTATCATAATTTTGTTAGTGGCATGAGGTCTAGCCTTTTCGCGAAGTTTGCGTTACGATGTCAGATACACCCTGTATATTAATTGATTTAGCCATTTAAATGTATAGAAAATCATCAGTAATAAAAAATATATAAATGTCAAAATACCACTTAAACAATAAAATTATGATGACTGACATTTAATTTCAGGTACCATACTTTTAGTCTTTTAACTGAAAATATACAATTCTAAAACAAATGTCAGTCAAGACCTGTCAAATTATATAAACCGTCCCTAACAGTTCCCGGTGCAAAGGCGCGCAACGCTTGCCACATTACCACGCTGGATGGCGATGGCTAACCTTTGCACCAAGAATGGATACCTAAATAGATGTGGATCTTAAATGGCAAAATTACTAAGATTTAGAATAGATAAAAAGAAATTTCTTATATACTGAAAGCTGTCTCAAGAAACTAGTCGTGCACAGGAGTTAGTAAATCGCCTAGAGAAAGCGTGATAAGTAATCAATTCGCATACCTTCTCTGTATGGTAAGAGAGATTTTCCATTCTTCTTCTTCTTAGCCTATAGAGGTCCACTGCTGGACAAAGGCCTCCACCAAGGCTTCCCACGATGAGAGGTCTTGTGATGCCCGCATCCATCGGCTTAACGCTACCGTCACCAGGTCATCGGTCCACCTTGTAGGGGGCATTTGGCCGCCACTCCAGAACCTTACTGCCCTATCGGCCATCGGTTCTACGAGCAATGTGCCCCGCCCACTGCCACATAATTTTAGCGACTCGAAGAGCTATGTCGGTGACTTTGGTTCTTCTGCGGATCTCCTCATTTCTGATTCGGACGCGCAGAGAAACTCCGAGCGTAACTCTTTCCATCGCCCTTTGTGTGACTCTGAGCCTTCGTATGAGGCCCATTGTGACGTCATCACTGGGTTCCGTAATCATCCAGATTTTCCCTAAAATGGGAGAATAATAAAAGGATATTTTTGGGTTTTTTGATGACCAACTAGACATTTCAAACAGAGACTACTTAACCCACAAACCAAACACGACTACTGAACGTTAACACATCAACGCGTGTATTTCAGCACACTGGAGCAGTTACCGTTATGATTTCATACTGACAACTAACAACAATGGCTAGCTGGAATACGGCCATAGAGTGTTAGAGTTTATAATGTTTTGCTTTCCTTGGACATGTCCGTATGTAAGCACTTAGGTGGTAGCATAGACCAGTTGATGTATAGATATGCCTTCATAATGGTTTCCTCTCAGCTGAGTTGTGAATGCTTAGAGGTATGAGTGGTGGGTAGAATAACAAATGAGTATAAGTATGTAGTATTTAGTACGCTTTACCATCAACGATTACGTCACTGCTATATACAATATGAAAAGAAAACCCCATCTGACCCACAAGGATAATACAGGTTAGGTAAACACATGACCAACTAAAATATGATATTTTACATAATCATCATAGTAACAATACTAATGAATTTTGAAATAATCTTTTTTTTTTCCTCGAATTAACTCCAACTTCCCCAAAATTTGGTAATATTCATACCAGCATTTTAGACGATATTAATATGAACGATGGGATCACGTGTCGGAAAGCACTTTAAGCCGTTGGTCCCGGTTGCCATACAAACATCTAGTGGCAGTCGTTACGGGTTGTTGGAGCCCTCAAAAGTCTAACAATTGGTCTAACTGCAATGCTTCGATATCGCCTTCGGGTTGTGGAGGTCAGACGGCAGTCGCTTCACGGAACATGTCGAAGTTTAGCCAAAATCAGCAGTTGGACTGGTAAAGCGGACCCCAGACTCCAAAGCTGAAAAAAGCTGCGGATGCGACTGTGATTAACGCTGAGATGATGATGATGATGGGATCACGTGTGGCGTGCCCCCCTTCGCCCGTGCATGTATTGCCTACCGAACATGTATTAAGTGTTTTTAGGTTTCTTTTTTATTTAGCCCGGCTTTGTAGGCATCAGTAGAATCAGTTATCGATACCTAACAATGCCTTCAGGGATCGGACAGGGTTTTCTTTACCTATTGTATACACACCATAATATTCACTTAATGCCAAAAAAAATCATACAGTTGCTATGATTTTTTTTTTATTTATCGTAACAAATTATCGATACCATAGGGTTTGTGGAGTACAACTAGTTAATTTAATTTCACCTTTTAAAGTACCTACTGTCTATTTTATAGGTAGGTCCCCTGTTGTCTTTATCTAGAGAGAAATTGTTCACCTACAAACAATTGGCGTGTCTATAATATTTAAAAACTATTTAAATAGGCATGTCTATAACAGACAAATATTAGAGTAATTATTTTAGCCCTGTGTAATTACCGCATCTCCATTCTGACTTTCCTTTAAATTTTCAGACAATGCGTTGCTGTTGCCACTACTTATAAGAAAAATATTTTTTTTATACAATATGTAAAGAAAACCCTGTCCGACCCATAAGGATAATAAAGGTTAGGTAAAAACGTGACCAAATATAACATTAAATTTTAGGTAATCATCATAGTAACAATACTAATGAATTTTAAAATAATCTTTTTTTCCCGCGAATTAATTCCAACTTCCCCGAGATTTGGTAATTTTAAAAAAGTGACAACACCATTTTGACGGTATGTTTATGCGATTCGACCACGCGTCATGTGCCGTGCTCCCCGACCCCGCGGAAGGGTGTCCTACGGCACATGTATTAAGTTACCTCTTTTTGCAAAATAATATTTATTTTTTTAGGGTGATTTTTTTTAAACTTTAGTCCGGCTTTGTCGGCATTAGTAGAATCAGTTATCGATTCCTAACAATACCTTCACGGATCGGACAGGGTTTTCTTTACATATTGTATAGTGGTCCGGGATCCGTGATCAGTTCGCATTTAGTTGATGTTTTTATGTTATACAATAGTCTGCTCAGTATCATAGCTTCAATAGGTATTTCATCTCCTGACCTGACATGATAAAGAAAAGAATTTAAAATCTGATAAATTTATAAAAAGAAATGCCTTCTATATGTGAAATCTAAAAAAAAACAGCAGATAATAAAATTCGAAATTTAAAAAATCAAAGAAATAAGGCATGAAGTATTGCTTGCATTTCCTTGCCAGTATGTTCAGTCATCCTGCACGTACGATCTTACATCACTCCTTTCAAATTTAGAACAACCGAAGCAAATATGAAAGCGACTGCATTTCCCGATCATTCACTCCTTCATTCACTTCCACATATAGCCGTTCTTTTAATAGCTTCCATTCATACCGCTTCTCAATCGATTATAGTTGCGATACATCGATTCCCATTAACACTTCCGATTAGTTTCGACCTATTTCACAACCCTTTGAAAAGGATACTAGGTACAGTGAGCCGGAATTGTGATTCAACGATGTTGGCCCAATTTTCCGTTTGTTCTCGCTGTGAAGTTGTGGACCACCCGACATTTCCCTTGACGTTAGATATGGGTTGAAGAAAATGGTTCTTCTTCTTTTTCTTCAGCCTATAGATGTCCACTGCTGCACAAAGGCCTCCCCCAAGGCTTTCCACGAAGACCGGTCTTCTGCTGCCCGCATCCATCGGCTTCCCGCGACCTTCACCAGGTCATCGGTCCACCTTGTTGGGGGCCTCCCTACGCTGCGTCTTCCAGTACATGGCCGCCACTCCAGAACCTTACTGCCCCATCGGCCATCGGTTCTACGAGTAATGTGCCCTGCCCACTGCCACTTAAGTTTAGCGATCGAAAATGGTTACTAATATAAATTTGATTATAACCTACTTTGATCAACATGGCTACCGGATACTGTGTTCAAGGAATAGAATAACAAAGAAGAGAAAGTAGGATAACACTATGAAATCGCCAACGCGCCTTTTTTTTTTTTTGTTAGCATGGGAAATCATCAAATGACTTCTTCCGCTCTGGACGGAGCGGAAGGGCGTGTCAGACTTTTACTGACTAAAACCCAGCCGTGTTTCTTCACTTGCCTGTGGGACGGCCAGGGCCACGGTTTCTTGTTTAACCAACCCGCAACCCTGACCCAGGAGGCATCGGTCTTCGTGGACCCCGTCACGATGTGCTGACATCTCTTTGAGGCGCGCGTGAAACACGACGCGCCGTCGACTCGGGCCTGGTCCTTACCGGGCGGCGAGCTGCCCATTGCTCACCGCCCGCAGGCCCGCGCCTACGGTGGCTGGGAGTTTGGTGTCATCTCCCGACCAGGGCGTCTCCTGCGGTGGCGAGTGGCGTGAGGGCGCTGGGATTCCCGTTGCCTCACGCGCTCCGCCTCCTCCTTTGCCAGCATTACTGCTTCGCAGAAGGAGGTGACGGCCTGCCATGCACTCTCGCTCCGGACCATAGCCTGGACCAGGGTCGGACGCGAGAGATCACCGCCGATCGCCGCTACGAGGACACGGCGGTGCTCTACCCAAGCCGGGCAGACCTCCACCGTATGCTCCACCGTATCCTCAGGGCGATCCACACAATGGTGACACCCTGGCGTTTCCTCCCGCCTTATACGGAACAGGAACCTCCCGAAACAACCGTGTCCGGTGAGGACCTGCGCCAGGCGGAAGGTGAGGGCGCCGTGGCGCCTCTCTAGCCACTCCTCAAAGAGGGGACTTACCGAACGCGCCTTGACTGAGCTTGGTCATCAATAGAATAGAAGAGAATAGAAAACTTAATTCAGACAGGAGATCATAAGGTTAGTAACAATTTTACTTAATTTCTACTGTTAGTAAGTTAGGTAGGATACAGATATACATACATAAAATTAAAACTTAGTGTGGAGCTGCATCCACCTCTGCAACATGGGAGAAACCCATCGATCCACGAACACACTGAGAATACTGCTACTGCGGCGAACACGCGTCACTAGGGCTGTACATCTAGTCCTAATAACGGCAGTAAAACTATTATTATTATTATCCGCAAACATGCCTGACGCACTACAACGGCCACGGCAGCCCCAACTATTAGCGGCGGTCCCCTCTTGAAGGAGTGGCTAGAGAGGCGCCACGGCGCCCTCACCTTCCATCTGACGCAGGACCTCACCGGACACGGTTGTTTCGGGAGGTTCCAGTTCCGTATAAGGCGGGAGGAAACGCCCGGGTGTCACCATTGTGTGGATCGGTCTGATGACAAGATGAAGGTCTGCCCGGCTTGCATAGAGCACCGCCGTGTCCTCGTAGCGGCAATCGGCGGAGATCTCTCGCGTGTGACCCTAATCCAGGCCACGGTCCGGAGCGAGAGTGCATGGCAGGCCGTCACCTCCTTCTGCGAAGCAGTGATGCTGGCAAAGGGGGAGACGAAGCGCGTGAGGCAGCGGAAATCCTAGCGCCCTCACGCCACTAGCCGCCGCAAGAGACGTCCTGGTCGGGAGACGACACCGAACTCCCAGCCACCGTAGGCGCAGGCCTGCGGGTGGTAAGCAGTGGGCAGCTCGCCGCCCGGTAAGGACCAGGTCCGAGTCGACAGCGCGTCGTGTTTCACGCGCGCCTCAAAGAGATATCAGCACATCGTGACGGGGTCCACGAAGACTGATACCTCCTGGGTCAGGGTTGCGGGTTGGTTAAACAAGAAACCGTGGCCCTTGCTGTCGCGCTGGCAAGTGAAGAAACACGGGTGGGTTTTAGTCAGTAAAAGTCTGACACGCCCTTCCGCTCCTCCCAGAGCGGGAGAAGTCATTTGATGATTTCACATCCCGACCAAAAAAAAAGCCCCATCTATTATATAGAATACGTAGGTCGCTGTATGCCTGCTGAATGGAGTTAACTTACAGGCTACACGTGTAGAACGATTGACAGTAAGCTTTGAAAAGCGTTATTTTAACTGGCTTCGTACATCGCTCAATCTTGCGGGCCAACATGTTACTAAGAACGATTGCTTATTAATGATCAATGCTCGTGCCTCATGCTTCTTATACAGGCACGACGCCTCTTCTCAAAAGCCTTTAATCTGCAGTGAGAAAATAATATTTATAAGCATATACAATATGTAAAGAAAATCCTGTCCGATCCGTGAAGGTATTATTAGGTATCGATAACTGATTCTACTAATGCCTGCAAAGCCGGGCTACACTTAAAAAAATACCCCAAAAATTTAATATTATTTCGCAAAAGCGAGGTAACTTACTACATATGCGGTAGGCAATACATGCGCGGGCGAAGCGGGGCAGACCACGCGGCACGCGCGGGCATCGTTCATTATAATACCGCTAAAAAAGGTGTTGTCACTTTTTAAAAAATTACCAAATTTTAGGGAAGTTGGAATTAATTCTCGAAAAAAAAATATTTCAAAATCCATTAGTACCTACTGTTACTATGATGATTATCTATAATTTCATATTTTATTTTGTCATGTGTTTATCTAACCTTTATTATCCTTATGGGTCGTACGGGGTTTTCTTTACATATAGTCATCATCATCATCATCATCACCGCGTTAATCCCAGTCGCATCCGAAGCTTTTTCAGCTTTGGAGTCTAGGGTCCACTTTACCAGTCTAACTGCTGATTTTAGCTAAACTTCGATATTTTCCGTGAAGCGACTGCCGTCTGACGTCATCTTTACTTATGGTATATAAGCATGATTTATTATGAAAATGGACAGACTATGCCACACGTTCCAATGATGAACATGGGAACGTGCTAAATAAACACTGAATCCACGACCATTCATTGTATCCATCTACTTTTAATGTCGACCATATAAATCCTTTGAGGGCAACAGGCCTTCAGTTTATCATCTCTCGTCCCGTTTACATGCAAAACTTTCCCAGCGAGTTTGTAAACACTCGTGTTAACGTCATACTGATAATAAAGTGCTTGACCATGTAATTGAATGGTGGTGGAGGTCAGAGACATAAATCCATAAGGTTTCCCGCCCACAGAGCCACTATAGAGGTAAAGAACAGAAGCTTCATGACGAAAAGTTTTAAAATTCATAAGTCAAGCTGAAATCGAATAGGAAGGCCTTTGTCAGTGCAGTGAGACATCGCAAGTAATCTTTACTAATATAAGTAATTATAAAGGTGAAGAGTATTTTTGTTTGTTTGTTTGAACGCGCTAATCCAGGAAGGCTTAGGCTATATAACATCACGCTGCGACCAATAGGAGCGGGGTATATAAAAAAAATGCATGTGAAACCGCGAGGCGCAACTAGTGTTAAACGAGTTAAGTAGTGCTCTATGTCGTGCCAGAGCGCGTTCAATAACACGCATAATGAATCAGCCAGACACTGGTGCAATTATGGTGCATTTAATCGGCCAATTATGTCTTTAAAAACCTTACCGTAAAAAGACAGGTGTGGTGAGCTTCTATGGAGCTGTCAATGGTATCAATCGCTAACATTAATTGGAATGACAGGACAGCATATTCCACCCTCAGATCACCAAAATTTTAGAATCTCACTCCTGAACATGGGTGTAACCGGGGGTTCAGGTGGGGGCAGCTGTCCCCGCCCCCCTTGGAAATCTCGAAGAACATGTATGAACACCCCTAATGACTAATTAAAGTATAAACGGGGACTTATACAGGATCATTTGCGTCTATTGGCCCTACACACTACACTAAAAATCCCTAATGTTTCATGTAGATATATATTGTACCTACTCTTAATTTTTTGTACAGTTTCATTAGTGTGTAAAACTGCCTTGATATCTTGATCCAAGTAGATTTTCTGTTTACGTTTTGTATATGAAATTGCCGTTTAAACTATTAGTGGTCCCGTACCGCGGGTTTGGATGCAGTCAAACATAAGATGCGCTTTATTGTAATTGATTGTAAACGCTCCTTGTATGTAGTGTAATTCCTTGGTAATAATACCCCAAGTCTTTATTCAGATGAATACTGGGGTATTTGACTAAAAAAAACTAATTAGTCCATCAGTCAGATTTCCAAAAATACTAGACACGTATTTTTTCTTTTTTCATATAAACAAAAAACGAAGACGAGACAGCGCGTTGAAAACTCGTGGGACGCACTGCACGCTACACTTTTTAGCGGCCAGTGACGTCACCAGCCACCACCCTGATCTTTGATGCCTTTTATATTTGTCAATTTTTATTCATTTGATAAAACAAAATATACGTATCCAATATTTTTCTCTAATCTGAATGACGGACTAAATAGAATCAATTTTTTTTTACCCTGGAAACATCCCTATTGTATAGTTATCGTTAGAAATGGTAATGAAACGGCAGGAGACAGATAAGGTTAATCATATAAACACATAGTCAGCAGTGGATGAACCAAGACTGTGAATCATAATGATGATAACAATGATAATTGTAAAAGTTGGAAAGAGAGAAAAGAAAGACAGGCAGGATAAATAAATATAGCTTGTCGATGACGTGTCTGTACTGGACTATGAATTCCATTCTCATAAGGTACTGAAACCTGGTGCTAGCAATGGGCTTCACAAGATGGCTAAAAGTCAGCTAAAGGGCAATGGAGAGATCTATGCTTGGAGTTTCCCTACGAAATCGAATCTTATATGAAGAGATGAGTAGAGAAATCAAGGTAACAGGTGACCGATATAACCTGAAGGATCGCCAAAGTTAAGGGACAGTGAGCCATATTGCTCGCAAAACGGATAGTTAAAGGGAATGGCATAGCGGAAGAAGGCCTCCTGAAGGACATATGGTGGACGGTACCTTAGATCAATGACCCGGTGAATCCCACAGGAATCAGCTAGAGACGTAAAACAGCGAATCGGTTAAAGTAGCGGTGCTTGGCAAATGTTCAGCAGTTACGAAACAGTTAGTTCAGTTTTTTATTCTTAACTTCTTTAGTGAAAGAAGTCTCTAAAAGTTAGGGATAAAGCCACTTGTGAAGACATTTAGATAAGTCCGAAGAATATTGAAAATCATCTAATAAAACCTCAAATACTGTATATTATACACATGTATAACAAATACTACACTGTACAGACGACAGCACATGCACAAGCTATTACAATCTGTCAGATTTTTTTATTCGATTTTCATCTTTATCGCTAAAGCATTAAGGCCCAAGGTTGATTGGTAATATTTGACAGTTAGCTTAACCTACTATCGTCCGTACATCAAAAATTGGTTTCTCCGAAGAAATTGAATGAATTGTGTATTGCAAGGTGTCAAATGCCAACTTTTAGTTTCAAAAAAATCTCTCTTTCTTGTTCTAAAGCCGATTTTCCAATATTCCAATAAAATTTGTCTGAAGTGAATTTTATTTTTATTATTTTTATTTAGAAATCATATTTCGATGTGCCTTATGGCATAGGCCTCAACTCTCAACTCTTTCCACTGCTTTCTGTCTGCCGCTACTCTCTGCCAGAGGGGTCTACTTACCTCCAACAGTTGTCTTCAGGTCATCTTCTCTTGGGTACCTATTTGGTCAACTGTTTGCTCCATTTAATGATCCTAAGCATATGTGTTGAAGTAATATGGAGCACGAAACCAATACCAATTCATCCAATCATTAATCATTTCAGCCGAAAGACGTCCACTGCTGGACTTAGGCCTCCCCCAGGGATCTGACGATCGATCCTACGCCTTCCACATCCAGCGGATTCCCACAACCTTCACCAAGTTGTCGGTCAATACCAATACAAATAAGTATATAATTCGCAAATGTTGAGCTTTCGGTTCCGTGTTTGCGCCGCTTACATCGATGTAATCATTGTCTTTATTAATTATAGTTTGTCAGTGTGAAATATCGTTGTGGCCTAACGGTTAAAACACCAGCCTCTCAAGTATGAGTGTGCGGGTTCGATTCCAGATCAGGCAAGTACCAATGTAAGTTACATTGGTACTTGCCTGATCTTCGTTCTAAGTTACATGTAGTTTCTAATTATATCTTAAATACCAATGACTGATTACAACGTTAAGGAAAACATCTTGAGGAAACCTGGACTTTAAAAAGTCTGAAATCGCCAACCCGTATTGAGCAAGCGTGGTAATTACGCTAAATCCTTCTCTGTATGATAGGGGAGACCTGTGCCCAGCAGTGGGACGGTTTAAAATGGTTAATGATGATGACTATAAAAGGTATTTTTTATCCCATATGTGCAGTCTATCGCCGTTTTAGTAGATTGTTCCAAAATATCTCTTAATTTCGTCTTTCGCCTGATATCTATACTGCTTACTTTAAGTAAGAAGTAAAGACTTAATGTATCGAGTACAGTCAAACAGATTGAAAACTCTCATATACATAACTTAGACATTATACAGGATAACCACTGACTTATACCATTACCAGACAGTTCACGGCACATTATAAGTTACATTGAGCGGCATTTACTTTATGAACTGCCGTCATAGTTACTAACCATGAGAATTTTCCAACCCAATACTCTTCAAAATGAGGTCGAATATAGCTTGCTTTACATAACAAGATTTATATGAAGACTAGACCTTGCTGGAGTACCCGTTAAAATAACGATGTTTCATAGCTGTAGTATTTTCGGCGTTCCGTAAATCCTTTTACGTTTTTACATTACGAATATCTTTTGTCCTTTTCCTGTGGTATATTTTTTATATAATAAACCTCTTTTGTTATTGATTTTAGCATCTTCCACCTTTGGTCTCCTGTAGGTTAGCGTCAGCGCTGCGTACCTTATCCTTCAATACTTCTTTCATAACTGACGTCTCATAAGTTCCATCATATCGTCATCATCATTATGTAGTGAGTCGTCATTTCAACTAATTCTAGGGATTGGTAGATATTTATAAGCTTACTTGCCCTGACTCTTTACAGCGATATTTTCACAGAACCGATCGACCGGTCTTATCATCTTTCTTCACCGCTTACTATTCTCACTTTGTTTATTATCAGGCCATCATTACAATCACCAAACGATCGACTGGTCTTATCATCTTTCTTCACCCCCTCACTATTTTCTCTTTGTTTCTTGTCAGACCATCATTACAATCACCAACCGATCGACTGGTCTTATCATCTTTCTTCACCCCCTCACTATTCTCTTTTTGTTTCTTATCAGGCCATCATTACAATCACCAACCGATCGACCGGTCTTATCATCTTTCTTCACCGCTCATTATTTTCTCTTTGTATCTTATCAGACTATCATTACAATCGTCAACCGATCGACTGGTCTTATCATCATTTTTTACCCCTCACTATTCTCTTTTTGTTTATTATCAGGCCATCATTACAATCATTAACCGATCGACTGGTTTTATCACCTTTCGTCACCCCCTCACGATTCTTTATTTCCTTCATAACTGGCCATCATTACATAACCAATTCTACTATTAAGTTTACTACTAAACTCTCTGTTCCTTTAACATCACACTCATCAACTAATTTAAGGCAAGCTTTTTTTACACAGTGGTATAATAGTACCTATTAATATCTAATTAATTATCATTCCAGTGTATACTGCCAAAATATATTCACCATCACGATTTGCCCCACTTCGTGTAGTTCCATCTTAATGCTGGCATTGTTTATTGGACACTGACAGGGTTATTCTACCGCCCACGGCTTTAACTTTAATAATAAATCAACAAACTGTCCATTTCAATAATCCAGTGCATTATTATTCAACAAAGTTATATTTATGTTCAGCACAATGATTCGATCGGAGAAAGTCGGATTATGACAATGGGCTTTAGGCTTAATACATACTATTGTCTGTTATTTAATTGTTCGTATTCTTGCCCATTCTTCTCCATTGGGACGTACTATGCTTCAGTATAGGCAACTTCAGCATCATTTTTTTAACATCTTGATTTATTGGAATGTCCTTGGAGTTTCTTGCTTGTTCTTTTTCTTAACAAACGAAATACTCTCGATGGTAGGCCATAACATCGGCTGCCGGCAGAAGTTACCACCCACCAGACAATGTCTTGCCGTCAAGCGATTCGTCGTATTCCGGCATGATGTCTGGTGAAGTCGCACGAAGGACGGGTCTGAGTAGTTGTGTTGCGATGTGTGCCGGGTACGATGCGCCAAATGTTGTGTCGGGAATTTGGTCGTGAAGGGTCTCCAGATCAATCTCCTTCTGGCGCAGCATTGTTGGGTTTAACATTGCATCACCTCGTTCAACTGCCGTCTTCCTTTCTATTCAATCAGTTTTTTTTTTTGAGTGAATAAACTGCTATTAAACTAGTGCGCCCTACCATCAACGATTGCATCACTGCTTACCATTAAGCGGGATTGCGGTCAAGCACTAGTTTATAATTACATTTAAAAAAAAAAACCTATAGAAGCAGAAGCCTATATGGAAAGCAATGGATTGATTTAGTAACCATTTAAACAAATATGGCGCATGGAAACTCAATTTAATGGTCCCCATCAGACCATGTTTTATATGGCTAAAATGCCTCGTACCCCCGATCAGCTGCACTGGGACCAAATAATAATCAGCATATATTGTTCAAGCTCCTGGGATACAAGCCTATTCTATTTGAGAGGAAGTGGAATGTAATCCACCACGTGGATCCAGCGGGGGCTGGTTGATGTCACAACCACGTCTTCGAAGAAAATACAGCGAAGGAAAGCATTGTAAAGAAACTGGCATGTCCTGGAACTAATATTTGAATTTGAGTTGGATTTATCTCTACGTCATTGATCGTGTTTAAGTTAGAAAGTCCCTTCAAAACGTCACATTACCGAGAACCAATAGTATATTCAAGCCTTTATATACAAATAATATTATGAAAGTCGTGATAGCCTAATATCATGAAAGTCGGGATGGTTATAACACCAGCCTCTCAAGTATGACTGTGCGGGTTCGATTTCAGGTCAGGCAAGTACCAATGTAACTTTTCTAAAGTTATACATATGTACTTTCTTAGTATATCTTGGACACCAATGACTGATTATAAGGTGAAGGATAACATCTTGAGGAAACCTGGACTTTCAAGTCTGAAATCGCCAACCCGAATTGAGCAAGCGTGGTGGTTGTGCTTAATCCGTCTTTGTATTTAAGGAGACTTGTGCCCAGCAGTGGGACGATAAAAAGGTTGATGATGATGATGAATAGTACATTCAGGCCTTTATATTCGAATAATATTATGAACGCGAAAGTTTATATGGATGTATGGTAGAATGATTGTTACTCTTTTACGTAAAACCCACAGCACAGATTTAGATGAAATTTTGCACACATTTTTTTTTATAACTAGAATTTACACATAGCATACATTTTATCCACAAGATTGAAACTTATGCGGATGAAACCGTGGAGCGAAACTAGTTTACACCATAAACAATACTTCGATAGAAACTAAGATTATGCCACTATTGTTTATAGAGTTATGCTCTTGATATATTTATGGTTAGTATAGCGGGTAGATCTAGTTTCTACGGCTAAACTGAAATGTTAGACTGTCCGTCCATTTGTTTTGATTATATAGATACTAGCTTTCCGCCCGCGGCTTCGCCCGCGTGGAGTTCGGTTATATCGCGCTTTTTAGATTTCCCTCGGGAACATCAAATTTTTCCGGGATAAAAGGTAGCATATATTATACATACAAACCTTCCTTAAGAATCACTCTATCTATTAAAAAAAACCGCGTCAAAATCCGTTGCGTAGTTTTAAAGATCTAAGCATACATACGGACATACAGCGAAAGCGACTTTGTTTTATACTATGTATTGATTATGGGACAATTAACATTCATCATTTTGATAACAGCGTTGGGTTGTGGATTATACGGTATGGAATTATGTTGTTTGGAGTTGAATATGGGTGAGTTTCTTGATTCATTTGTTAACAGTTTTACCAAAGAGTTTTGGTTGTAGAAGTCTGGTACTACAACTACTGTATAGCTACCATGAGTTTACATTACGAGACTCGATTGTCGACATCGACTGCGTTTGAGTCATCGATTGGGCCGCTTGAAGGTTGTAAGAACTCTCAACCAATGAGAGCGCCAAACGCGCTCGATATCGACGATCGAGTCTCGTAATAAAAACACAGGTACTTATTGGGGCCCTAGTCTGCATTCCCATTACAATAGTGTCAGAATGATCTATCAGTGATCTCATAATGATCGATATTCACAAGTTTCGTAATCTACTAACAAAATGACGTCATTATGACGGTTTCCAGTGGTCAATCACTGACACTCCATTCCATATTAATAAATGTTCAATTTGAGTGGTCGTTTCTAGAAAATCATTTCTATTGGGATAACATTCAATGCCGCCAACACACAGGCGTGTCTTTTCACCATAAAAAGGAGCTCTAACAATTCTCTGTCTTCGACTCCCACTTTTCGGAATGTATCCTTGGAGTGTATCGACCGCCTTCAGCTTTTGGGAGTTCGAACCTAAACTTTGGGCGGTTCTTTGGGTCCAAGGCCAAGGTGGCTGCCAGGTAACTTGGTGTTATTGCAAAGGCCCGGCGGTACTTTACACCAAGGCAGCCTCTAATGTTGTACAAAGTACAGGTCCGTTCGTATGTGGAATACTGCAGCCATATTTGGGCTGGTGCTGCAAAATGTCACCTGGTCATTTTGAATTAAGTGGAGAGGTGTGCGAAGAGGCTGATTGGCGACCCAGATTTAACTCAAAACGGTCTCCAAAGCCTAGAGCACAGGCATAGAGTAGCCAGCCTTGCGGTCTTCTATAGCATGCATTCTGGTGAGTGTGCAAGGGAATTGCATGCCTTAATTCCTCTATTTCCGAAGGGCCAAAATCTAATCAAGAAATTTGACAGATTGTATTAGCTTGATGTGCCGTCTTCTGTACAATTAAATGTGAAGAGTGACTCTATACTATCTATAGTGCTTAAGGATAGTAAAGGTTTCTTTTACACATAGTATAAATACCTCATACTCAGCCTCTAATGTTGCCACTCCTGGGACACAGGCCTCCTGTCGGTGAGAGGGAGTGGGCCATAATCTACCACGCAGGCCCTGTGCGGGTTGGTAGATGTCACATATCTTCAAAGGTTTTGCTTCTATGACATGCCGGTTTCTTCACCCTGCTCATTGGTCTTTCTTTCACCCTTTTAAGAGCAGTGGTGATGAGATAATTTACACGAACTAAAGCTCCTGGTGAAAGAAGGTCGCGGGAAATGGCTGGATGCGGGACCGGTCGTCGTGGAGACCCTTGGAGGATGCCTATGTCCAGCAGTAGACGTCTTTCGGCTGAAATGATGATGATGACGATGAAAGTGCCCGGCTGGTTTCGAACCTACGACCCATAACTTACGTAAGTATACCATTAGGCCACCACCGCTCACTATCTAGTATAAATATACTCTACTACAAACGTCACAGTAAATCTTGCCCCTATCAAATGAAACCTGACGCTGACCATACGAACTCTGCTTGTACGACATTTCACCTCGACCTAACCCTGTATGGGATCATAGCCTTACACGCCATACAATTAAGATTAATATTCCCGTGTATCATACAAATTACTTGACATGCTACTTACTAGTAAAACACGCAATGGATATTATAATTTCCATATACAGGAGGAGATGGTGTTTGACCTACATTTATGGAAGGTGCTCTGTCTATCAATCAAACTTCTTAGTCTTATTCCTACTATTTTGGAGTCAGCTTCAAGTCTAACCGGATGCAGCTGACTAGCAGTATTTTACATTTTTTTTTATATCCATACTAATATTAAAAATGCGAAAGTAACTCTGTCTGTTTGTCTGTCTGTCTGTTACGCTTTCCCGCCTAAACCTCTCAACCGATTTAGATAAAATTTGGCACAGACAATCTTTAGACCCTGAGAAAGGACATAGGCTACCTTTTATCCCGTAAAAATTTAATGTTCCCGAGGGAAATCTAAAAAGCGCGATATAACCGAAATTTACGCGGGCGAAGCCGCGGGCGGAAAGCTAGTAATATTATAAATGCGAAAATTACTCTGTCTGTCTGTTACGCTTTCCCGCTTAAACCTCTCAACCGATTTTGATGAATTAAAAATCTATAGTCCCTGAGAAAGGACATAGGCTATATTTTATTGAAAAAAAAAATTGATATTTCCGAGGGAGTTATAAAAAGCGCGATATAACCGAATTCCACGCGGAATTCGACGAAAGCTAATAAGTTATAAACTAGTGCTTCACTGCAATCCCGCCTGACGGTAAGCAGTGATGCAATCGTTGGCGGTAAAGTGCCCTTGTTTATTAAGAGCCTATTCACTTTAGCCTTGAAGACACTCAAATTGTAGTCCGACGGAGACACCGCCGCTGGCAAATTGTTCCAGTCCCTCGATGTACGCGGTATAAAAGAGGAGGCGAAACGCTTCGTCTGGATTGTAGTGGTGTTGACAACGTATGGGTGGTAACTCGCCGTACGACGGATCGTCCGGTGATGGAACGGAGATGGGGGAATTAAATCATGGAATTCCCTCGCACACTCACCAGAATGCATCCTATAGAACACCGAAAGGGTGGTACCTCTACATGGAGCGACTACCTTTATGACCTCCACAATTACCTCTTAAAGAAATCTCTTGGTAAGACTAAAACCACGTACACACTAGGGGGCAAATGTGCCACGATAAGTGTCGGCGACATGTCAAGCGAAGCTGGCCGATTTCGCCTGATAAATAAGGTGTTGAGTGTCTCAAGACAAAAGTCTTTGACCAGTATGTGTTGCCAGTGATGACTTACGGAACTGAAACGTGGTCGCTCACAATGGGCTTCATACGAAGGCTCAGAGACACACAAAGGGCAATGAAAAGAGCTATGCTCGAAGTTTCTCTGCGTGATCGAATCAGAAATGAGGAGATCCGCAGAAGAACCAAAGTCACCGACATAGCTCTGCAAGACGCTAAACTTAAGTGGCAGTGGGCAGGGCACATTGCTCGTAGAACCGATGGCCTATGGGACAGTAAGGTTCTAGAGTGGCAGCCACGTACTGGAAGACGCAGCGTAGGGAGGCCCCCAACAAGGTGGACCGATGACCTGGTGACGGTCGCGGGAAGCCGATGGTTGCGGGCAGCACAAGACCGGTCGGCGTGGAAAGCCTTGGGGGAGGCCTTTGTCCAGCAGTGGACATCTATAGGCTCAAGAAGAAGAAGAAGAAATATGGCGACAACGCGCAACTTATGTCCGCAACGACGATAGATGAAGTCGTGCGACTTCGCGGAACTTTGCCCGACATATCTGGTGACATGGCGCGACTTATGTCCGTAGTAATAATTGTAGTTGGAGACACGTGTAGCGCGATGTTACCAGACATGTCGAGTGAAATCCGGCAACGTCGCGCTACCTCATCTGACGTCGCTGGCGACCCGTGTCGCATGATGTTGCCAGACATGTCGACCGAAGTCCGGCAACATCTTGCTACTTCAACCAAAGACGCTGGCAACACGTGTTGCAGGATTTTGTCCCCTAGTTTATCCGTGGCTTGATTGTCAGACTTTCAGCTGACTTTCTGTAACGACTGCCAGTGACCTATAAATGCCTTGCGTTCGTAGATCATGAGGGGTCAGCAAGTTAAGACGTTAGTGACCAAGAGGTCGGCTTTTAGACACGGAACGATATGACTCGTGTTGATATGTAATGCATGGTCATCCATGGCCCGACCTTCTTAAACTTGAAGACCGCCGACGTGTGAAAACGGACGGCGCCATTATATCATGACGAATCAAAACAATTATTTAAAACTAGCGGCCGCCAGCGACTTTGCTTGGGTGGAGTTAGTTATGCTCCGCTCCTATTAGTCGCAGCGTGATGTTATATAGCCTAAAGCCTTGCTGGAGTAATGGACTATCCAACGTAACAAGAATTTTTCAAATCGGTCCAGTAGGTTCTGAGATTAGCGCGTTCAAACAAACAAACTCTTCAGCTTTATAATATACTAGCGGCCGCCAGCGACTTCGTTCGCGTGGAGTTAGTTATGCTCCGCTCCTATTAGTCACAGTATGATGTTATCCATGACCAGTTCCTGAGATTAGTGCGTTCAAGCAAACAAACAAACTTTTCAGCTTTATATATTAGTATAGATTAAATACAATTATACAATGTGTAAAGAAAACCAAACCGACATGAAAGTAAGTATGATGGTAGACGTAAAATTGCTTCGAAGCTTTGCCTTTAGGACATGCCAGTTTCCTCACGAGGTTGAGATGATGCTGAGAGAGCAGTGGTTATAAAATAATTTACACAAATTAAAGCGACTGACGGGGTTAGAACCTACAACTTGTAAGTTGCACCCAATACCACAAGGTCATCGCTGCTCTAATTAAAAATAAAGTAATTTAAAAATTAAGTTCCTAATTCAAACTTTTTTTTAATTCTTTTTGGCTTCGCACGGTTTGTGCATTTAGCCAGTGTCACGTAATGAATTATATATTAATGTCGAAAAAGACGGCTACGTGAGCCGTCTACAAGGGAGGTTTGAGGCAAAGTAATGATGAGGCCACTATGCTGCGATATTTCACTGTTCTTTATGAATTATTTACTGAATGCATTTTTACTACATAAATCACGCACTTTTATTTAGTAAACAACACTATAATAGTAGTTTATGATACTGCTACATAATGAGAGGTATTACGCATGAGTCTGAGTTTAAAAAACGAGCGAAGCGAGTTTTTTAATAGTATCACACGAGTGTGTAATACCTAATTATGTACAGTTTCATACACTACTTTATCTAATCTCAGTGCGTCTAACGCCAACGCAACACAATTCCATTTATTCAGTTTCATAATTGTAATATACAAAATGTTAACACTTATGCACCCTGCATCACAGCGCATGCGCCAAAGCGCGCGCAGCCACAGATAAAAAATGAAATAGTACTGTCTACATTGATATAATATTAAACAGATATGATATTTTGTACGCTTCAAGTTCAATGCGCTAGTGACTTATCTACCTTAGTTTAATATTATATCAATGGCTGTCTATGGTTTGTACCGTAATGAAAAAAAAAATATTTTAACATTATTTTGTTAGACAAATAATGTTATAATTTAATTTTTTAATTTCCTTTCGATATACTATTGGTAAAGTACGTCAATATAAACTCCTTTTTGGTTTTATATTTTTATTTTTTTTGATATGAGAGTAGATAAATAATTTTAAAAGTCCAATGAAAAATGGCACTCAGCTTGACTTTCCCGCCAAAACTCCTAATTCAAACTTACCTCTAATCTAAGTACGTACTTAACTCGACACCTTTGTTTTAAATGAGTCGGCAAAAACAATAGAAAATCGCACGAGAACAAACAAAAACAAAAATAAACACAACGTTTAACAGCCATATAGTTTTAATAAAACCCATTAGTGTAACAGGAATCTAAGGGCCATTACCTGCCCACGACATGACATGCACTATTGACTCAGTAACTCATTGGAATTGATTGATGAACTCACTTCGACAACGCCTTTCATCGCCAGTACATTTTTTTTACATATTATAAACTTGTACTTGACTGCAATTCCGCTTAATGGTAAGCAGTGATGCAGTCGTTGATGGTAAAGCGCGTTAGTTTATTAAGAGCGTATTCACTCTAGCCTTGAAGACACTTAAATTATAGTCAGACGGAAACACCGCCGCTGGCAAATTATTTCACTAGATGTACGCGGTATAAAAGACGTGGCGAAACGCTTCGTCCGGATCGTAGTGGTGTCAACAACATAAGGGAGAATACTCGCCGGTGGATACCCGTAATGACTTGTTCCATGAATTATTGCCGGGATCAGCGGCTTTTCGAAGCACGCAGGGGTTGTACGTAAACCGACTAGTTCCTGGGTACTCAGTAACTGGGCTATGGAGGTCATATACAATATGTAAAGAAAACCCTGTCCGATCCGTGAAGGTATTGTTAGGTATCGATAACTGATTCTACTAATGCCTACAAAGACAGGGTAAACTTTAAAAAAAAATCCCCCTAAAAAATAAATATTATTTCGCAAAAAGAGGTAACTTAATACATGTGCGGTAAGCAACCCATTCCGCGGGCGGCGGGGGGCAGGGCACGCGGCACCTGTGACGTGTTCGCGTCGCTATTCGGTTATAATAATACCGGTGTTGTCACTTTTTTAAAAATTACCAAATTTCGGGGAAATGGGATTTAACTCCCGGGAAAAAAGGATTATTTCAAAATTCATTAGTATTGTTACTATGATGATTATGTAAAATTTTATATTAAGTATATTTGGTCAAGTGTTTACCTAACCTTTATTATCCTTATGGGTCGGACAAGGTTTTCTTTACATATTGTATAGGCAATCGCTCTATCTATACTATTCGCTTAGACTGATAGCCTGCGTTACAAGGCACGGAGGAGTACCACACCATTCCATCGACACGCTATTAATTTTTTATTTCAGTTAAACCCGTGTAGACACAGGCTGCCTGGGGCGGGCGACGGGGTCTGTCAGACTCTTACTGACTAAAAACCACCCCAATATTCCATCTCACACCTACACCGGGGGTTGCAAGAACGAACACTGCTTTCGCAACCCCCGATTGGTGCTGGCCCGCCACTGTGGGCCTCCTCGGGTCAGGGGGGGGAGTGAGGTGTATGACTCTCCCGTGACGTCTAAGAGTGGCCCCTGGGAAACACTTTGCGCGCGTCGCCACCTCGTGTTCTGATATTTGGGGGGCGACAGATGTCCCCAAGTCTGTCGCTTCTGGACCCATTTAGGGAAGCTGGATGAGGGCTTTATTCGCCCTGGTGAGAGGACGAGATCTTCTTCTCCCTTCCATCAGCCTCCTTCTGCGAGGCGACTGTTTCGCAGAAGGAAACCACCGCATCCCAGGACTCTTCGCTGCCAACCATCGACTCGATTACGGCCGGCAGCGACAGGTCACTGCCTACTTCAGAAATGAGGGCACGGCGCAGCTTCTCCCAAGCGGCACACTCCTTAACTGACGCCTACTCCAAGTTCAAAACCTCGCACTAATTGGTCACTCAGTGACTCTGTAAGTTCGTATATTTCACAGCAATTTGTACCGGCCACTAGTTATCGGCGGTATATAATCAATTGTTATAAATAACAGCGCGGTAACTAATGACTTCCTACGCGTCTGTCTGTCTGTCACAACGTATCGGGCACTGTGTTTCGAGCTAGTAGGGTTATAGGGTGGAAGTGGCTTTTGTTTAATGAGACTATTTGCTTTGGTGGCGTTATGTAGTGATCTGAATATATAAAACTGTTTTTTTTTTATTATTACTATTTTATTTAATTTTTTTCTTTACATATTATTTGACAGTTTTATTACAGTTGACATTTTTTATTATGGATTATATTTGACATTTTCTAATCATAATGTATTCAATTATTATTATTACTTTTTATTGTGATTGTTTTTTTATTTTCTTTCCTTTTACATTTGACATTCTTTGTACATAATGCTTGATACCTACATTTTTTTTCTTTTAGACTTCGTTGACATCATATTTAAAATTGTATTGTATGACATTTTTATTGTGAATGACACTAAATTATGTTTTCAATAATAATTGTAACTGGTTCTGCATATTGTAATATTATGTAATTTTTATCAAGATAAGTTTGCCCTTAAATTATTCAATATACATGTCTAAGTATTAATTTCCAGTATTTTTAGCTTCAAATTATAATTTTTGCAAGCCTATTGGGAAAAGGTGGCTTAACCTACCGATTATCACTCTATCACCATGTACTCATAGATGTAAAATAAATGACTTACTTACTTTGTAGGATCTGACTATATGAGCCGGTTCTTGTTTTTTTTTTTTTTTTTCTCTATAGCAATTCTGCCAATGTTAAATGTGATAAGAGAAAACGTGCGAGGACAAAAAACAAAAAGGTATAAACTAAAATTCTAAATATAATCATTTTAATTGTTAACACTGGATTTAATGTGAAACTCGTTGACGGGTGTTATTTGTAAATTTAGCCATACGACAAAATGATGACAACTGATTGTCGCCATTTTGGCGCTGTCAGCGAAGTGGCCGTTTGTGGAAGTAATAGTTATGATACACACTTTTACATACTGTGGATATTGTCGTAGTTTATTACGAAATGAGTTACAGATTAAATTACCTCATTATATGTTTACATACAAATAAAAAACAGAGGAAAAAACACTGCATTTAACAATGCAGTTTTATCGTCAAGTTACACAGATAAGATAAAAGCGTTTAGTGTTTACCTTATAAAAATAATAAATGCATTCACGATAAAAATCGCGAACAAGAATGAATGAATCACTTTACACACCTACATTTTACGATAAGACGGAGCTCAAGATTTCGAAAGACTTATACAAAGAACGAAACGTATTCAACGTTATTTTTTCTTTATACAAAACCTGAATATAGTTTCTTAAGAATAAGCAACTGAATCGATTCCAATCATTTTTACACCATGTTATATTTTTTTTCCAAATACGTGGTTACCAAGCGCGCAACATAGATGACGTTAGACTACTAACGTACTAGGCGCATGAGACAAGACACTCCCGCGCCACGCCACTGCAGGCGCGGGCGGGTGAGCGGTGCGTTGACCATATTTTTTTGTTGTTTGCGATTGCGCTCGCATATAGAGCTTTCAAACTACTTCATGCGTCACAATAGTGCAAGATATATTAATTTTTTTAAATAGTTATTAAAAAATAGTTTTTCACTAAAGTTTAGTTGTCAAGGGATAGATGAAGTGGGCTGGCTTTGTAAGACGACTGTAATTGAACGGTATTATATCAAGATCCTCCTTGGCTCGAAAAGCTCGTTAAGCCGTTGGTCTCTCCTGGCTCGACCAAGATAGATTTTTCGTTCTCGACCGAGACCGAGAATAAAATAATATCTTGGCCAAGACCGAAAGCCAAGACCGAGAATAGAAAGAGCGTGAAAAAAATTAACTGTTTTAAGAATCGAAACAAACATATTATAATTAACCCTTTCCATGTTAACCTAGCCAAGCAGGACATCATTAAGCATCGTATGAAAAAAAAACAACCCAACACCACAAATTCTAAATGTGGCCACTTTTGAAAAAACGTCGCCTTGTAACGGTTAAGGATGCGCACGCGCCTCTAACTCAAACCATCGCTTTTTAACAATTAATCGTTTCCTCTACCCACTTCCTCGGAGGAGGGAAATAATATTTAAATTTAGAATAGATGTAAAGGAAATGTCTGATTCCTTCTGGATGTATAAAAATGTTCGCACGTCACATGTCTTGTAAGATTACGGTTTTTTTAAATGGAATGCGGGATGGCATACTTAGCCCGCGAAATTCAAATTCACGCATATTTTTTCAAACTTGCAAGTCAATGACTTGTTTAATTTTGGTTAAAGTATGATTTACGACAAATTAGACTGTACTTAATTATAATTAACTATTAAAATCAGCCCTAAATGTAAGTTCATATAATCCTATCATTTATATTTCATGAAATAGTCGTTTGATGTAAGTAGAGGTTTGTATTAATGATTTTTATTACGTATTAAGTTAGAAATGTCATAATTGTAATGATCGTCATTCATATTTTAATAAATATACAAATTCAAATTATCTGTCTACAGTTTATTTATACACTTTTTTTTTTATTTATCTATTATAAACAAAATATTTAGATAGTTTCATATGCTTTAAAATAGATCTTCAACTTTGTAGCTAAAGCACTATGGCTTAAAGTTGAATGGGATTATTTGACAGTTTGGGGTAGTCCATTTTTTTTTTTTTTTTTTTTTGTTGAATTGGATTATTTGACAGTTTGGGGTATCTACTGTTTCTGCGCATTACAAACATATGAAAAGGAGGGTAGAAAATCATAGAAAAATCATGGAAAACAAAAAATTTGTCTGCATCGCTGTCAATAGGAAACGTGCCCAAAAGACTGGCAGCGTTGCCATGTTGTATGACATTACTGATTTATACCTTTGTTCTAATTCTCTTACCGTTTTTTCATTCACAAAGAATGTCATAATAATTTCGCAGGCTACCCTGACATTTCCCACATGACGGCTAATAATACAGCTTTCCGCCCGCGGCTTCGCCCGCGTGGAATTCGGTTATATCGCATTTTTTAGATTTCCCTCGGGAATAAAACTAATGATATAACTAACGATACTAACTACTATACTAACGATTGATCAGTTTTCGACCGGAGATGAAAAATGATTAAATTACTAAAATGGCTATTAAAAAATGAGGGTTGATCTTAGAAGGGTGAAAATTTAGGATTGTATGTATTTTTGTATGTTGTATCATAAAAAAAATAGATATTAGTGTCACTGATGTACGTTAATATAGTATTGTTATTGTATATGTTTATATGGGCCTTGATGCCTGAAATAAATGGATAAATAAATAAATATTGCAACGGAACTGGCACAATGACAATTCGATTGTCAGGAATTGTTTTTCATTTCTCATAGGTACTCGGAAAGTAGTGTTGCTTTGATCTGTTTATTGGGTGAAAAATGCTGCTCCCCTCCCTACAGAGGGAAAAATTCATACAACTTACTTCCCGCCTAAGGACCGCAACAAACTTTAAAAATAGAACTGCTGTGTAGAGTTTTATCTAAAAAAAATAAACTAATTTAAAAAATGCTGCGGCCATGTGAATTTCTAAACAACCAGTGTGAACTTAGCGCAAACTTCTTTGAGTGGAATAAGTCGCAACAATTACGCCGTGAGTTCCATATTTAAAATTTAAAAAGTCGACATGAATTGGCGGGATACTAATCTGTTAAGAATCTGTTTTTTTTTTTTTATTATATTATAAACTAGCGCTTGACCGCAATCCTGCCTGATGGTAAGCAGTGACGCAGTCGTTGATGGTAAAGCGCACTAGTTTATTAAGAGCCTATTCACTCTAGCCTTGAAGACACTCAAATTGTAGTTCGACGGAAACACCGCCGCTGGCAAACTATTCCAGTCCCTCGATGTACGCGGTATAAAGGAGGAGGCGAAACGCTTCGTCCGGATCGTAGTGGTGTTAACAACGTAAGGGTGGAAACCAGCCGTACGACGGGTCGTCCGCTGGTGGAACGGAGATGGGGGAATTAAATCATGCAATTCCATCGCACACTCCCCGAAATGCATCCTATAGAACACCGAAAGGCTGGCTACTCTACGCCCGTGCTCTAGGCTTTGGAGACCGACTCGAGTTAGATCAGGGTCACCAATCAGCCTCTTTGCATGTCTCTCCACTGAATCCAAAGTGGCCAGGTGACACTTGGCAGCACCAGCCCAAATGTGGCTGCAGTACTCCACACACGAACGGACCTGTGCTTTGTATAACATTAGAAGCTGCCCAGGTGTGAAGTACTGCCGGACCTTTGCGATAACGCCAAGTTTCTTGGCAGCCACCTTAGCCTTGGACTCAATGAACCGCCCAAAGTTAAGGTCCGAGGAAATCTCAACTCCCAAAAGCTGAAGGCGGTCGGAACACTCCAAGGACACATTCCGAAAAGTAGGAGCCAAGGTGAACGGGCTCCTTTTGGCGGTGAAAAGACACGCCTGTGTTTTGGCGGCATTGAATGCTACAAGATTGGCATTGCCCCATTCGGAGACTGCCTGCAGTGCAACACTCGTTCGCTCAACCATGGCCTCTCTTTCGGACCGGATTGATTCCCTACTAGCCCGAGCACCCGGCAGGTATCTCTCTACAACTGTGCTGTCATCTGCATACCCATAGATACCGGGCATCAGCAGATCGTTAATATGCAGCAGGAACAGAGTTGCAGAGAGAACAGACCCCTGAGGAACACCGGCATTAGTTGACATGGGCTCAGAAGAGCATCCATCGACAACAACTCGGAGGGACCGTTCAGTCAGGAAGTCTTTTACCCAGCCAGTCAGGCTAGGGGAAATGCCGTACGCTGGAAGCTTACTCAAAAGGCCAGCGTGCCATACCCGGTCGAAGGCCTTCGAGACATCAAGGGAGACAGCAATCGCTTCCCCATTCTTCTCGAGGGCCTCGCCCCACAAGTGAGTGGCATACACTAGTAGGTCCCCAGTTGACCGATTGCGGCGAAACCCGTACTGTCGGTCACTGAGGAGATCGTTAATCGTTACCTTCCAGGTATGCCAAGAGGCGCGAGTTCAATACGCGCTCCATAATTTTGCAAAGTATGAAGGTGATCGAAATTGACCGATAGTTGGTAGGATCGGCACGACTACCCTTCTTGGGCACGGGCTGCACTGTGCACTGTGACAACATTCAAAAAAATTGTTTTAATAATCAACTAGCTTTATTTTCCTCATATCTGAAATGAAAAGTAGAGTGTTTAGCATGGGTAAAAGAATCAATTCCTACTCGAATTATAGCCTTCTTCTTCTTTTTTCATGGTTAGATTCAACCTCAACTCTTGATCAATGGCATCTGTGGAATAGATACCACAATTTTGCCAATAACACGTGTAACAAATAACAGAAATTCTCTGAAAATTTTATTTCACAATAATGGCGGATATCGCCAATGACAGTTGACAAAGTCTGCCGCGTAAACCGTCTATGAGGGAGGTTTGAGGTAAAATCATAATGTGGCCACTATGCTGCGATATTTCAATGTTCTTTATGAATTATTTACTGAATGCACTTTTTACTACATAAATCACGTGCTTTTATTTAATAAACGACACTATTAATAATTTGAAAAGTCCAATGATAAATGCGCGTGACACTCATGGTAGCTTTTCCGTCAAAACTCCAATCCTTCCCTATAGCCTTCTAAGGTCCGTATTACAGAAGGAATCTCAAGCATTGATCTCTATTTAAACATTACTTAAAACTAGTTTCAACCAATCAAAAGGCTTCAAACGAGAGCTTGAATTTTGAGTGACGTTCTGTCATACGGACCTAAATACCTCGGTTCTAATTCCCGCGCTGCCACCGCGAACCAGTCATGTATCTCCAACAAAACATATTGCATAACATATGATACTACTGAGAGTTAGTATGCACTGCATGAGTTCGCTATCATTCACTATCGTTTTATGGCACGACCTTGATTAAGGATGTCGGTCGATGCATTGTTTAAACAACAATTGCAGTTTAATATATCGATAAATAATATGACTGATATCGAGAAGTGTGATGATTAATTGTTTGCATTGCAGTCTTACAATTTCATTCATTTATCTGACTGAACTTTTGAGAATTCAAAAGTGCCTTTAATTTGTTTACTTCGAAATGTATCCTTCATATGAAGATAGTTTATAAAATATTTGAGGAAAAGGCAACAAGGAATAAATGTTAGGTAAGTGAAGAGCAATGATGGCCTAGCAAGACCAGTTAAGGCCCAATGAGGGCAGCGTAGGGAGGCCTCCAACATGGTGGACCGATGACCTGATGAAGGTCGCGGGAAGCCGAGACCGATCATCGTGGAAAGCCTTGGGAGAGGTCTCCAGCAGTGGACATCTATAGGCTGAAGAAGAAGAAGAATAAGAGGGCAATATACGTTCAATGGTAACGTCACCGTGAAATGACTTAGAAGTTGTAGGTAACTTGACGTCTACTTTTTAACCGTCTGTTTTGATATATTTTTTTTTAGAAAAACGGTGCCCCAGACTATGAATTTCTCCTGAATCGTGGGTGCGTCTACAATAATTTAAACGAAATGAGGAGATCCGCAGAAGAACCAAAGTCACCGACATGGCTCTTAAAGTAGCTAAAACTAAGTGGCAGTGTGCAGGGCACATTGCTCGTGGAACCGATGGCCGATGGGGCAGTAAGGTTCTGGAGTGGCGGTCACGTACCGGAAGAGGCAGCGTAGGAAGGCCCCCAACAAAGTGGACCGATGACCTGGTAAAGGTCGTGGGAAGCCGATGGATAAGGGCAGCACAAGACCGGTCATCGTGAAAACCCTTAGGGGAGGCTTTTGTCCAGTAGTGGACATCTATAGGCTGAAGAAGAAGAAGAGAAACGCACATATACAAACAGCCACACCCAGAACAACTAACAACTAGCGGGAATCGAACCCGCGACACACAACGAAGCAGTCTTTCGTTCAGCCACTGCGCTAATCGCATCTTATTTAGAATGAACATCGCTAGATTGAATAGGCTCTTAACTCTTTATTTTCTTAGCTCCCACTGCTTACCATCGGGCGGGATTGCAGTTAAACACTACTTTATCACAATTCTTCTGCTTCTTCTTCAGCCTATAGATGTCCACTGCTTGACAAAGGCCTCCCCCAAGGCTTTCCACGATGACCGGTCTTATGCTGCCCGCATCCATCGGCTTCCCGCGACCATAACCAGGTCATCGGTCCACCTTGTTGGGGGCCTCGCTACGCTGCGTCTTCCGGTAGGTGGCCGACACTCCAGAACTCCACTGCGTATCTGCTCATTTCTGATTTGATCACGCAGAGAAACTCCGAGCATAGCACTTTCCATTACCCTTAAAAAATCACAATTAAAAAATCTTTAAAAGATATAAAATCAATATATTTGAGAAAGATACACCGGCACCGGCACCGCAAGGTACCGGCATGATGTCTGGTGAAGCCGTACAGAGGACGGGTCTGAGCAGTTGTGTTGCGATGTACATGCCGGGTACGTTGCGCGAAATGTTGTTCTGTCGGGAGTTTGGTTGTGGAGGGCCTCCAGATCAATCTCCCTCTGGCGCAGCATCGTTAGTCGTGTTGTTGGGTTTAACATTGCATCACCGCGCTCAACTGCCGTCTTCCTATTTACTCAGTTCTTTTGAGCTAGCGCTAGCTAGAAACTAGCGCGCCTTACCATCAACGGTTGCATCACTGCTTACCATCAGGCGGGATTGTAGTCAAGCGCTAGTTTGTAATTTATAAAAAAAAAAACAAGCTGGGCTAGATTTGTTTACCATCAATCCTTCTATGTAATAAATAAATAAAATATAGTCAATAAAATATATGTCTAAATAAAAATAGTCAACCATAACCATTCATTACAAAATGTACCGTCTGTTAAATTGCCTCACATAAACGATGTCTAAATAAATTACAATTAAAAAAATAAAACAATTACAAAAGAAAAAACAAACATAAAATTCTATGCTGTCAAAGTCTATCATCCGAATTTGTGTTTAAAATTATTTCACTGTATTCAAATTATTTGCGTTGTGATGGGAGAACCCTGTCACACTGGGCAACAATAAAATGCTAATTCCCGTAAATAAATCGTTCAAAATCCAGCCCTAATCTCGTTTCAGCAACAATCCATGTCAAAAATACCTCTCAATCTTGTGAATGTTCATTTAATTACGAGTTCTTTTTTTGTCTTTGTATTAAATCGTCAATAAAAAACAAAATACGACGTGACAAACATTTATATAAAAAAAAAATAAACACGAATCGAGGGCCAATGCTGTGACAATGATTGTCAATAACTCACAGACAATGATTGTCCTTAGATAGATTTTAAGAGCGGGCACACATTAGGCAACACCGATGCCAAGAGCAGTGGTGGCCTAATGATATCGGCCGCAACTTACAAGTTGTAGATCATAGCTTCGAACCCCATCAGGCGCATTACTTTATGTAAATATTTTCATCACCACTGCTCTCAAAACGGTGAAGGAAAACATCTTGAGGGAACCGGCATGCCCTAGAGACAAATCTTTGAAGACATGTGACATCTACCAACCCGCACTGGGCCCGCATGGTAGATTATGGCCCACTACTTCTCACCGAGAGGAGGCCTGTGTCCCAGGAGTGAGAACATTATAGGCTGATTATGTTATGTAATGCCATAAGTTGTCGTTGAAATTAGCACGACGACGTATTAATGACTTCATGACACTTTTTTTATATATATATATTATAATCTAGCGCTTGACCGCAATCCTGCCTTGTGGTAAGCAGTGACGCAATCGTTGATGGTAAAGCGCACTAGTTTATTAAGAGCCTATTCACTCTAGCCTTGAAGACACTCAAATTGTAGTCCGACGGAAACACCGCCGCTGGCAAATTGTTCCAGTCCCTCGATGTACGCGGTATAAAGGAGGAGGCGAAACGCCCCGTCCGGATCGTAGTGGTGTTAACAACGTCTTTATCTATCTAACTGACTAAACTTTTGAGAATTCAAAAGTGTCTTTAATTTGTTTACTTCAAAATGTATTCTTGATATGAAGACAGTTTATAAAACATTTTGGGAAAAGGTAACAGGGATTCTGATTAATGTTACGTGTAGACCTTGAAGAGCAATGATGGCCTTGTAAAAGCAGTTAAGGCCCAGTGAGGGCAATATTCGTTCAATGATAACGTGACTGGGAATAGTGTGAACTGACTTAGAAGTTGTAAGTAACTTAACATCTGCAACTCAAAAAGTCTACTTTTAAACCGTCTGTGGTAATATTTTGATTAAAACATATTTTTTTTAAACGCTAGATATTTCTCCTGAATCGTGAGTGCGTTTACAATCATTTAAACGCACATATACAAACAGCCAGACCCAGAACAACTAGCGGGAATCGAACCCGCGACACACAACGAAGCAGTCTTTCGTTCAGCCACTGCGCTAACCGCGTCCTATTTAGAATGAACATCGCTAGATTGAATAAGCTCTTAACTCTTTATTTTCTTAGCTCCCACTGCTTACCATCAGGCGAGATCGCGGTTAAACACTACTGTATCACAATTCTTCTTCTTCGTCTTCAGCCTATAGAGGTCCACTGCTAGACAAAGGCCTCCCCTCAAGGCTTTCCACGATGACCGGTCTTGTGCTGCCCGCATCCATCGGCTTCCCGCGACCTTAACCAGGTCAACGGTCCACCTTGTTGGGGGCCTCGCTACGCTGTGTCTTCCGGTAGGTGGCCGACACTCCAGAACTCCACTGCGTATCTGCTCATTTCTGATTGGATCACGCAGAGAAACTCCGAGCATAGCACTTTCCATTGCCCTTAAAAAATCACAATTAAAAAATCGTTAAGAGCTTAAAAATAAAATCAATATATTTGAGAAAGATACACCAGCACCGGCACCGCAAGGTACCGGCATGGTGTCTAGTGAAGCCGAACGGAGGACGGGTCTGAGCAGTTGTGTTGCGATGTACGTGCCGGGTACGTTGCGCGAAATGTTGTTGTGTCGGGAGTTTGGTTGTGGAGGGCCTCCAGATCAATCTCCCTCTGGCGCAGCATCGTTGGTCGTGTTGTTGGGTTTAACATTGCATCACCGCGCTCAACTGTCGTCTTCCTTCCTATTTACTCAGTTCTTTTGAGTGAGTAGGCTTAATAAACTAGCGCGCCTTACCATCAACGATTGCATCACTGCTTACCGTCAGGCGGGATTGCAGTGAAGCGCTAGTTTGTAATTTATAAAAAAAAAAAAAACAAGCTGGGCTAGATTTGTTTACCATCAATCCTTCTATGTAATAAATAAATAAAATATAGTCAATAAAATATATGTCTAAATAAAAATAGTCAACCATAACCATTCATTACAAAATGTACCGTCTGTTAAATTGCCTCACATAAACGATGTCTAAATAAATTACAATTAAAAAAATAAAACAATTACAAAAGAAAAAACAAACATAAAATTCTATGCTGTCAAAGTCTATCATCCGAATTTGTGTTTAAAATTATTTCACTGTATTCAAATTATTTGCGTTGTGATGGGAGAACCCTGTCACACTGGGCAACAATAAAATGCTAATTCCCGTAAATAAATCGTTCAAAATCCAGCCCTAATCTCGTTTCAGCAACAATCCATGTCAAAAATACCTCTCAATCTTGTGAATGTTCATTTAATTACGAGTTCTTTTTTTGTCTTTGTATTAAATCGTCAATAAAAAACAAAATACGACGTGACAAACATTTATATAAAAAAAAAATAAACACGAATCGAGGGCCAATGCTGTGACAATGATTGTCAATAACTCACAGACAATGATTGTCCTTAGATAGATTTTAAGAGCGGGCACACATTAGGCAACACCGATGCCAAGAGCAGTGGTGGCCTAATGATATCGGCCGCAACTTACAAGTTGTAGATCATAGCTTCGAACCCCATCAGGCGCATTACTTTATGTAAATATTTTCATCACCACTGCTCTCAAAACGGTGAAGGAAAACATCTTGAGGGAACCGGCATGCCCTAGAGACAAATCTTTGAAGACATGTGACATCTCATCAGACAGGAGCTAAACTTTCCACAGATTCGGGAACACTGTTGGAGCTGCTGAACCTTGGACAAAACTATCTTAGCATTGTGTAGATTCAATTTCTTAGTATTGTATAATTGCATGGCAAACGTGTGAGCACAATGTACGAATGTGCTGTAAGGCATTTATTTGTTGGGTTAGTCTTTTTTATTGACTTAATTGTGCTCTGGCTGTTGAGAGTATGTCATGCCCACTCAAATGTCTCGCTGATGGTGGCGTGTGTTTTGGGTCATTGGGTTCCCTTCGATATGGTTGAGCTGAATGATGCTGATCCATACGTCATGTTCGTGAACGGACGCCGTCGGAGGGGACTGGTCATCTCTTAGCTGCCACGGCGTATTTTAATTTCTGAATTGATTTTTGTATGTTTTCTATAATGGACGCTCTCAGCGTACAATATATTTCTGCATCGTTCTCACGCGGTTGATTTCAACATGAATGATGTAATCAAATATTTGTAACAATAGCTTAAAAATTTAAAAGAGTGTCCATGGAGTTTCTTGCCCGTTCTTCTCCATAGGTACCTACTCTTTGGAATGGGCGACTAGCTTCATCTTATTGACTGACCGACCTTCTGACAATTCAAAAGTGCCTGTAACTGGTTTATTTGAAATAAATGATTTGATTTGATTTGATCTACCAACCCGCACTGGGCCCGCATGGTAGATTACGGCCCACTACTTCTCACCGAACCAACCCACATTGGGTGCACCCACTCACCACGCGGGGTGGTAGATTGTGGCCCATTCCCTCTCACCGAGAGGAGGCCTGTGTCCCAGGAGTGAGAACATTATAGGCTGATTATGTTATGTAATGCCATAAGTTGTCGTTGAAATTAGCACGACGATGTATTAATGACTTCATGACACTTTTTTAATAACTTTCGCATCATGAACATGCTCGATACTCGTTACGTATGCACATGCCTGCGGGCAAAGCAAATTACACTTGAGAAAGATGAGCATAAAGGCTCAGAATAGGAAAAAGCTATCAAAAAAAATTTTACGGCAGAATTGCAATTAACAAGGCTTTGTTTAGGTCTCCGGCACGATGACCCAAGACTTAATCTCAATTTATGAAGCCGGGAATCAAGATGTTTTTATTTTTATTTTAGATATTTTAAACATTACCCCACACTAGGAAATTTACCTCTGTGGTGGATACGTTTCATCATCATCATAAACCTTTTATCGTCCCACTGCTGGGCACAGGTCTCCTCTCATACAGAGAAGGATTGAGCGTAATCACCACGCTTGCTCAATGCGGGTTGGCGATTTCAGACTTATAAAGTCCAGGTTTCCTCAAGATGTTTTCCTTCACCTTCAGTAATACAAATCTACGATACGATACAACCGATATGGAGACACGTGATGACGTGAGATGGGATACGTTTACAACCATTTAAACTCACATACACAAACAGCCAGACCAGGAACAACTGACACAAAAGTATTTATTCCATGCGGGAATCGAACCCGCGACACGCAACGCAGCAGTCGATCGCTTAGCTACTACGCTAACAGTGTCGTTAATTAAACATTACTTTAAACGAGTTTCAACCAATCACAACGCTTTAAATTAGTTTTCAGTAATATTTGAGCCTTGAATGACTTTCTATATTAAGGGCTTTAGTTCAAAGACTACAACTTGTGCATAAATATGACTCACTAACTGTGCCGCGCGGTTTCAGCCGCGTAGGTTCGATATGTTTTTTTTTTTTTATTTTCTCCGATCCTATTGATCGTAGCGTGATTTTATTATGCCTAAAGCCTTCCTGAATTAATAGGCTATCCAACGCAAAAAGAATTTTTCAAATCGGGCCCATAGTTCCATTAGTACGTTCAAACAAACAAACAAACAAACTCTTTTTTTTTTGATATTATAAACCAGCGCTTGACCGCAATCCTGCCTGATGGTAAGCAGTGACGCAATCGTTGATGGTAAAGCGCACTAGTTTATTAAGAGCCTATTCACTCTAGCCTTGAAGACACTAAATTGTAGTCCGACGGAAACACCGCCGCTGGCAAATTGTTCCAGTCCCTCGATGTACGCGGTATAAAGGAGGAGGCGAAACGCTTCGTCCGGATCGTAGTGGTGTTAACAACGTAAGGGTGGAAACCAGCCGTACGACGGGTCGTCCGCTGGTGGAACGGAGATGGGGGAATTAAATCATGCAATTTCCTCGCACACTCCCCGAAATGCATCCTATAGAACAACGAAAGGCTGGCTACTCTACGCCTGTGCTCTAGGCTTTGGAGACCAACTCGAGTTAGATCAGGGTCACCAATCAGCCTCTTTGCACGTCTCTCCACTGAATCCATAGTGGCCAGGTGACACTTGGCAGCACCAGCCCAAATGTGGCTGCAGTACTCCACACACGAATGGACCTGTGCTTTGTATAACATTAGAAGCTGCCCAGGTGTGAAGTACTGCCGGACCTTTGCGATAACGCCAAGTTTCCTGGCAGCCACCTTGGCCTTGGACTCAATGAACCGCCCAAAGTTAAGGTTCGAGGAAATCTCAACTCCCAAAAGTTGAAGGCGGTCGGAACACTCCAAGGACACATTCCGAAAAGTAGGGGCCAAGGTGAACGGGCTCCTTTTGGCGGTGAAAAGACACGCCTGTGTTTTGGCGGCATTGAATGCTACAAGATTGGCATTGCCCCATTCGGAGACCGCCTGCAGTGCAACACTCGTTCGCTCAACCATGGCCTCCCTTTCGGACCGGATTGATTCCCTACTAGCCCGAGCATCCGGCAGGTATCTCTTTACAACTGTGCTGTCATCTGCATACCCATAGATACTGGGCATCAGCAGATCGTTAATATGCAGCAGGAACAGAGTTGCAGAGAGAACAGACCCCTGAGGAACACCGGCATTAGTTGTCATGGGCTCAGAAGAGCATCCGTCGACAACAACTCGGAGGGACCGTTCAGTCAGGAAGTCTTTTACCCAGCCAGTCAGGCTAAGGGAAATGCCGTACGCTGGAAGCTTACTCAAAAGGCCAGCGTGCCATACCCGGTCGAAGGCCTTCGAGACATCAAGGGAGACAGCAATCGCTTCCCCATTCTTCTCGAGGGCCTCGCCCCACAAGTGAGTGGCATACACTAGTAGATCCCCAGTTGACCGATTGCGGCGAAACCCGTACTGTCGGTCACTGAGGAGATCGTTACCTTCCAAGTATGCCAAGAGGCGCGAGTTCAATACCCGCTCCATAATTTTGCAAAGTATGGAGGTGATCGAAATCGGCCGATAGTTGGCAGGATCGGCACGACTACCCTTCTTGGGCACGTGCTGCACGTTAGCAAGCTTCCAGGACTTGGGCTTGTTACAGACTTCACCAGACAGTGGTCTGAAGTTCCCAACGGTGAGGAAACTGTTACAACACATCTGTCCGGATCAGTGGTCAGCAGAAGGTCCAAACAGTTGGCAGTATGGCCAACTACATCAGGCACCCTAGTCGCTTGCTCTACCAGCTGGGAAAGGCCCATAGAAAGCGCGAAGTTTCGCGCTTCTCTCCCAGCATGGTCGGTCCTCTGGTATGGGAAGAACCAGTCCTGGTGGCAGGCGTTGAAGTCCCCCAGAGCGACGAACTGAGCGTCAGGGTGCCGATGCAGCGCAAAATCAGCAGCCTCACTGAGGTGGTCAAATAATCTAGTTGTCTCCTGATCACCGCTGGGCGATCGGTGTAGTATAGAAAGTATAGATAAAAAGGTAAATTACTACAACTTGTACATAAATATGTATTTAAATATGGCTGAATATTTTTCCTTTTATCGCCATCTACAGATGCCAGCACATCAAGATATTTGAAAGTTTCGAGTAACGTGACCTGCTGGTGTAACCCATATTTGCAAAATAAAATTTATTTATTTATGTACACACAATAAAATACATAGCACAAAGGTGCTGCTTATTTCTTTAAGAAATTTCTTCCAGCAGACCTGCGAAAGGAGAAGTAAAACAGAAATGTAGACAATAGGGTATAAGAACAAGGAGAAATGTGGCAATGTTCAATCGTTATAATTTAAATCTCTAATCTTCTTCTTCTTCTTCTTCCTCAGCCTATAGATGTCCACTGCTGGACAAAGGCCTCCCCCAAGGCTTTCCACGATGACCGGTCTTGTGCTGCCCGCATCCATCGGCTTCCCGCGACCTTCAACAGGTCATCGGTCCACCTTGTTGGGGGCCTCCCTACGCTGCGTCTTCCAGTACGTGGCCGCCACTCCAGAACCTTACTGCCCCATCGGCCATCGGTTCTACGAACAATGTGCCCTGCCCACTGCCACTTAAGTTTAGCGACTCGCAGAGCTATGTCGGTGACTTTGGTTCTTCTGCGAAAGAAATCTCTAATGTTGTTCTTAAATAATTTGTACGCCTTGTAAGGCAAAACATAGTGATACAACATAAATTTTATACCATACTAGCTGCGCCGCGCGGTTTCACCCGCGTAGGTCTCGAAATATTTTTTTTTATATGCCCCGCTCCTAGTTGCAGCATGATGTTATATAGCCTAAAACCTTCCTGGATTAATCGGCTATCCAACGCAAAAAGAATTCTTCAAATCGGACCAGTAGTTCCTGAGATTAGCGCGTTCAAACAAACAAACTCTTCAGCTTTATATATTAGTATAGACTATAGAGAGATTACCTATGTTTAACAAATAAAATACTTTGACTTTGACTTTGAAGACCAAGAATGGGCAACCGCTGGCAACAGTTGCCTAGTGTGAAGCCGCACTAATTGTCCTCTTATAAACCCGTCAACAATGAGGTAAACAGCCCAAATATCGGCCGCGCTTATTTTAGTTTACTATGAGGAAGGAAGACTTACGGACGTGAATTGGGGTCGGGATCAGGGTTGCCGAGATGGCGGGTTATTTGATTATAGGAAGCGGTTGACTTGTCTCGTTATCCGAGAAATTAGTTTAATTCATCCTATATTAAATCTTGGATATTTCTTTTTTTTTCTTTTTTTTTTTAATAATTATAAACTAGTGCTTGACTGCAATCCCGCCTGATGGTAAGCAGTGATGCAATCGTTGAGTGTAAAGCGCACTAGTTTATAAAGCCTATTCACTTAAAAACTTAGGAATAGGAAGGATGACGGCAGTTGAGCGAGGTGATGCAATGTTAAACCCAAGACCAACACGACTAAACGATGCTGCGCTAGAGGGAGATTGATCTGGAGACTCTCCACGACCAAATTCCCGAGACAACAACATTTGGCGCATCGTACCCGCCACATATCGCAACACAACTGCTCAGACCCGTCCTCCGTACGGCTTCACCAGACATCATGCCGGAACACGACGAATCGCTTGGCGGCAAGACTTTGTCTGGTTGGTGGTAACTTCCGCCGGCAGCCGATGTTATGGCCTACCACCGAGAGATATGATTAGCACCGAGAGACATGGATACTAAAAATACGTCAATTTACATGAATCGCGGACTAGATTAACAGGACTAAAATATAATTATGTTCTGTCCTTTTCTTTATGCAAGAGAAAGAAAAAGATGTACTGATCTTAAACTTAGTTTGTGAACAAGTGATTCGGGGCCATTATTGGTATTTTTCTATCAACGTTTAAACGTAAAAATTACAAAAATAGTTACACAGTAGCCAATCACTACTTAACTTTCTTCCTCAGCCTATAGATGTCCACTGCTGGACAAAGGCTTTCCACGCCGACCGGTCTTGTGCTGCCCGCATCCATCGGCTTCCCGCGACCTTCACCAGGTCATCGGTCCACCTTGTTGGGGGCCTCCCTACGCTGCGTCTTCCAGTACGTGGCCGCCACTTCAGAACCTTACTGCCCCATCGGCCATCGGTTCTACGAGCAATGTGCCCTGCCCACTGCCACTTAAGTTTAGCGACTCGCAGAGCTATGTCGGTGACTTTGGTTCATCTGCGGATCTCCTCATTTCTGATTCGGTCACGCAGAGAAACTCCGAGAATAGCTCTTTCCATTACTTAACTTAAACCAACATTAATATTATTGATGACAGTTAAGATGAACAGACGACATCACACTAGTTGCAGGAGAAAACTGAATAAAAAAAGCTATTATTTATTAGGCTTACACTTAGAATTACAAGAAATAGCATTCAGTTAAAACAGCAGAACAACTTTTCATTTAGTTTGGATTAACAGCAGGTCCCAAACTAGGCACAGCCTGTATCTTTGTGACCCCTGAATAAAAGTAGCCAAAGACCATGACCGCTGTGGTTCTCTAGAGGAGCCCATCACCCTCAATATTTAAGGGATTCATACATACATACTATTTTTCTTCTTAAATTTCTAAATCCATTTACAATAATATTTTTTTTTATTTAATGAATAAATTTTTATATAATAACGAATATTAAAATCTTTTTTTTTTATAAATTATAAACCAGCGCTTGACCGCAATCCTGCCTGATGGTAAGCAGTGATGCGATCGTTGATGGTGAAGCCGGCAAGTTTATTAAGAGCCTATTCACTGTAGCCTTGAATTAATATTATTGTTATAAACAAAATATCTATGAAAATACTTTTAATTAATTAATATTATATTATAATTAATAACATTGTATATTATATTTATTTAAATAATACATTTTTGATTGCTATTATGAAATGAAAACCAAACAATAATATTTATGAAATTTAAATCAATTTATAAGTGTTAATCTAATTTTATGCATGAAATAAAAGGCATTTTCATTTATTTATTTTAATTATTGGTAAAGAAGTTTTCCCTCCAGTTGTCAACCCTACAGACATACGAATGTTACATTCAGACGAGTTACGTCAAAACCTGGTGTGACAAAATTTTTAACGAGCTTTTAGCATTTTAGTGCACATTTTCGAACCGTCAACAGTCTTACTAAATATGACGTTTTATCTCAGTAAATATTTTGACGATTACGACAGAATAGCTGACATGCTTCAGAGAGACGAGAAATACATACCTACACTGCTATATTATATTATAAGTGGGCAGCAAGTTGTCAAAGTGTATGAGAGTGTATCAAGGGGTTACTATAGAATAGAGCCGCAGGCTTTTCACAAAAACGAACCTAACCTAACAACTTTTCTGAGTGAGGGCTCACAGTCGTTCTGGGTGGTCATAAAAAAACTAACCTAACCTAACCAACTAAAATTAAATACCTATTTAAAATGTATTCTAATAATTAGCTGTAAAGGAGATGTTTCATTTTGGGCCACTACTATGTACAGTAAATGGAAAAAAAGGAAAAAAATAATAGATTTGCATAAAAATAGTATTAATTAATTTGAATAGAAATACAAGTAGGTATATAATAATTAATTATTTGAAACAGTTTTTAGTGAGATAACCCTTTTTAAAGGTAGCCATGCCACTTTTTATGACGTTTGATTGGCGACTTTTTTTCCCGTTGTGTTCGTGTCGAGTGTTTATTTGAGTTGATTGTGTTTATTTAATGGGCCGTATGTTCGGAATTCATGTTTTGTTTTTTTCGCAGTCATGTGGTAGATAATATAGATACGATAGCCTTAGATACATGACACGTCAATCAAATGTCACTGTCAAAATGTTATTTTGCTTATTGCTGACCACCATATTTATTAGTAGTTGTGTTGCACTCCTTAGCCGAGTTAAATTGAATCTGTATAAAAACTAAGCCAAAATATAGGAAATTAACATTAAAAACAGTTAACTATAGCGGAACTATACCTAGCATTAAGTGTACAATGTGCTGGCCCAGGCTCCATACATTTCTGAAACATCTCCTTTACATATACATAAAATGCATTCTTTTTAATAAAATATCTTCAAAAATATTTTTTAAATTCGAATAAGGATGGGAAAAACATAAAAACGCGTTCCTTTTCAAGGATACAATGTATATATATATATATATATAAACAGGCGTGTCCGCGGGTGGAAACGTATATGTATAGGGGATTCTCCACCATCCCGTTTACCACCCCACACGCCGCATTTTTCGCAAACCGTGCACCTCTTATTCAATAGTCAACCGTCAAACTTTATTTATTTACCTCGAGATGGTCTCCAAAGCCTAGAGCACAGGCGTAGAGTAGCCAGCCTTTTGATGTCCTATAGGACGCATTTTGGGGAGTGTGCAAGAGAATTGCATGATTTAATTCCCCCATCTCCGTTCCACCATAGGACGACCTGTCGTACGGCGAGTTTCCACCCTTACGTTGTTAACACCACTACGATCCGGTCGAAGCGTTTCGTTTTCGCCTCCTCCTTTATACCGCGTACATCGAAGGACTGGAACAATTTGCCAGCGGCTGTGTTTCCGTCGGACTACAATTTGAGTGTCTTCAAAGCTAGAGTGAATAGGCTCTTATTAAACTAGTGCGCTTTACCATCAACGAATGCGTCACTGCTTACCATCAGGCGGGATTGCGGTCAAGCGCTAGTTTATAATTTATAAAAAAAAACTACAACCAGTACTGCTTGGCCATAGTTTTGTAAGATTGTAACTCGATTTCTGGCCGTGATAGTATGTGTTTTTCTTACGAGTATCAATTAGCCCTTTAACTTATTTTGTATTTAAACTGTTACACGTTTTAATTTATCATCCCATTCATTCAATACCTCAATAAATTCTTATAACGAGCCGTTTTAACAAAAAAAAAAGCAGAAGAGCACACAACGTTTAATAATAATGGCTTGTTGTAACTTGTCTTGTATTTAGGTCAGTGATGCCCTCATCTTGAGTACGGCTTTTTTCGATGCAGAGATGTAGTTTTAACGGTACGGTAAGTAATTGAAAAATATAAGGATAATAAAATTGGAATGTGTGTAAGTTTTTTATACCACGTATGTAGATCGAGGGACTGGAACAATTTGCCAGTGGCGGTATTTCTGTCTGACTTTGTAGTCAGACAGAAATACCATGTTGTAATGTCTTCAAAAGAGCAGCATTTCTCCACTATTTAATGGATGTTATTATACATATATATAAAAAACCGCATCAAAGTCCGTTGTGTAGTCTTAAAGCTTTAAGCTTACATAAGGACATAGAGACAGAGAAAGAGAGTTTGTTTTATACTATGACGATGATTTAAAAAAAAAATTTGTTCTTTGCATATTAGGGATGTATTCAAGCTATAACAATGAAAAAAATTAGTCCGTCTTATAGATAATAGAAAAATTAAGACCCGTATTTTTTATTGATATATAACGTATTAAAGTTATGGAGTGGGGGCTAATAACGTCACGCCGTGATATAGTTTATACCACGGCGTGACGTCATGCGACATTTCATGTCAATATAACTTCCTAAGTATTGAATGAAAGAAGAAATAAAAAGTGCGTGTTAAATATTTTTTATAAATCTATCTGATGGACATTAAATTATTTTTTAGGATACAACGCAATTGCACGGGCAGGCTTTTTTCGTGCTTCGTGAGTATTCTCATTTGAAAAATAAATCAGAGCGATAATTCTACAAATTTTAAGAACGTTCAGTCAGCACCGTAATTGTGTATCGCACTATTACTTTCATTTGGAATAATTTCGAAGCATATTGCTAATCCACTGCTCCATGTGTTGGAAAATGCGTCTGCGCAACAACGTAAATAACACAATGAATGTTGTTGAACTGTCAAAATGAAACCCATTGCTACTGATACTGTGTTACGCAATTGAAAAAAGTGACAACACCATTTTGAGGGTACGCTTACGCGATTCGACCACGCGTCGCGTTCCCTGCCCTCGTCGCCCGCGGAAGGGTGTCCTACCGCACATGTATTAAGTTACCTCTTTTTGCAAAATAATATAAATTTTTTAGGGGGATTTTTTAAAAACTTTAGTCCAGCTTTGTCGGCATTATTAGAATCAGGTTTCGATTCCTAACAATACCTTCACGGATCGGACAGGGTTTTCTTTACATATTGTATTTTGACAAGTTTTTGAGATTTGTTTGTCTAATAGTTTTGAACGTGTAGTTATAAAACTACGAGAATTGGTCTTCAGATCTATGAAATTTTTGCCTTCCTTCAGAATTATGAATGTGCGAGCAACGTCCCGGGCGAGCACTAGTTACAGAAAAGTACATCAGCAATTACCTACAGCGGATATCAGCATTCAATTATTGAATGAAAAAAAAATGTAATTGTGCAATTTCCTGTAGTGAAAATATTTTATTTAAAACTAGCTGCGCCACACGGTTTCGGTTTTTTTATATACCCCGCTCCTATTGGTCGCAGCGTGATGTTATATAGCCTAAAGCCTTCCTGGATTAAAGCGCTATCCAACGCAAAAAAAAAATCAAATTGGGCCAGTAGTTCCTAAGATTAGCGCGTTCAAAGAAACAAACAAACTCTTCAGCTTTATATATTAGTATAGATTAATTACAAGTCATCACCGTCATCTGCCGATCACCAAAGTCGCCGACATAGCTCTTCGAGTCGCTAAAATTAAGTGGCAGTGGGCGGGGCACGTTGCTCTTAGAACCGATGGCTGTTGGGGCAGTAAGGTTTTGGAGTGGCGGCCACGTACTGGAAGACGCAGCGTAGGGAGGCCCGCAACAAGATGGACCGATGACCTGGTGCAGGTCGCGGGTTGCCGATAGATGCAGCACAAGATCGGTCATTATGGAAAGCCTTGGGGAGGCCTTTGTCCAGTAGTGGACCTCTATAAGCTGAAGAAGAAGAAGAAGAACCATCATCTGCCCACCAACTATGCTGAGGTTGGCTTCCGCTCTTACCAGTAGCAGCTGAATGCCCGCATTTTATAAGGAGGGCCTGCCTATCTGAAGTCAGATAGGCAGGCCCTCCTCCATCAACCTTTTTTATCGTCCCACTGCTGGGCACAGGTCTCCTCTCATACAGAGAAGGATTGGGCGTAATCACCACGCTTGCTCAATGTGGGTTGGCGTCCTTCACCTTTTAATCAGTCATAGGTGTCCAAGATATACACAGAAAGTACATATAACTTAGAAAAGATACATTGCTACTTGCCTGACCTGGAATCGAACCCGCACACTCATACTTGAAAGGCTGGTGTTTTAACCAGTAAACCACCACGACTGACTTAGATAGACAGTAGCACCATATAAACGGTAGTTAATGGTGGGTGGTGGTAGATGGGTGAAGTGGGTGTATCGTAACCAAAAACTGGGTTAGGTTGGTCCACAATCCAGTCGTTTGGTAATACAAGACCACTTAATAAGACTGTCAGACTTTTGAAATTCTAACGAGCCTTCTTCCTTTTCTTCTTCAGCCTTCTCTAGTGATCTCTTTAAGAAACTTTTTTTACTCGACGGTCTGCCCGAATTGAGCTGGACTCATTTTGTTGTTCACCATTGGGTATCTGTACGTAGTATTCTGTAATCTGTGCCGTAGCTTAACCTAATTAAAATTAATTACAAGTGCTATAGGTAAATACAACGATGAATTATTTGAAGGATTATCATTTTTATAGTAACAACATAATTACACTTATATGTATAGATGACCGCACATCATTGCCATTGAAATAGCTTGATTCGAGCTACTACATTGGCCCCGATCCATCATCAACCTTTTATCGTCCCACTGCTGGGCACAGGTCTCCTCTCATACAGAGGATTGAGCGTAATCACCACGCTTGCTCAATGCGGGTTGGCGATTTCAGACTTATACAAGTCCAGGTTTCCTCAAGATGTTTTCCTTCACGTTCAGTCATTGGCGTCCAAGATATACTAAGAAAGTACATATAACTTTAGAAAAGTTACATTGGTACTTGCCTGACCTGGAATCGAACCCGCGCACTCATACTTGAGAGGCTGGTGTTTTAACCATTAAGCCACCACGCACGACATACAATATGCAAAGAAAACCCCGTCCGACCGAAAAGGATAATAATTATTAGGTATACATATGACCAAATAAAATATGAAATTTTACATAATCATTGTAGTGACAATACGAACGAGTTTTGAAATAATTATTTTTTATCGCGAATTAATTCCAACTTCCTCAAAATTTTGTATTTATTAAAATTGACAACACAATCTGTGACGGAGCGAATAGCGGTGCGATCACATGCCGCCTGCCCTGCCGCCCTTCACCCGCGCATCTATGCCTACCGTGTTGCCTACCGCACACCTTTTTCGAAATAATATTTATTTTCTTAGGGGGATTTTTTTTAGGTTTATCCCTGCTTTGTGGGCATTAGTAGAATCAGTTATCGATACCTAACAATACCTTCATGGATCGGAAAGGGTTTTCTTTACATATTGTATAACCGATCCCTTGTTCACAAACTAAATTAAATTTAAGTTCAGTCCATGTTTTTCTTTCTATTTTATAAAGAAAAGGACAGAAGATAAAATGTCGGTTTAGACCTGTCAAATTAGTGCGCTCCTGACGTAAACTGGCGTATTTTTAGTCGCCATGTTTAAAATCGCGTCTAATCTGTCTATGGAGTATCTTAATTTTGAGAGGATTAAACTAAAATGTTATCTTCTATCCTTTCCTTATCGAAATTAGTTTAGCTTATGGACAACAGAATCGTCGCCATACTATCAGATTCCTTTATTACGTTTTCAGCTTTATCTATAAAGCATTAAGACTCAAAGTTGATTGGGATTATTGACAGTTGCTGACCTTGACCAGCACCCTAATTGCGTAACACACTAAGGTCCGTATTACAGAACGTCACTCAAGCATTGATCTCTGTTTAAACATTACTTAAAACTAGTTTCATCCAATCAAATGGCTTGAAACGAGACATAGGTAGAGCTTGAGTTTTGAGTGACGTTCTGTAATACGGACCTTAGGTCCGTATTGCAGAACGTCACTCAAGCATTGATCTCTGCTTAAGCATTACTTAAAACTAGTTTCAACCAATCAAAAGGCTTGAAACAAGACTTTGACATATGATGATGACGTTCTGTAATAAGGACCTAATACCCTTAATTGGATAAAACTCTTCAATTTTGCAACACTATTATTGAAAATGTCGATATCACCCTTTCCACCCTTACCCTTACGTTGTTGATACCACTGCGACCCGGACGAAGCGTTTCGCTTCCTCTTTTATACCGCGTGCATCGAGGGACTGGAACAATTTGCCAGCGACGGTGTTTCCGTCACATTACAATTTGAGTGTCTTCAAGGCTAGAGTGAATAGGTTCTTAATAAACTAGCGCGCTTTACCATCAATGATCGCATCACTGCTTACCATCAGGCGGGATTGCGGTCAAGCGCTTGTTTATAACTTATAAAAAAAAAAAAAAAATATCAGATACCTGGCAGAATGACCAAGGTGTCTTGTCTGACACCTTTGTCATCATCAACCATTTTACCGTCCCACTGCTGGACACAGGTGTCCTCTAATACAGAGAAGGATTGAATGTAATCACCACGCTTGCTCAATGCGGATTGGCGATTTCAAACTTAAAGTCCAGGTTTCCTCCAGATGTTTTCCTTTGTGCGCCATCACAACTCTGAAAGTTTATGAATTCGGAAATTTTTAGCGAAGGAAAATCCTATGAAACACGACTTTTGTCATCAACCTTGTAAAAAATTATCGGAATGACAAAATGCAAAGCGATCTATATTAACTGATACAAGAGCTCTTCAATTCTGGGAAGCAAGGCCGAGACAATTGCATTCTATTAAGACGATTAGTTCCCAATTGATTGCTAAGTTCAATGATTATGCCCATTTTAGTTTATACATACATACATTCTTTTCATTTTCATTACGACATTTTTATGATTTTTTGTTTTATCCCTCCATTATGTGCCAGTCTACCTCATGAGGAATTATTTTGTACTAGCTTTCCGCCCGCGGCTTCGCCCGCGTGGAATTCGGTTATATCGCGCTTTTTAGATTTCCCTCGGGAATATCATTTTTTTTAAATAAAAGATAACCTATGTCCTTTCTCAGGGTCTAAAGATTGTCTGTGCCAAATTTCATCAAAATCGATTGAGAGGTTTAAACGCGAAAGCGTAACAAACAGACAGACAGACAGAGTTACTTTCGCATTTATAATATTAGTATGGATTATTATTTTTTGGGGCTGTAATGTCTCACTGTGATGCTACTTACGTGTTATTGTTACTGTATTATTCCATTATTCCATTTTATTATTTTACTTTCGATTTGCAATGTAATCTGAAGTTTTAAGTGTTCCTGTGTTTTGTTGAATAGAATTATTAATAAATAGCTTTCCGCCCGCGGTTTCCCCCGCGTGGAGTTCGGTTATATCGCGCTTTTTAGATTTCCCTCGGGAACATCAAATTTTTCCGGCATAAAAGGTAGCCTATGTTCTTTCTCAGGGTCTAAAGATTGTCTGTGCCAAATTTCATCAAAATCGGTTGAGAGGTTTAGGCGGGAAAGGGTAACAGACAGACAGACAGATAGACATACAGACAGACAGAGTTACTTTCGTATTTATAACATTAGTATGGATTAAGATCTCTTATTGTGAGTGTTGTGCATGCCTGTAAGTGATGTATTTACACAAAACTGAAGACCTGTGATTGCTTTTTATACTACTACTAGCTTTCCGCCCGCGGCTTCGCCCGCGTGGAGTTCGGTTATATCGCGCTTTTGAGATTTCCCTCGGGAACATCATTTTTTTCCGGGATAAAAGGTAGCCTATGTTCTTTCTCAGGGTCTAAAGATTGTCTGTGCCAAAATTCATCAAAATCGGTTGAGAGGTTTAAGCGGGAAAGCGTAACAGACAGACAGACAGACTCTCAACCGATTTTAACGAAATTTGGCACAGACAATCTTTAGACCCTGAGAAAGAACATAGGCTACCTTTTATCCCGGAAAAAATTGATATTCCCGAGGGAAATCTAAAAAGTGCGATATAACCGAACTCCACGTGGGCGAAGCCTAGTAAATAAATAAATAAATGAACAGCTATCGGGATGGTGGTTTTTTTTAGCTTAATAAATAAAACATTGACGATGATTCTCTTGTTCATAAACTCAACAGATTTTAATTTAAGTGCTAGTTTTTCTTCCTATTTCATTAATGAAAGGATAGAAGATAACATAGGTATTAGTTTTTTTTTTTTTGTATTGTTCCTTTTTATTGTAGTATGGCACTAGTTATGGCTTTCTGCCAATTTCAAGTAAAAGAAAAATCTTTTAAAGTTCTTCTTTCTTTCTTTTTTGGTTTCGTAGGGTTTGTGCATTTAGCCAATGTCACGTAATGAATTATTCATGTCGAAAAAGACGGCCACGTGAACCGTCTACAAGGGAGGAGGCAAAGTCATGATGAGGCCACTATGCTGCTATATCTCAATGTTCTTTATGAATTATTTACTGTATGCACTTTTTACTACATAAATCACGCACTTTTATTTAGTAAACAACACTATAAATAATTTAAAAGTCCATTGAAAAATAAGCATGACACTCAGCTTAAGTTTCCCGCCAAAACTCCAACATATTAGTTTAATCATGGTAAATTAAGATACTCCATAGACAGTTTAGACGCGATTATAAACATGGCGACCGAAAATACGTCAATTTACGTCAGGCGCGGACTGATTTGACAGGTCTAAGCTAACATTTTATTTTCTGTCCTTTTCTAATTGAAGTAGAAAGAAAAAGATGCACTGAACTTAAATTTATTTCAGTTTGTGAACAAGGGAGTCGTGGCCATTATACAATACTAGCTTTCCGCCCGCGGCTTCGCCCGCGTGGAGTTCGGTTATATCGCGCTTTTTAGGTTTCCCTCGGGAACATCAATTTTTCCGGGATAAAAGGTAGCCTATGTTCTTTCGCATGGTCTAAAGATTGCCTGTGCCAAATTTCATCAAAATCGGTTGAGAGGTTTAAGCGGGAAAGCGTAACAGACAGACAGACAGACAGACAGACAGACAGACAGACAGACAGACAGACAGACAGACAGACAGACAGACAGACAGACAGACAGACAGACAGAGTTACTTTCGCATTTATAATATTAGTATGGATGTAAAGAAAACCCTGTCCGATCCGTGAAGGTATTGTTAGGTATCGTTAACTGATTCTAATAATGCCTACAAAGCCGGACTAAACTTAAAAAAAAATCCCCAAAAAAAATATTATTTCAAAAAAGCGAGGTAACTTAATGCATGTGCGGTAGGCAACCCGATAGGCATACATGCGCGGGTGAAGGGGGGCGGGGCATGCGGCACGTGGTCGCATCGCTATTCGCTCCGTCACAAATGGTGTTGTCAGTTTTTTAAAAATTACCACATTTCGGGGAAATTGGAATTAATTCCCGGGAAAAAAAGATTATTTCAAAATTCAGTATTACTGTTACTATGATGATTATGTAAAATTTTATATTACATTTGGTCAAGTGTTTACCTAACCTCTATTATCCTTATGGGTCGGACAGGGTTTTCTTTACATATTGTATATAAAGGTTGTTATCTCAATAATTCGCTTCTTCTTCAGCCGATTGATGTCCACTGCTGGACAAAGGCCTCCCCCAAGGCTTTCCACGATGACCGGTTTGTGCTGTGCGCATCCATCGACTTCCCGCGACCTTCACCAGGTCATCGGTCCACATTGTTGGGGGCCTCCCTACGCTGCATCTTCCAGTACGTGGCCGCCGCTCCAGAACCTTACTGTCTACGTGTGATTCTACGAGCAATGTGTCCCGCCCACTGCTACTTAATTTTAGCGACTCGATGAGCTGTGTCGGTGACTTTGATTCTTCTGCGGATCCCTTCATTTCTGATTCGATCACGCAGAGGAACTCCGAGCATAGTTCTTTCCATTGCCCTTTGTGTGACTCTGGGCCTTCGTATGAGGCCCATTGTGAGCGACCACGTTTCAGTTCCGTGAGTCGTCACGTGCTACATAATTCGCTTAAAAGCCCTAAAATATAATTACTCGACAATGGCGCCGATTTTCTTCTCCATCTATTCCATCAAGAAAACGACAAAAGATAAAATATTAATTTAGTCCTTTATGACAAGCCATAGACAGTTTAGACGCGTTGAAAAACATGGCTAGGTACTAAAAATACGTTCACTTACGTCAAGCGCTGACTAATTTGACAGGATTAAATTAATATTTTATTCCCTGCCCCTTGCTTAATGCTTTATAAAGAAAAAGATTCAGTGAAATTAAATTTAATTTCGCTAGTGAACAAGGAAATCAGTGTTTATCAATGGGGAAGAAAACTGACAAATCTCGCCACTAGAGGCGCTGATACCGTTTGACCCAAATAAACTGTCAAAGCCCATTGTAATTTGTTCGAGTTTACGTTGTTTATAAAAATGTAAAAAATATACCGCGTTGTGTAGCAATTTGTTGCAATAATAATGGAAATCACTCTTTCCCTAAAAATACCTATGCATTTCAATTTAGAACAGAATATATAAATAGATTTCAGTAAAGATTATGTTGATGTCTCTATAGCTTTCTGGGGGCGGTACATCATTTTTTCATTAGAAGTAAAAATTGCGGTCATACGATTCAAGTCTGGATAATAATTTTAGGTTAATAAGGTTGAAACTTTCAAAATATGGCAATATTAAATACTAATATTTACATAAATATAACTAAAGAAACATTAAACCTAATACAAAATTAATGTAATTTAAAACACTAATAAGTCTGCATTCAGTTTAAAGTCTGGGCATTGTTATTTGCCTGGTAATTAGATCAGCTTTTCGTCCTTTTACTGAAGCTCCTCTAGTCTTTTAACTCCTTTTTTAACTTGAAACAGGCCATGTACGATACATTGCTCTGCTTTACCTAAAAAAAACTCGTCAAACAAAAAAATAACTCAACAGAAAACGTGATAAGTACGACTAACAGCTAATTGTTATGAGTCAAACGCCATCAGCGACATCTGCAAATAGCTTTGCGTTTTCTTCCCCATTGCGAAATAAAATTCCAAAAACAAACCTCCACTACAAATAAAACAAAAGTAAGCTAGTCTATGGTCTAACTCAATGTCCTGAAATACAATCTGTTCGGAAACACAATCCAGTTCGAAATTGAAACTTAATAGACGAAGGTATAACCATGTTCTGCCTAGTCTAGCATCACGAAGACCACGCGAATTTATCTGTTATTAGAATAAACTAGTTGTAGCTTGCAACTTTGCCCGCATAGGTGCAAAAAGGTATTTCAGAGTTAGTCCTAAAGAGATATGAGGAAAAGGTCACATGAGAGTTATGCATTACACTGAAGTCACACAAAATCCTAGTATCAATAATTGTAGAACAGTTACCCACCAGAATAACATACTCTTTACACAATATAAATCACAGAACATACATATGAATATTTACAGCATCAGACAACACACGTCTGGTCAGAGGATTCAAAATCAAAATCAAAGCATTTATTTCAAATAAAATAGTTACAGGCACTTTTGAATTGTCAGAAGGTCATAGGTCCAGCAGTGGACGTTTTTCGGCTAAAATGATGATGATGATGAACCAAGTAGGATAACAAGCTCATAACTTTGTGCTTTTTCATGACATCTTTTTGAAATTTTGTACATAGATTCTTTACTTAAAAATACTCGACACGTGTTTCGGGTTTCACAAAAACAAAAAATAACGTTGTATAACCATAAACACTTACATTTATTGTCACATGAGTCTACTCATCAATAAAATAATTGATTTATTCAAAATATTCACTGACGATTAACGCACTAATGGCCTTCTACACAAGACAAACGCAAAGAACAACAAATTGCGTCAAACGTTGCCCCCTGTGTGGGTACAAAAGCAATATCATTCACAAGGGCGCCAAGGGGGGGCAGGTAGGGGCAGCTGCCCCCCCTAGAGATCCTAAAAAAGTTGCCAAATATAATGCAACCACAGTCGTAAGTTTTTGAATGAATTCACCAATTCCACTCATAATATTCCGTTCGCTCAACTACTCTCTGCTTGCTCTACTCTATCTTTGAAGCGGGGGAGGGGGAGTGGGGAAGCAACATGTCTGTAACCGCGCGGCGCCCGCGCTCCCCGCACAGCCGCCTTTGTTTTAGTGTATGTCTGTGTTTGTCATTCATCATTCGTGCGTTAGCGTTGCCACTGTCCGCTTTTGCGTGTTATTAAGGCAGACATTGTAAAAAAAGTAAAAGAAGCAGAAGCTTATAGTGTGTTAGCAGACGAAACAGCTGATATTTCCGGTACTGAACAATTATCGATTGGGCTGCGATATTTTGACGAGGAAGCCAATGAGGTCCAAGAAATGTTCGTCGGATTTGTTGAGCTGAAAGGTCTGGATGCGAAATCTATTGCATATTGCATCGATGAGTTTCTGTCAAAAGAAGACCTAAATCCTACTGAAAAATGCGTTGGTTTTGGATTTGACGGTTGTTCGACGATGTCTGGAAAAGACGGTGGAGTACAAGCGATCCTGCGCAAAAAATATACCAAAGCATTGTTCTTTCATTGTTCGTCCCATAAACTGAATCTGGTAATAAATGATCTCAATATTCTTCCTGAAATTCGAAACACCATGGGAACCACTAAAGATATTATTAATTTTTTTCGGGAATCTGTTTTGAGAAGAAAATTGGTACCTAATATTGCAAGGCTCTGCGAAACAAGATGGAGTGCGAAACATAAAACTATCAGAGTATTTAAGGAAAGTTTTCCTGTTATATTGGAAGCCTTAGAAAACTTATCGCGTGAAGGAAACAGTGCGACTCGAAAAAACGCCTTTCAACTCCATGCGACTGCTTTCAAAATTTCGTTTATACTTTGTATTACTTTGATAGCTAAATACTCTGCTTTGTTGGAACCCGTTGTCAACGTACTCCAATCCATAGCTTTGGATGTGGTTAAGGCCTCCCAACACGTCAAACGCATTTTGCAATTGCTTAAGAGCCACCGTGATAATCCCGAAAGAGTCACAGATCAAATTATAAAGGATGCTACTGTTGTTGCGGAGAAAGTCGGCCTGGAGGAGGACATCACTTCAATGCCGCGCATTGTCGGGAAACAACGTCATCGAAGCAATCACCCAGCAGAAAGCCCTTCAGAATTCTGGAAAAGATCATTAATAATACCATACTTGGACTCCGTTATTACATCGCTTGAAACATGCTTTGCTGAAGAAAATACTCCATCATTTGCTTTATCTAAATTACACCCCGCACAAATGCAAACGATGTCAGTCGAAAATCTCACAGGAACTTGTGAAACAATCGCTCAGTTTTATAATTTACCAAACATAAAAAATGAAGTCGAGCTTTGGCAGCAATTCTGGCATAATAAACCAAACTCAACAGATCAAACCGTTGTTGATATCCTAAAAGAAGCAGAAACCTTCTTTCCCGACACGGAAAAAGTGTTGAAAATTTTGATCGCTCTTCCATGCACGACGTGTACGGTAGAGCGATCGTTTAGCAGTCTCACGAGACTAAAACCTGGCTAAGAAGCACTATGAGTGAAAATCGCCTCAATGGTTTGGCCATAATGAGTGTGCACCGAAAACTTATACATGGAAACTTACAAGATTTTAATAATAAAGTGGTCGAGAAGTTTACAATGAATCCCCGAAAATTATGTTTTAATTAACCTAATATAAACAAATTACGAGCACTATAATATTAAAATCTAGTGATTTAAAAAAATACGCTGTACACTTATTTAAACTCCTTTTTATTCTATTTTTCTAATAAATGTTATTATAATTTATTTACAAGTTTTTTATTGCAATTTGCATAGTTAAGAGCTCGTGCTCGTGTAGCTTTACACATTGGACTCTGTACTGTGTGTCACAGAATATATAAGTATATAGTACTAAGATACTGTTGTTATTACAATCGCTGTAGATGTAAGGCTCGTATCACAAGTAAAAAAACTTCATTTGCTGTCGACTTTACCTACAATTCATACCTACCTACTTTTCTCATTCATAGAGAATGAGAAAAGTATGAATTGTAGTAGATAAAGTCAGTTGGCCCCCCCCTGCGCCATCGGCTGGCGACGCCCTTGTATTCAATTGATATATCCTTGCTACCGGCTGTAGAGATCTTTATCCAGATAAAAAAAAAATAATCAAAATGTTTCTTTTCGGCGGATATGCAAATTCAAATTCGCAACGTTCGAAATTTTTAAACCAGCTACGTATTTTTTTTTAATTTCCTTTTGAGCATCCGGACTTAGGCATTGCCAGTATTGCTATTGTTCAAACAAATATTTTAGTAAAAAAAATCTCCCGTGGGAGAGTCGAACTCAGATGGCGACACATGGATTCCAATTCATTACTATGCATATTGATGATGGTTGCAGATAAAATCCTCCCAATCTCTGCTATTGAAAGCGCTAAAGCCACATTCTACAAAGGAGTTTTGTGTCATTTTACGGGTCAGCTTACTACTAATATGTGTTATAGATCTGACAGTTTGTTTGAATGAATGGATGGTTCGTCACTCTTTCATGCAAACATTAATTTAGATTTAGATGAAATTTGGTACACATATGATTTATAACTATCTAAGATTAACATACAGGATATTTTTTTATTTAATTAATCCCACGGGTCGAAACTTATGCGGGTGAAACCGTTAGGCGTTGCTAGTTAAGAGATGAATTCCAATCGACCGTGTAACTAAAACTGAAAATACATAGTTGTGATTGCATGTCAAGACGCCACATTCATTTTAAAATCTGTTCCTCAATTGCAAATTTCGCTTCTGGCAATACTCATATTTTTGCTGCATCAACACGCAACCAATATTTTATTACTTGATCAATAAATAAAGCCAAGTCATCCTACAAGTACAAATAGTATTACAAAGAACATTTCATAGGTTTATCTTAAATAGAAACTGCGTATAAAATCGTCGAGTTGACACTAACGGCTAAAAGGAAAAATATTATTTGTCAGCTTGCAATACTGGACATAAAAACTAATGGGGCGTTATATCCGAACGAGACCACTATCGACGCATAAAACTACAAGCTCGTGTTACCACGCTTACCCTATTTAGGAGAATTCCTGAATTTAGAAGAGACTAGTATTAAACAGGATTTTTGACTAGTATTATGTACAAATTGATATGAAATTTTGTCTCATCAAGCGACATGTGCTTTACCTGTGGGTACCATATGTATAGTATTGTGCGTTTCATCTAACAGTTCCTTTGCCGTTATGTTGGCACTACTGCAACTTAGTGTAAGAGAGAGAGACGCAGAGTGCGTCTACCTTGTTTACCATAGTGACAAAAAATGAATGCCAACATGACGGCAAAGGAATTATTAGATGAAACGCACTCTACTGACATACTGGTTAACAAACCACACATACTTCTTATTCCATGGATACGTTTGACAGCTGTCTTAGAAAGTAACATTTATTTGAACTTTAAAATGTCTAATAAAATAAATATGTATATAAACTGCCTATCTTATTGAATTATTTATGACTTCTTACAGATAATATAATATCGTACGAGTATCAATCAATGTATTGAGTGTTGTAACCATCACTAGTTACATCTGTCAAAAACAGTTTGCATAATGAACAGGTTATAGCCAAAACATTTCAAAAGAACAAAAGAAAAAACGTTTACTTGCGTTAAACATGACGCAAAAAAATTAAAAAAAAAAAAACACTAAAATTAATATAAGAAATGATTGAAGGAAATGTAGGTCACATTCACGCAGAATGGCTGACGGCACGCTGGCGGTCAGCATCACGCTGCAACCCTATCCAAGACAGAGCGTGGTTTTCCGCGGCGCCGACGTAAAGATGTCGCTAGATGCAGAAAAAAAATATTTGTGTCACTGAACCCGTGCAATAAAAAATAAAAACCAAAAAAAACGGAAATAAATACATGCTAAGAGAATATTATCCTTAATAATAGGGTAGTTGACTAAAAAAAAAACTAATTCGTCCGTCAGTCAGATTTCCAAAAAAACTAGACACGTATTTTTTCTTTCTTCTTATAAACAAAAAAATAATACGATACAGTGAGTTGAAAACTCTTGTGACCTCACTCCTCGCTACGGTTTTTAGCAAGGAGCGACATTACCAGCCCCCACTCCCGATCTTTGATGCGTTTTATATTTCCAATATTTTTCTATATAGATAGATTATAGATATTTCAATAGTTCTATATTTCCAATATTTTTCTATAATCTGAATAACGGACTATACAGTCCGTCATTCAGATTATAGATTATAAATATTAAAAAAAATATTCTATATAGAATATTTTTTTTTTACTCAGGTAACACTCCTATTTGGATAATTACTAATATAGATCTACTTTTGTTCTACATTTCTCACCTACCATAAAAGTATTGCTCAGCCTGAAATTCGACGTTTTTCTTACCCTTTTCAATCGAATCCGATCTTCTATCGTGAATTTGGGTCCCCCTACTAATCCTCAGCGGAACCAAACTGGGTGATAGCTAATTCAAGAAACTTTATTACTATACATTTATTTCTCTTTTAGAACACACGCGGCGCCATTTTTACTATTTCACTTAATCTAAATCTTGAAAAAATATTTTTGTTTAAGAATTTTTTCTTGAAAGTAATGCGTTCGTTATTCTTAACGATTTTCATCACTCTACCCCCTTTTCATGAGTAAATCAGCATCCTAATTGCGTAACACACTATTGCTATCAGTCGGAATCATATTGAAGTTTATTGTTATTTTATTGCTCCCTATGTTCGAAGATAGGTATGTCTGCTCAACTACGTAAATAAATAAATAAATATATACGGACAAATCACACAGATTGAGCTAGCCCCAAAGTAAGTTCGAGACTTGTGTTATGGGATACTAACTCAACGATACCATATTTTATAATAGATACATATATAGATAAACATCCAAGACCCAGGCCAATCAGGAAAAGATCGTTTCCCATCATGACCTGGCCGGGGATCGAACCCGGGACCTCCACGTTGCAGGCAGGCGTGTTGACCGCTGCGCCACGGAGGACGACAAATAGTGCAATGAATGTTGTTGATCTGTGAAAACGAAACCTATTTGCTACTCATCATCATCATCTCCGCGTTTAGTCCCGGTTGCATCCGCGGCTTTCGCGTTGGAGCCCGGGGTCCGCTTTCCTGCTCCATCTCCTCCATTTCACATGATCTTTAGCATCCTGTAGTGTGAGATTGTTGGCACGCATGTCTTACATCATACATGCATCAGCAACATGAAGCAAGCACTTCTTTGGTCTATCCCGCTTATTCCGGCCCGGCGGAGGCGCCATGGCAAGGCATTTGTTACCCACGTAACTTGCCGGTTTTCGTAAGACGTGACCGTACCGTACTGCAGTTTATCTGACTGCCACGGATGCGGGAGTTCCTGATGCGGTCTTTCCGCGTAACTCCACAAATACATCGCAGTATATTCATCTCCGTGACTCGCAGCTCCTGGTTGTGTAGCTCAAGTACAGGCCATGCCTCACTGTCATACAGGAGAACAGGTGTAATGATGGTCTTATAGACCTGCCCCTTAAGATTTTGGGGTCACAAATGACACCTGTCACCTCACGCCATTTTTCCCAAGCTGCGGAAATATGTGCCCTGACGTCGCAATCAATGTCGCCGGACGCGTTGAGCATAGACCCCAAGTATTTAAACTGGTCTGTGCACTCGACCATGTTTCCGCCTATGCGCAAAGACATGGAGTCTGTCGCGTTGCTAGCCATATACACGGTCTTCGCCACATTGGGTTTCAGACCTCCGACCTCTCGAGTGAGTCCTTCCACAGATATACACGCCGCACCAACCGATCCCTGTCCGCGTCTGCCAGCGCGATATCGTCAGCATACATGAGCAACCAAGGAGGTTTCCAATCAGTCTTGAACCTAATTCTGAAGTTGAAAATTAAAGTTTATAAAAGAAATTTCTCAGATTACATATACAACGTGTAACAAAAAGGGTATATACATACCAAGGGCATGGCATCTTTAGATGATATCAAACGATATCGGAAGGGTTTCAACTCAAAATAAAATACTTACTCAAAAAATTGGTACCAAATTTTCGGTTTCGTGTGTTTCTTAAAATAAAATCATAACAAACGTGGCAGCACACTACATACGTTAATAACTACTCGTTACCCGTCACGTTACTTGCCAAAATCCGACAAATGTCTTCAATTCTCTGTGCGACTAGTATGATAGTAGCCTATCACAGGCGGTGTTTTTCCTCATAACTTCCTAACATAAAGAGATAGGATTAAAAAACCTTTCCAATATCGTTTGATATCATGTAAAGATGCCATGCCTTTGTTATGTATATACCCTTTATGTTACACGTTGTATAGTATATATTTTACAGATATAGTAGGTTGATGTGCTGGTGTCAGTATTTGTTTAGAAAACTAAACTAAACAATTTTTTAATATCGGTAGATGTAATTAAAATGTCAGCAAATAAAGATTATGAATTGCTATAATAATACTAAAGCCTTACAGAATACTACAAAATTTTTGGGCATGGTTTGTGGAGTCGAGATAGACGCAAGACATTAAGATCAAACGAGCCCCGTATCCACTCCACGTTGACGAGCTGTATCTCGGATAAGTGCACTAGAGTTTAGTGATGTGCAGTCACGAGTATTAAGTAATCGATATCGATAAACAGCGCCACGTGTACAACAACGTTGTGAATATGTATGCTAACACAAGAGCTCTCTGTATCGTCCGAGACAGTGGCGAAGTCAGAAGGGCTTTAAAAATAACAATGTGTAAAATATGTAAAGAAAACCCTGTCTAATCCGTGAAGGTATTGTTAGGTATCGATAACTCGTTCTACTAATGCCTACAAATCAGGGCTAAACTAAAAAAAATCCCCCTAAAAAATAAATATTATTTCGCAAAAAAAGGTAACTTAATACATGAGAGGTAGGTACACAATACTTGCGCGGACGAAGGGGGCAGGGCACGTGGCACGCGGTCGTATCGCTATACGCTTATAATATACCGACAAAAATAGTGTTCTCACTTCTTAAAAATTACCAATTTTCGGGGAAGTTGGAATAAATTCGCGGAAAAAAAAGATTATTCCAAAATTCATTAGTATTGTTGACTATGATGATTATATAAAGTTCTATATTTTATTTTGGTCACGTGTTTACCAAACCTGTACAATCCTTATGGGTCAGACGGGGTTTTCTTTACATATTGTATATTAGATGAAAGAAACTGTAATTTTGTATGAAGGTTGCCGCCAAGCGATACGTCGTGTTCATGATGTCTGGTGAAGGCATACGGAGGACGGGTCTGAGCAGTTATGTTGCGATGTGTGCCGGGTACGATGCGTCAAATGTTGTTGTGCCGGGAGTTAGGTCGTGGAGGGTCTCCACATCAATCTCCCTCTGGCGCAGCATCGTTGGTCGTGTTATTGGGTCTAACATTGCACCCCTTCTCTTAACTGCTGTCTTCCTTCCTATTCAATAAGATTTTTTAAGTGAATGGGCTTAATAATCTAGCGCGCTTTACCATCAACGATTGCATCACTGCTTACCATCAGGCGGGAGTGCAGTCAAGCGCTTGTTTATAAACTAGCGCTACTAACTAGTTTTATAATCATAATTATAAAAAAAAATAAGCCTACATATTAAATCAACACGAGTTAATGTAAATGCTGATGGATAGAGAGGGAGAGGGAGAAGAAGGATAAAAAGGCTTTTTTTAATATTTTATTTATCTCATAACAGGTTATCCCACTATACTAACTTAAAATTATTTATAACAAATTACAAACAATGCATGCCTTGTGAATTCACTCAAAGAACAACAGAATAAGTCTATCTTACTCTCTATAGTCTATGGGGTTAAGCATGCAAAGTGCGCGTGCCAGCGCCTCCTCTCTTACAAGACTGGTCCGAGAGCACGCTTCCACTAGCAACGGCGTCTTTCGTCTTCCCCACATGTACATGTCCAGAACACATAGTGGTCCACTGGTCGTAAAAATACTTCAAGAAGAATAAATTGTGAGAGGAATTATAGAAAAATTAGTATATGATAGTGAGTGATGTTTGACAGGGAAGAATGGATGAGGAAAACGTGTTGCGCCGAATCCAAGAAATATAGGATAAGGATAGAAAATTGATGTTTTTTTTTTTTAATAGTTATAAACTAGTGCTTGACTGCAATCCCGCCTGATGGTAAGCAGTGATGCAATCGTTGATGGTAAAGCACACTAGCTTATTAAGCCTATTCACTCAAAAAAACTGATGATGATGATTATCAACAATTTAACACTACTTCTTAATGGTCAGCCGGTCTACAAATAACTTATGAGTTACTGCTTAGTGGGACTAAGCAGTAACTCATAAGTTAGTTATTTGTTTTGTTTCTCATAAGTCATTATGATTGTAGGTATTTATTCTCAAAGAAAAGTTTTTTTTTATATTTAAATTAACCCCGTTCACGCGTGTAGGAAAGTCACAAGGCAATCACGAAGAACTGCTAACAATTCCTAACAAATAAATTAATATTTTTTTCAAGATCTATCGATTAAACTGCTCCATTATAAATCCCCACACTATTGTTTCGGACCCCTGTTCGCCGTGTGCGCATTAAAATCGTTATTCAATTGTAGCACTCGTATTGTAGACCAATGACGGCACTTTAGCAGCTCTATTTGCTACATTACAATGTCAAGCCGCGATTTGTTGCTTTTCGATACTGACGAATTTGGTACTGTCAAGGCTGGGAAATTTTCTATCGATACTAATTAACCGACTTCAAAAAGGAGGAGGTTACTCAATTCGACCGTATATATGCTTTTTTTTATGTTTGTTCGCGCATAGCTTCGTCGTTTATGAACCGATTTTGATAATTCTTTTTCTGTTGGAAAGAAGACGTTCCCAAGGTGGTCCCATGATAAGGATATCAGGGTTTGATGGTGGAAGACCAGAGAAAACAAGGGTAACTTTCAAAAATTGCAGGGGCGACTAGTGCACTTTCTTAGCATTTTCATTAAGTATTTTAAAGCACTACAATTTAATAAAGGTCTGGAGTAGATCTGATGATGGAGCCGGGAGACAGTCGAAGGAACTCCTCAACAATTCACAGCAGCTATCTTGTGTTTGGACTCGATTAATTTGTATTGATAAGAAATTTACACCTAGATGGGTTGTGACTGTCATAAGAGAGCTGATGTTGAAGACAAAGGCCAGTTCCGGGAACTCCTCAACGGTTTACAGTAGCTACTTTGTGGTTGGACTTCATTCATTTATAATGATGAGACCTTTGCACCCATTGGGTTAAAATAATTGTCTACAGTAAATTTGATGATAAGGACTATGGTCCTCAAATTTACTATAGACTATTATTTTGGAGGACAGTTGAGGGAATATTTACGGGTAAACATTAAAAGTAAACAAAATTACGTCGTTTCCCAACTATATTTGGGTCAGCTTCCAGTCTGGCCTGATGCAACTGAATACTTTTAACAACTAAAAAGTGTAAAATAAAAACTTTTTTTACAAAAAAACAACCGACTTCCAAAAACCACTACAAAGTGAAAAATAACTAATTTCGGAAGTCGGTGTCAAAAAACGAATATACAAAACTAAAGACACCGACTTCCGAAATTAGTTATTTTTCACTTTGTAGTGGTTTTTGGAAGTCGGTTGTTTTTTTGTAAAAAAAAGTTTTTTTTTTGTGATTCAGCTGGTGGACTATAGTGATGAGATAAAATGAATAGACTTGTAACAGAGTGGTGCTAGGTGTTAGGCGCCATCAATAACATCCATATTTTCCTTATTCTTTTGTTTTTCTGATACCTACTTACCGTAAAACGCTCTGCGACGTTCTTTTTAGAGTTCCGTAGCCAAATGGCAAAAAACCCTTATAGATTCGTCATGTCTGTCTGTCCGTCCGTATGTCACAGCCATTTTTTTTTCCGAAACTACAAGAGCTATACTGTTGAAACTTGGTAGGTAGATGACATGTATTCTGTGAACCGCATTAAGATTTTGATGCAAAAATAAAAAAAATGATAGTAAATATTGGGGGCTCTCTATACTTAGAATTGAAACTCAAACTCATTTTTTAATTCTTCTAAAAAACTCATTTTTTTTCATCAAGAACATTTTTTTTCTAAACCGAACAGCGTGACAGAGGAAAAAAATTGCCCCCCCTCCTTCTAACTTCTAAAATAAGAAAATCAAAGATCTAAAAAAAAAACATATGATGTACATTACTATAAAAACTACCAACTAACATTATTTTGAACGAGATCTAGTAAGTACATAGTTTTTTTTTTAATACCTCGTAAATCGTAAACCGCTTATTACCGCGTAATCTTTCACACAAATAACTTAAATCCCTTTGTGCGTGAGTCCGACACGCACTTGGCCGGTTTTTTGTTGAAGACACCAATCGAGCTGAAACCCAAAGCCAACACATCCCTAAACTTACGCCTATCGTCAAGATCTGTCCCGAAGTAAAGTAACATATGCAGTGGTTGCTACTCCCGGCGTAAGCAAAATATCAATCAAGTGTTCAAACAAGACACATAGGAATCATTACCGTTTATCATAAAATACCATCACACCATGTTTAAGATAAGGCAGAGGTCGCCCACCCCAGGGCGGCGGACATCCATTGAGGATTTACCACCCCGGAAAAAAGGGGGTGTATAATTTTAAAGTCATCACTATGTTGGGGTCGATTTCCAGTCTTTTTTTTATACAGGGTGGCCCATAAGTCCTTAGTAATGAAAAAAAATAATTAAAATAAAACTAATTACCTACACTATGAATAATATTTTTATTTCTAAATATAGCTAGAAAAACGGGAATTATTTTTTGTAAATAACGTCGTCCAAATGTAATCCGTTATAGTCACGGCACTCTTGCAAACGCCTTCTGAAATTGTCGATGACTGCGCGGCACCTCACTGCTGAAATGCTTGCCATTTCTCTGCGGATGTTTTCTTTTAAGTCATTAATTGACCGCGGGTTAGAGTCGTACACTTTAGCCTTAAGGTAGCCCTACAAAAAAAAATCCATTGGAGTCAGATCCGAAAAAATCAGGAAAAAATAAGGAAATGTCTCGTCTCTTAGAGATAACTTTGTTTGGAAAAAGTTGACGGATACCGGCCATAGCAGTATTGGAGGTGTGGGAAGTTGCTCCATCCTGTTGAAACCATGTTCGGGCATTAAAGCCTGGAAAGTTTTGCAATTTTTGTGTGAAAACCTCCTCGATCATGGCCACATATCGCTCCGAAGTAACAGTAACAGCTCGCCCTCTGCCGTCCTCAAAAAAGTAAGGCCCTATGATGCCATGGGCTGCATTACGGCCCAAACTGTAACTTTAGGGCTATGTAAGGACTTCTGGTGCTTAAGTTTTGGATTAATCGGGCTCCAATGGCGGCAATTTTGTTTACTAACATGTCCTTTAATGTGGAAGTGTGCCTCATCAGAGAACATTATGTTATTGAACGAAGTAAACCGATTAAACATTTGATTAGCATAATTCACTCTCTGAATAGCATCAGTTTCTTTTAATTCTTGCACCAACTGAATTTTGTAAGGGTGCATAAGTAAATCTTTCTTCAAAATCCGTTGTAACGATGTCCTGGATACATTTAATGCACTGGAACGCTTACGAGTTGACTGTGTAGGATTTTCACGAATAGATTGTTCCACTGTGTCGATGTTTTGTTCCGTACGTGATGTCCTTGGGCGACCCAACCGCGGTTTATCTAACGTCGAACCGGTCTCCTCGAACTTAGCAACCCAATTCTTAATCGTTTGGAGAGCTGGGGTGTCATCAAAGTTGTATGAACCTTTGTGTTCTCGAAATTTACGCCTCGCAACGGTTGCCGAATTGTTGTTTTGATAAAACTCGCGCACACAAATCGCATGGTCCACTCCGGTGAAACGCTCCATCGCGACTAATTTCCCAGAAACCGAAGTTACTGCCCCCGCTTCCCCTGCACCGCTCGCGCGCAGCGTTTTCGTTTAATTCAAATTTTACTTTTCTAAGGACTTTTGGGCCACCCTGTATTTGTAAACTTGTGCCCGATCGCAATCCCGCCTCATCGGGTGGGATTGCGATCAGGCACACGCAAGCAGTGATGCAATCGTTGATGGTAAAGCGCGCTAGTTTATTAAGAGCCTATACTCAAAAAAACTGAGTGAATAGGAAGGAATACGGCAGTTGAGCGAGGTGATGCAATGTTAAACCAAGCAACAAGACCAACGATGCTGCGCCAGAGGGAGATTGATTGAAGGTCTTCACCTTCCACGACCTAACTCCCGACACAACAACATTTGGCGCATCGTACCCGGCACTCATCCGTGCGGATTCACCAGACATCATGCCGGAACACGACGAATCGCTTGGCGGGTACGATATCTGGTAGGTAGTAACTTCTAACGACAGCCGACGTTATGGCCTACATCGAGAAAACCGAGAAAGTCTTACCGAATTCAGCTGAACACTTGGAGCTGCCTATCTGACATCCACAACCCAGTTACTGGGTAATACGATACCACTTGGTAAGACTGGTGGTCAGACTTTCAGAGTTCTGACGACAAGTAACGATTGTCAAAGATCTACGAATGACAGTCAGGACCAACGGCTTAACTTGCTTTCTGAGGCACAGAGAGGTCTCGGTATAAAAAGATAATCACCCATCCATAGAGCAACCGTGGCAAGCGTAGCTTAACCGTAGTTGTATATTTTGAAGTGTGAAGTGTTAATTAGGTAAATCATTATTTTCCACATTAAACTCAAACTCGGCGCATTTATTAAAACATTAGAACAATTCTAATTCTATTCAATCAATCAATTCTTTTCTAAAAGCAATGTACCTACCTTTTTTTTTGTTTGGAATGGGAGATCATCAAATGACCTCTCGCTCTGGGTGAAGTGGAAGGGCGTGTCATACTTTTACTGACTAAAACCCACCCGTGTTCCTTCACTTGCCTGTAGGCCAGGGCCACGGTTTCTTTTTTAACCAACCCGCAACCCTGACCCAAAGCAATGAACCTTTAGTTGAGAACCTTCCGCTATAAATGAATGCCCCTCCCCTCCCATTAATTAATAAAAAAACGCCGTGTATACATAAGGCATTAAATAAAAAACCTACAAAATGTCTAAAGTATCTGAACATAGGCTCTCCGAACTTTCGCGCACACTCAATCCTTGCCACATGACTTGATTCCCAAAAAAAATGTTTGCGCAGCCTTCCGCGCAAACTTCAGACCGGCCATGATTCATCGAGTGTATCGTATTAAGTAATGAACCACAAAGCATAAAGTGTTAATTAATTTACAGAAGAATGCATACTATATGGACTGTGCCGACCGTTTAGCGATAATTAGCAAGTAAATATAATTAGTATTGTTTTAAAGAGAAAGGTGTGAAGAATAGACCTTTGATTTGAAACTAGATCTACCTGTAACTAATCCATTGCTTTTATTGTTCTAAAAAATTGTCTACTCAACTGCGTAAATAACGCAATGGATATTGTTTGCGATTTCGCCTGCTTAAATTTAAATCCTGTGGGAATATTGGGATAAAATATGCTATGTGTTAATCTTGGTTATAAACCGTAAATATGCCTAATCAAATCAAATTTATTACAGATCCAAATTATTTTACATTAGTTTGTGATTGGAGTCTCCTGACAAGTACATGTAATTTGGCATATGCAAAAAGTTATTGTTATTGTTTTTTTTATAAATAATAAACTAGTGCTTGACTGCAATCCCGCCTGGTGGTAAGCAGTGATGCAATCGTTGAAAGCGCGTTAATTTATTAAGAGCCTATTGACTCTAACCTGCAGCCTAATCGGCGATCCCAGCTAGTCGCAATCATATGACAAAAATGTGTTCGCCGATTAGGCTACAGGAAGACACTTAAATTGTAGTCCGACGGAAATACAGCCACTGACAAATTGTTCCAGTCTCTCGATGTACACCGTACAAAAGAAACAAGCGGAATATTTATAGAAAGTTCCAATAAACCATAAGTAACAGTTTTAATAACAGTTTATGATCAAACAGGCACCGGTATGTTGCTGCCCGTCCTCTTGACGTAAACTGCCACATTTCACGAAACACATGCGCAAGCGCATCTAAAATGCACCGGAATTCAAAATACTTGCATAAAAACTTTAGTACTTACGTAAGACAACACGGGAACAAATCGGTTTAATTACTGCACTACCGTTTGATGGTACAACCTTCAACAAGCATCAGCGTTGCGGCAGCAAACGCCATGGTATTATCAACCCTATGACGGGTGTAAAAGAGTGATTATTGTCTGAAGGTGTTGTGAAATATGGGGGGATATGTGTGGAATAGTGTACTGAATCCTTTTGTTCTCGGCTCCTTTGATTCGGGTTGTGTGGGAGACTTTGATTTGACGTATCCATCTCGATGGACGTATGTGTTCTCTTTTAAAAACAAAATGTTTGTTTGGATTTCGATCTCTTTTGTATGTATAATTTATAGGTTTTGAAATGGCGATAAAATACTTTTTGTTGGGAGAATGGGATTATAAATCATGAACTATAGTGAGATTTTTTAATTCGAGTCAGTGAAATGACAAGTGTAACTGTCACTGATACAAAAAAGGGTTTTTAGTTTTCCCTTGGGAATAACAATTTTTTCCGGGATAAAAGGTAGCCTATGTTCTTTCTCAGGGTCTAAAGATTGTCTGTGCCAAATTTCATCAAAATCGGTTGAGAGGTTTTAGCGGGACAGCGTAACAGACAGACAGAGAGAGTTATTTTCGCATTTACAATATTAGTATGGATTAAGACTTATTAGGTATCAAAACATTTTTTGACAAGTGATGAACGTAGTACTTTCAATAACCGAAAATTCACCGAGTCAACAGAATGAGATATTTAACTTGATACATTAGTGTATTATGTAGTACTAGCTTTCCGCCCACGGCTTCGCTCACGTGGTATTCGGTTATATCGTGCTTATTAGAGTTCCCTCGGGAGTATCAAATTTTCCGGGACAAAAAGTACCTACCCTATTATTTAATCCGGGCTTTTTTTATATTTTTATACTAGCGCTTGGCTGCAATCCCGCCTGATGGTAAGCAGTGATGCAATCGTTGATGGTAAAGCGCGCCAGTTTATTAAGCCCATTCACTTAAAAAATCTTAGTGAATCTTAGTGAAATCTTAGTGAAGACGGCAGTTGAGCGAGGTGGTGCAATGTTAAACTTAACAACACGATCAACGATGCTGCGCCAGAGGGAGATTGATGTGGAGACCCTCCACGACCAAACTCCTGACACAACAACATTTGACGCATCGTACTCGGCACACATCGCAACACAAATGCTCAGTCCCGTCCTCCGTAAGGGTTCACCAGACATCATGCCGGAACACGACGAATCGCTTGGCGGCAAGACTTTGTCTGGTGGGTGGTAACTGCTGCCGGCAGCCGATGTTATGGCCTACCACCGAGAACTTTACGTCTGCAAAATTTCATCTAATTTCATCAAGCTATATTTAGCCAGCCTTAAAAAAAAAAAAAGCCAAATAATTGGGATGTTTGATTTGTACGTTCTTACCCCAGCGCCGATCTTACCTTTTTATTATTTTTTTTTTTTTTTGATTTGGCATCTCGTAGTTGACCTAGAGAGGTCGTGACTACTTAACCGGACTATCCTGTGGCTGCCTTAAATGAACTTAAAGCCTCCAGCCAGGGCAACTAAAACTAAGCAACTACACGCTAAGGCACGCTAAGGCTGTGGGGTACGAACCTCGGCTTAGGGCATCGCTAGAGAGAACAGCGAGGGACGGCTGGATCGAATTTTATTTTAATTCGGTTTGATGACCGCGGCGTAGCTCTGAGAAGAAACGTCCGAAACAAACTCAGAGGTCATAGTTGGAAATTTATATTTACTGGCTCAGTTGCGGCGCGGGCTGGCCTTCATCGGACAAGAAACCGATCTTACCCCAACGCACCTTAGTTTATCACAACAGTGTTTTCTTAGTGGTATTTTTTTTTTGACGCTGTGGGAATGCATTTACGCACCTTACCCCGCAGGGCGTGTGTGGGACTCGCCCAGCCGAAGCCGGGAATACCCACTAAACCCACAGCGGCACTCCGGCATCGCCATAGTGGCGGGGGAGTGGGAAACTAGCGCAGCCTGAGCTACCTCTCCCCCGCCGGCGAAACCCGCCTAGTAAGGCGGGCCCTCAATTGCCCCTCCTAGGGAGGGGCCGTGGCTCCCGCATGGTGAGCGATGTAAGGCGGGCGTCGGCCTCACGCCCGCCGCTCACCTCAGGGAGGGAGAAAACGGGCGAAATCCCACCTTCTCCTCCCCCTACGCCGCCTGCGGAGCGCCGGAGCGAGGGGATCCTCCTCCCGCTCGCGCTCCGCTGCCTCCTTCTGCGACATCACGACCTCGCAGAAGGAGGCCATCGCCACCCAAGCCTCCTCGCTCCCCACCATCGCTCTGCCGATGGCGGGCAGCGAGAGGTCCCCTCCAACCGCCGTGACAAGATCGCGGCGCGGCACGGCCCACGACGGGCACACCGCGAGGGTGTGTTCCGCCGTGTCCTCCGCCGCGCCACAACCGTGGCACGACGGTGTCTCCTCTCGTCCTATCCGGTGCAGGTACCTGCCGAAGCAGCCGTGACCGGAGAGTACCTGCACTAGACGGAAGGAGAGGAACCCGTGACGCCTGTCGAGCCAGTCCTTCAGGACCGGCCCGATGGCGTCGAGGGTACGGCGGCCGAACACCGCGGAGGCGAGGTCCCGCGTCCAATGCTGGACGATGGCGTCCCTCGCCTCCCGGCGGACGGCTTCCCTCACTTCTGGGGCCGGACGCTCGCCCAGCGCCCTGCGCCCCGCCGTCCACTCGTACACTCTGGCGAGCACCCACGCCTCGAGCTCCCAAGGCGGGGTGCCCGCCAGAGCGCACGCCGCTGCGAAGCCCACCGTGCGGTAGGCCCGCGATGCCCGCTGGGCGAGTGGTATAACTTAACCGCACTAACCCTAACGCTGCTTAAAGTTAATAGTGATTAGCAATTCCTTAACCATACATGTTTGACCTTTTACCGTCACTTAACTTTAATCATCCTTTATGAATAAACACCACAGTGTTTAAGGTGTGTTTTTAGAAGATTGCATTGTCACATTTATTCACAACCTTGATAAAAGTGGAATAAAACGTAATTAAATCTCAGGGTTGTTTGTATGAATCTTTTATTATGACAATTCGTTTTTAGGCTTTGAACATTCTTTTTAATTACGGGATTTTCATCCTAATTCGTAACAACCTTTACAATATTTTTATTGTTTGTTGTATTTTTTGTCTTTTTGAAAACTCAACCTGTGTCGACTATTCTGCCAGCGTCATGTAGTAATAAGTTGACTTATCACTATTTCCTATAATATTCTGACATCTGTCATTCTGTTAATAAGCTACCAGTTAACCGTAGTGTCAAAGACCAAATGCAAAATAGACACAACGCATTGCGTGACGACAACTTCACAGACTTGCAAATAACTCTGGCCACTTACAACTATCCAACTGTCAACTGTTTCTCCTCTAAACAAGTTACAACTGTTACAAGTCATAGCTCGTTGACAGTAGCTGTCAATACGTTCGCCGCAATTAAACCATAGCCAATGATTTTACTTTTCATACCATGTTCGCCTATCGCTATGGAGTTAGATAGTACTAAATTATTAATGTTATGCATATTTTGTTATTGAGTATCGTGAGCCAGTTATTTACATCTTATTCCCAGCCTTTCTATCTATCAATCCATCTCTTGGCTTAGATAAAGTAATACATTTTCCCCATTTAAAATATCTAATTATTTTGATATTTGGATACCTACTATGACGTGTTAAAACGATTAATAAGCCGTTGTGGGAAAGGGACACCGCTATTCATCCTTTATAGCGACATCTTTGCCTGATACTGAAATCATGATGGTTTTAACACGTCATAGTAACCCTCGGAATCCTAGTCAGTTATAATAATAGTGTCAGAATGGTCTATTAAAATTAATCTTTTAACATAATTGTTGATTTCACAAGTTCTGTAATCTACCAACAAAATGGCGTCATTATGAGTTTCCAGTGGTCAATCGCTGACACTCCATTGAAAGGAATGGTATGAAACGGAAATGATCGATAGCCTTTGTGGCGTAGCGGTAGCGAACGCGGCCGCTGCGTAATGAGGCGCGGTTTCGATCCCCGCGCAGTGCAAATATTTTGTATCATGCAAATATTTTGTATGATATGAATATTTACACTGGTCTGGTCGTGCCTTGGAAAGCACGTTAAGCCGTTGGTCCCGGTTGCCATACAAACATCGTTACGGGTTGTTGGAGCCCTCAAAAGTCCAACAATGGATCTAGCTGCAATGCTTCGCTATCGCCTTCGGGTCAGACGGCAGTCGCTTCACGGAAAATATCGAAGTTTAGCCAAAATCAGCAGTTAGACTGGTAAAGGGGACCCCAGACTCCAAAGCTGAAAAAAGCTTCAGATGCGACTGGGATTAACGCTGAGATGATGATGATGATGATGGTATAAAACGGAAATCATGTCTTTTACCTGGTCTGTGATCTTGTTTCATAATGAAAAATGACTGACTGACAATTAAGCGGTCATCTGCTAGTTCTGATATAACTAGAGTAATAATAAATAATAATAATAATAATAAATGTTTAATATGAATTTGCAATGTTGACAAGATCTGCCGCTCGACGTGCACGCCCACCATCTCCGGACTCGTTGCTCGGCTCCGCCTCGTGGCCGCCGGTCTCCAGCGCCACTGCAAGCGCTGTGACAACCCCGGCCGCGGCAGTTGCGTCGAGCTCGAGCGACGAGTACTTCTCTCCGCCGACGACGCCACCACCTGCTCGCCGACGGGGAGGACGCCGGCCGCCGGACCGCTTAGGACCTCGAGGCCCATCGGCTTCTGACAGGGTCCCAGCTCCCGGCGGAAGTGTGCAGTGCATGAGATGGACACAATCCATCAATGAAAACGTCATGCGCTCATACTATGGGGCTACAGAGGGAGGAAACAACCTGACCGCGTACCGTGTTCGAATGCTCTCTCTGTTTCAGGTGCTTGAGCCAGCTGTCAACGTGTCGGCGCAACGACTGTCGGATCAGGTGCGGGTCATCCAGCGTAACCATATGCTGGATGATGTGGTACTTGATCGCCTACGCCTCGAGTCACGGAATAGTCATGTTACGCCTGCTTCGTCATTGGTCGCGGTACAACTTAACAGTGTTTCACCGCGACCCAAACCACGTTGATGAAGAGGATGATGATAGGGCTATATCCGTGAGTCCCCAGTGCATTGAAAAATTGAGGAGCGCTTTGGAGGATGCTTTCTGTGAGTACCGCTCTACTCCGCCTGAACTTAGACCTCGTTTACCTCGATTGCCCAAGCATAAAAAAAACAAGGCGCTGGTGTGTGCTCTAGACTCTCAGCTGTCTTATTATTTAAAGGACAGCAAAGATCTAACTGATACACATTCAATCTTGTACTGTGGAGCTGTTGCGATATGTCGTGTGGCTCATGTCAAATTCCCAGATAGTGACAGAGCCACACGACCAAAATCAGCTGTACCAGCTTGGCAGTGCAGGATTGAGCGTCGTATCGGAGAGACTAGAGCACTCATTGGCAAGCTAACTAGCTTCAGGGAGGGCAATACACGCCCTAGAGTGATGCGCTTTGTGAGGCGGGCGTTCTCGGGGACTGATACTAGTACTCGAGACTATTTGTTCCGCGTCACAGAGCGCATCGACTTTTTTAAGCAGAAGATTTATGCATGGGCAAACCGTATTCGTCGGTACAAGCGAAGGGTTGAGCGGTATTCTCAGAATCGCAATTTCCAAAGCGATGAAAGGCGGGTCTATAGAGCTTGGGAGCGATCAGACCAAGGTGTCACTGACACGTGCCTACCGGATGATGATGCCACATGTTCATTCTGGCACAATACCTGGTCGGTGCCTATCAGTCACACCGAAGGTAGTTGGACTCGGGTTGTTGAGCGAGCCTGCGATCCAGTACCAGAAATGGGGGCTATTACCATCCGCCCCCAAGATGTAGCTCGTGCAGTCCGTCCGTTGCCTAATTGGAAGTCTCCAGGGCCGGATGGGCTGCACAACTTTTGGATCAAATGGTTCTCCAGGTCGCACGCTCGCTTGGCATCTCAATTCCAGACTGCTTTAGAGTCTGGTTCGCTACCCCAGTTTCTAACAACTGGAGTAACCCACCTGCTCCATAAATCAGGTAGCACCGCGGAACCCAAAAATTATAGGCCGATCACTGATCACGTAAGAACTTTATAGACCGTCGGTAAGACGGTCTATAAAGTTCTTACATCCATTTTGAAATCTAAAATTAACACGCATATTGACAGCAACTCCATCATGTCTGCCTCTCAAAATGGATGTAGGAGCGGGTCTCGCGGTACTAAGGAGCTACTCCTCATTGATATGGCCATTAGCCAACAGGTTCGTCGTTCCCGAAAGGATCTGTCGACATGTTGGATAGATTATAAGAAGACCTATGACTCAGTGCCACATACATGGCTCATGCGGGTGCTGAAGTTGTATAAAGTGGATGCAACTCTACGCACCTTCCTGGTGACGTGTATGAGGACATGGAGGACAGTCCTTCGCTTTCCAGGATGTCGAAATATTCAGAGGAATAGCGAACCGATAAGGATCGAGCGAGGTATATTTCAGGGCGATAGTTTGAGTCCACTTTGGTTTTGCTTAGCACTGAATCCTCTAAACACACTATTGGAGGATTCAGGTCTAGGCTATCGGTTGAGGAGAGGTGGTGAGGTTATATCGCACCTCCTCTACATGGATGACCTGAAACTTTTTGCTCACACCGATTCACAACTGAAGGAGCTATTGAAAATTACTGAAACTTTCAGTAGCTCCATCAGGATGGAATTTGGTGTGGACAAATGTGCGGTCATGCATGTAAAGCGAGGAGAGATTATGGAATCCATGGGAACCCAACTCACGAGTTCCATAAACCTTAGAGCCCTCTCCGCATCCGAAACCTATAAGTATTTGGGTATGTCGGAAGCGTTGGGTATCAATGTTACTGACATGAAGCAATCGTTGAAGGAACGCTTCTTTGGCCGCCTGAAAAAAGTACTTAATAGTCTTCTATCAGGCGGAAACAAGGTGCGCGCTTTCAACGGATGGGTCATGCCGGTATTGATGTACTCTTTCGACATACTCAAATGGACTCAAACCGAACTTGACGCCCTGGATCAGAGGGTCCGTACGCTACTGACTGCAAATCGATTGCATCACCCACGGTCATCGGTTATGAGGCTGTATATCCCGCGATGTGGAGGTCGTGACTTTTTAAACGCCAAGACCCTCCACAATCGCGAGATATGCAGTCTCAGGGAATATTTTCTAGAAACCGACGTGGGGATGCATCGAGATGTGGTTGCGTCTGACAAGGGCCTCATACCGCTCTCCTTGGGTAAAAAGAACTGGCGCAAACCAGTAGTGCTTGACACAAATAATCGCTTAGAGGTATGGAAGAGCAAATAGCTTCACGGACGCTTCTTCCGAGCCCTACACGGGCCCGATGTAGATTTTCAAGCGTCCGTAGCCTGGTTACGTTTCGGTGACCTCTTTGGGGAAACCGAAGGTTTTGTCTTTGCAATTATGGACGAAGTTATGATGACAAATAATTACCGGAGATTCATTGTGAAAGACGGCACAGTTGACATCTGTCGGGCATGTCACCGGCCGGGAGAATCAATTAGACACATTATTTCCGGGTGTTCTCGTCTAGCTAATGGAGAGTACTTGCATAGACACAACCTTGTAGCCAGGATAATTCATCAGCAACTTGCTCTTAAATACAAACTTGTGGGATCGAAGGTGCCGTACTACAGGTATATGCCCGACCCAGTTCTCGAAAATGGCCATATCACATTGTACTGGGATCGATCCATCATCACTGACAGGACTATTGTTGCCAATAAGCCTGATATAGTGCTGGTGGATCGATCAGAGCGGCGTGCAATGATTGTCGACATAACCATCCCACATGATGAGAACCTCGTGAAAGCTGAGAAAGATAAACAAACCAAGTATCTTGATTTGGCTCACGAGGTTGTCGACATGTGGGAAGTGGATTCAGCAATCATTGTACCGATAGTCGTGATAGCCAATGGCTTAATAGCCAAGAGCCTCGACCAACACCTCAGGAGGCTCTCGTTAGGCAGCTAGATCAAAGGCTTGATTCAGAAAGCGGTACTGCTGGACACGGCTCGCATCGTCAGGAAGTTCCTCTCTCTGGAGCCCTGACCGCCGGTAGCTTGGACCCTGTTCCCGATACCGGTGGGCTATTATTTTTCATATTTTTAAATGTTTTTAGGGTTCCGTACCTCAAAAGGAAAAAACGGAACCCTTATAGGATCACTTTGTTTTCCGTCTGTCTGTCTGTCTGTCTGTCTGTCACCACCCTTTATCTCAAGAACGCGTCGACGTATCAAGCTGAAATTCACATGAAATACTCGGGTCTATTGCCCCTTTATGCTGTGAAAATATCAAACTTCTAAGCCAAGCCAATCAAAAGATACAGCCGATTATGTCGATATTTTCAACAAATTTTCGACACTCGCAAAGGAATCAAAACCTACAGGATACTTCCCGTAAACTCTGAATCTTGATATTTGGCATGAACCATTGTCATATAATGCAAATATAGGAAAAATTGCGAAAATCACATTTTTTTAGTTATACAGCGTGTAACAAAAAGGGTATATACATCAAGAACCCCTGAAGATTATAGGTGGTATAGAAACTCTACACAAAGTTTCAGCTCAAAATAAATTACTCGAAGAATTGATACCAAATTCTTGGTATCCTTGGTATCGCATGATTCTTGAATTCAAATATTAACAAACGTGTAACAACACTACGGAGGGTCAACAACATTCCAAGTCACTTGCTAATATTACAAAACATTTCTTCTGTAATTCTGATCGCCTAGTACCTATGTATCTGCCTACATATTGTTGAAACGCGCGGCTGCGACGCGCGCGTCCATGAGATGCTGACAATGGCCCGCCCGGTAATTTGTACCTACCTGCCTACTTAAATTTTGCCTCAAAAATAGCTAAACATAGTCCGAACAATCAGCAAAATAAATATGAAAATTAAAAATAATAATTTAATTAACTTACATTTTTTAGAGATGTGGTTCGATGTGACGCCCTTGGTACTGTACACACAAGGTCGCTCGTTTGTGTATCGACACCTGGACATTCCGTAGCATGTCTGGTGTCACTGTCCTGAAAGCTGCTTCGATTCGCTCTCTCATTTGCTCTGCTGTGTCACACGGCATTGCATACACTGTGTTTTTAATATACCCCCACAAAAAGAAGTCTAATGGAGTTAGGTCTGGAGATCGCGGTGGCCAAGGTACATGTCTGCTACAGCGCCCAATCCACTGACGAAAACGCATATTTAGATGCTCCCTAACATCACGTGCATAGTGTGCTGGAGCGCCATCGTGTTGGAAGATTAAATTGTTGCCCATCACGAGATTAGCGTAACCTAAAATTGATAGGCTTTCTGTGAGAGCATCGTCCAATTCGTTGTTTAAAAAATTTAAATAATTTTGACCGTTTAGGCTGTGCGGCAAAAAAATTGGTCCTACGACAATTTCTCCCGCAATACCAGCCCACACGTTTAGTCGCCATTGGTGTTGAAACGACGATTCCGTAGAAGCATGCGGGTTAGCGTGAGACCAAACATGGTCATTATGTATGTTGCTTATCCCAGCTCTTGTGAATGACGCTTCATCTGTCCACAGTACTCTTGAGCCAAAATCTGGCGAAGCTGCTACCTGACCGCAGTACCACTCGCAGAAGATCACGCGAGGCAAAAAATCTGCAGGTGTCAGTTCCTGGGTGCGACGGAAGTGGTATGGGTGCTGACCGTCATTGTTCAACACTCGCCATACTTGCATATGGTTAGATGCACTCAGCGCTAATGCAGCTCGCCGAGTACTAGTACGTGGGTTATTTTCGAAATGTTCGAGTACGGCTTCCTCTAAATCTGGATCGGTAGTGTTCGGGCGACCCCCTAATCCAGGAGCGTGAAAAGAACCAGTTTGGTGCAGACGATGTACCATTCTATGGAAACACGCCACCGAAGGTAGCTGTCAACGCTCACCTTCTGCCCTACCATCGATAAATCGCTGACGATAAAGTTCGCGAGCAGCACGCACATTACCATCCTCTTGGCCGACACACAAGATCATCTCAAAATATTCAGTATTGCTAAGGGCCATGATTGTACACACGTCACAAGTTCACAACACAAAAATCGCGAAACGCGCATGCGACCGTAAAGTTCGAATCTTAGATCTGTACTGAACTAATAGGAATTATGAAAAATTGAACTTTATTTATTTAGGTACTTAATTTCTGTTTCGGCGTTTTAAAATATTTCGCCAAAGATAGTAGACAAATGGAACAAAACATTGTCATCTCTCTTAAAATATTCACGCAGACGACGCGTGCGACCGAGACACAATATTTTATCATGTTCAACATGATTGCTTTCTGCGCGTTCTAAAGTCACTCACACAACAATAATATATGTGTGGAATAACGGATAAAAATAACGGAAATATTGTCATCTCTCTCACAAAATGCACGCCGTCGGCGTACGCGACTGAGAGATAATATTTTATCGTATTCAATTTCATATGTTTGAGCTAGGACATTCAATTAGGGTTCTGTGATTGTGGAACCGCTGTTTAATTTAGCGATAACAATCCTCGTATCTGTTGCACTCCTAGTACATTTGCGTATTTTTTATTTATTTTGAAAAGGTAAATTAAGACTGTACTGTACTCTATCTATCTACTGCTGAGTTTTAAGCTATAATATTTTTGCAAAAGGCAAAATCTTTTATATCGCAGAAGTGAATACGCAAAGACTAACTAAAATTTAATTTATCTACGGAACTCATGGGGACCTTTTTTGTACTAGGACACACATGAGTTGTTTAGAAATGATATTTTGGGTTCATTTGAACAGATATGAAATCCTTTTTCGTAGTCTCTTTTGCACGTTTATCTAAGTAATTAATTTTTCATAAACTAAGTACCTACCTATGTATGGCAAATGGCAACCGACATGAAAAGAATTAGTTACGTAAGGAAATTTATAGGAATGTAGTTAATAGATTGTGTATTATTTAGTGTGTTGTAGTTACCAACTCGATTCTCAAAAACTACTGAACTGATTTGGATACAATTTGGCAAAGATATGGTTTATAACCAGGATTAACATAAAGGACACTTTTTTATCTCGATATTCCCAGGGGATCGAAACTTACGCGGGTGAATCCGCAGGGAGCAGCTAGTATTTAAATGCGAAAATTTGTAAGAATGTATGTATGGATACATCCATCCATTCATCCAAACATTTTTACAAACTTTCGCATTTTATTAGTAGGAAGTAGGATTGAGTAGCTACTGAGTGAATTGCAGGTAGTTGACTGCACGATTGACGTAGTGGTTAAGCGATTGACTGTTGCACAGCGTGTCGCGGGTTCTATTCCCGCGCGGAACAAATATTTGTATGACCTACAAGTAGTTGTTCCAGCTTTGGGTGTTTGTGTGTGTATCCTCCGTGCTTCGGAAAACACGTTAGTTAAGCCGTTAGTCCCGGCTGTCATTCGTAGATCTGTGAGACAACCAGTCTTACCAAGGGATATCGTATTACCCAGTAACTGGATTGTGGAGGTTAGATGGCACTCGCTCCATGTAAAATACTGGTATTCAGCCGAACCCGGTTGGACTGGAGGCGGATCCCGGGCCCCAAAGCGAAAGCCGCGGATACAACCGGGAAATGCGCTTTAGATGAGAGAGAGTTACCAACTCGGTTCTATCGATTTGTTAGATAAGTTTACTCATTTATAAAATAAATTGCGTTTTTTTATTGTTTTACGTAGGTGACTAAAACCGCTAGACGTTTTTCGATTTCCAGCGCACGCACTCGCCCTATTTTATGACTTGGTTTGTTGTTCACAAACATAAAGTTAGCTTTTGTAGAAAAAACTTATTTGTACGTAAAATTATTTTTCCGAAAAAAAAATGTTAAGAAAAATAAACATCCGGAACCCTTTATCCACTGTTTGAAGAAATACCAGGGTAAGCAAGTAAGTAAGAGGTTTGTTTTTATTGATGAACTGTTCAATGACCCCGATCAGCTGGCTTTTTGCTAGGGTTGTATTGATTTCAGTTTGAAACTGCGGTTTCTGGTATCATATGTATTGGAATAATTCATAACTTCCTACCATGTAAACATAAGGTTAGAGAACCCTTCCCGTATCGTTTCTTATCTTATCAAGAGGCCGTCCACTTGGTATGTATATACCCTTTTTGTTACACGTTGTATATATATATAGATATCCCTTTGGGCACTTTGTTGATCAGACGTGCCGTATAGGTAGTAATTTGTTGATCCATTTTCACTTGTTGATCCGGGGGCCTTTTCTTGATCCGTTGCCATCTGCCCATAAATATGTAGGTCCGTTCGGAGCCACATGTGTCACGCTGAATAATAATAAGTAATAACAATAATTAAGGGCTGTTTTATACAAATCCACCTTTTTGGCGTTTGAGCAGTTGTTGATCCAATTCAAATGCGCCAATCAGGGTGCAGCATTTGCCAAGGGCGTGAAGCGATTGGATAAGCAGCAGTTACTTTTTTATGTATGTTCACCGATAAATCTCAGACGCCTAGACCGATTTACAAAATTCTTTTTATGTTAGAAAAGGTAAACTTTCTAAATGGTCCCATAGCCAGGATCTAATGATGGAAGAGTAAAGAAATCAAGAGGAACTTCCAAAAATCGTAGGGGCGACTAGTGCATTTCTAAGTATCTTCATTAAGTATTTCAGAGAACTACAATTTGATAAAGGTCTGGTATAGCTGATGATGGAGCCTGGAGAAAGTCAAGGGAACTCCTCAATTATTCACAGCAGCTACCTTGAGTTTGTGCTTGACTAATTTGTATTGATAAGAACTTTACAAAAAGATGGGTTATGACTGTCATGAAGGCTCTGGTGATAAAAGCAAAGGCCAGTTCAGGGAACTCTTCAACGGTTAATAGTAGGCACCTTGTGTTTGGACTTAATTCATTTATATTGATGAGAACTTTGCACCTATATGGGTTAAAATGATGGTTTGTAGTAAATCTGATGATGAACAGTCGAGGATGCCAGTCGAGGGAACTCCTCAACTATTCACAGCAGCCACCTTGCGTTTGTGTTTTTTTTTTTTTACATATTATAAACCAGCGCTTGACCGCAATCCTGCCTGATGGTAAGCAGTGACGCAATCGTTGATGGTAAAGCGCACTAGTTTCTTAAGAGCCTATTCACTCTAGCCTTAAAGACACTCAAATTGTAGTCCGACGGAAACACCGCCGGCAAATTGTTCCAGTCCCTCGACGTACGCGGTATAAAGGAGGAGGCGAAACGCTTCGTCCGGATCGTAGTGGTGTTAACAACGTAAGGGTGGAAACCAGCCGTACGACGGGTCGTCCGCTGGTGGAACGGAGATGGGGGAATTAAATCATGCAATTCCATCGCACACTCCCCGAAATGCATCCTAGAGAACACCGAAAGGCTGGCTACTCTACGCCTGTGCTCTAGGCTTTGGAGACCAACTCGAGTTAGATCAGGGTCACCAATCAGCCTCTTTGCACGTCTCTCCACTGAATCCAAAGTGGCCAGATGACACTTGGCAGCACCAGCCCAAATGTGGCTGCAGTACTCCACACACGAACGGACCTGTGCTTTGTATAAAATTAGAAGCTGCCCAGGTGTGAAGTACTGGCGGACCTTTGCGATAACGCCAAGTTTCCTGGCAGCCACCTTGGCCTTGGACTCAATGAACTGCCCAAAGTTAAGGTTCGAGGAAATCTCAACTCCCAAAAGCTGAAGGCGGTCGGAACACTCCAAGGACACATTTCGAAAAGTAGGAGCCAAGGTGAACGGGCTCCTTTTGGCGGTGAAAAGACACGCTTGTGTTTTGGCGGCATTGAATGCTACAAGATTGGCATTGCCCCATTCGGAGACTGCCTGCAGTGCAATACTCGTTCGCTCAACCATGGCCTCTCTTTCGGACCGGATTGATTCCCTACTAGCCCGAGCATGATTAATGCTTGATAAATTCGTATTGATAAGAACTTTGCACCTATGCTCGGTGCCTTTGCTCGGTGGTAGGCCATAACATCGGCTGCCGGCAGAAGTTAGCACCCACCAGACAAAGACTTGCCGCCAAGCGATTCGTCGTGTTCCGGCCTGATTTCTGGTGAAGCCGTAGCCGAGCCGGAGGGGTCTGAGCAGTTGTGTTGCGATGTGTGCCGGGTACGATGCGCCAAATGTTGTTGTGCCGGGAGTTTGGTCATGGAGGGTCTCCACATCAATCTCCCTCTGGTGCAGCGTTGTCGACGCTCAACTGCCGTCTTCCTTCCTATTCACTAAGGTTTTGTAAGTGAATGGACTTAATAAACTAGCGCGCTTTACCATCAACGATTGTATCACTGCTTACCATCAGGCGGAATTGCAGTCAAGCGCTAGTTTATAATTATTAAAAAAAATATATGTGGGCTAAAATGAATGTTTGTCGGTCGTGGTCTTCATCATCAAATCTACTACAGATTTTCATAATAATGCATATCGGTGAAAATTGCTCATCAATATATATATTAATTAAATCCAAAAACAAGGGAACTACTGTAAACCCTTGAGAAGTTACCTGAACTGGCCTTTGTATTCATCATCAGAGCCCTAATGACAGTTACAACCCATTTAGGTGTAAAGTTCTTATTAATACAAATTAATCAAGTTCAAACACAAGGTAGCTGCTGTGAATTGTCGAGGAGTTCCCTCAATTGTCTCCCGACTTCATATCTACTCCAGATCATTACTAAATTTTAGTGCTTTAAAATACTTAATGAAAATAACTAGAAATGCACTAGTTGCCCGTAAAAGTTTTTGAAAGTTTTCCTTGATTTCTCTAATCTTTAATCATCAGATCTTGACCTGGTGACTATGGGACCACCCTTTCAAATAAAACAAGAATTTCGCAAACGGGTCCAGGCGTCTTACAGTAATCGATGAACATACATAAAAAAAAAGATTGCGACGAATTGTGAACCTCCTCCTTTTTTTGAAGTCGGGTAAACACTTAAATTGCCAAAAGAAAATAATTTTTCAGTTGACAACTTTAACAACAAATTTAAATTTTATAGGATTTTGACATTGATTATTAACTTTTTTATTGCTATTGCTCGAGGTCGAATCCTTTAGTCTCAACGCCCGCGCTGCTGCCGATGACAATAGTATCATACTAAGCAGTATACGGTGAAATCACGCAGGCATTTATCAACTACTTTTCTCAAACAATCTGCGGAAATCAAACACATAATTTTCTTTTTTAAGTTCAATATCGAATAATGAACAATAATATTTTTTCCCGCGCTATTATAATGTTCTTTCGTTTTTTTCAATAAACAGTCTACTACTGTCTATTTGCAAGATAGTCCAAAATTTGAATAAAACCTTTTATTAGTTACCTCCTTGGTATTCCATGTTTCGAATGCAGTTTTTTTTTCGAAAGAAATTCAGACTAGGACGTTGGAACGAAACGCAAACTCCCTATTTCGAAATTGCGGCCACTAAAGTTGACATTCCATGTGTCTAACGCGTTCCAGTACCTACCACAAACCATTATTATTCATTCATCATATCATTATTATTCTTTGTAAGATCTGTCAATATTTACCTGTGTTAACAAATAAATGATTTAATTTGATTTGATTAGAAAACAGCGCTTTCTTTCGCTAAAATATAACGCGACTAAGCGAAATTATTTTTATAACACACTTTGAGTAGACTGAGAAATCATCCACCAGATCCACAGATCTTTATTACCTTTATTACTTAGTAAGTAGCAAATATGCTTTTATTTCCACTAACGTGCGGTTGAGTTTATCTTTTTTAATTTACAAAAATATTATAAATGGTACACATGTTTATTGTACACACTACGCTAGGATATCTCAATGTTCTTTATGAATTATTTACTGAATGCACTATTTACTACATAAATCTCGCACTTTTATTTAGTAAAGAACCCTTTAAATAATTTAAAACTCCAATGGAAAAATTGAAGCTCAGCTTAACTTTCCCGCCAAAACTCCTGGCCCGGATTATAACATCAGGAAAACATTGTTTTATTTTGAGTACGAGGCTTTTTAGTAAATTATATTACTTTTTTTTTTCTTTTTCTTTATTATGTGTTTATTATTTTTTAGTGTATTATTATTGTAATGTGCGTTCTGTTTGGAAGGAGTAAACTTTTTTTGTTTCTACCTGATTAATACCTAAAAAAACCGCTTAGCAAAATTCAACGCTTAAAACTGAAACTTCAAATTTAATAATAATAATATGTATTCGCATACAATTTCTACCAAAGAAGTCTATACAAGCAGTGTTAATTGCATTGAGTGTAACCGAGGCCGTCCACACAATATTTTCAGGCCCAAACATGCAGCGCCGATATCGTGTTTGGACTAATTAGATTGATTTCGATGAATAGAGTTTAAAAACTTAATATAAATGGTAAGTTAGAAATAAAGTATAAAAACCCCATACGCAAAATTCAACCTCTTTAAATATTAATAACAATAACTTTGACTTCATACTAAACATAATTGATCGACCGGTACGGTATCAGTACATCTTCAGATCAAAATAAGTATTACGAAGTACGAGTAGCTACATGGATCAACATAAGAGAATGATTTTTGAAATATATTCCAAGCCAAAAAGTTTTTGTGCATTTAAAAAAAAATAGTCGTTATGGATCCACTAATGCATAGAATTGTTAAAAAATATATATAGATCTTACAATGTATGGAGTATTGCGAATATAAAATATCTAGATTAGCTATAATAAATTCCTATTTGATCAACTATTACGGCATAGGTATCGGATCAAAAGATGTATTACTGGAAGTACGAGTATATGAATGGTTCAACACAAGTAATTGATTTTTGAAATATATTCAGAGCTAAAAAGTCCTCGTGGGTTCAAAAAATTTAGCCGATATGGATCCACTAATGCATGAAATTGTTGAAAAAAATTTTATCGAGTATAATGTCTTATCGAGGAATATGTTTGGCAACATCGCTTAATAGAATGCAACGTTGCCACTCCGCCCGAGAAATACGCAACTGGATTAAAGTTATTCCGTGCTAAAGGTGGAGTCTATTGTGTTCGGGATCGCGGCTGGATCAACTAAGTGTGCAAAGATGTGTTCATATATATATATATATATATATATATCATAGAAATAAAAAGGTAAATTAAGGTTAGTAAAGTTATTACATGTTTAATTACAAAAATAGGTATAAACATTCAATCCCAATTTATTTGAGTCTGGAGTAGAGAAAGTATGTGTGTTCGTAAGTGTAATGTAAGTTTTGTTGGATAGTGTATGTGTTATGTGTTGATTGTTATATGTAGTGTTTAGAGTATTAATTAAGTAAAAAAGTAAAAGTAAATCGTTTTTGTCAACATTCGAAATTACAATAGGGTATTTGACTGAAAAAAAACTAATTACTAATTAGTCCGTCAGACAGATTTCCAAAAAATACTAGACACGTTAAATACGTGTCTAGTATTTTTCTTTTTTCCTATAAACAAAAAATGAAGACGACACAGCGCGTTGAAAACTCGTGTGACGTCACTGGACGGTACAACTTTTAGCGACCAGTGACGTCACCAGCCACCACTCCTGATCTTTGATGCCTTTTATATTTGTCAATTTTTGTTTGATTTTTGAAAAAAGAAAAAATACGTGTCTAGTATTTTTTGGTAATCTGTCTGACGGGCTAATTAGTTTTTTTTAGTCAAATACTCTATTGTAAGAATCGTTGGTCCCAACTTAGGCACAACCTGTATCTACTACCTGTATGTACTATGCAGACCTTTATTCATTTTTTTTTTATCGAGCTCCATACCCGATGATTATACACGGTATAGAAAACAGATACAGATTTTTCTAAGCCTGTCTTTCACGAAAATATTAAAAAAAAATACATTTTTAATCATTTTGGTAGTATTTTGATAAAATAAAAAACATATTGAAACTCAGTCAAAGTCAATAAAATGAAATCGTTTATTATGCAATTAGGATCACCGATCACTTTTACACCTTATTTTTTTTTTAACTAGAAGGGGCCGACATTTCCTAACTGACTATCTATGAGAAGAAAAGCCAAAACAAACTCAGGGATCATCGTCTTTTTTCAAGCCCAGACATTGAAAATGAAAATGTAGACAATAATTTACGTGGTTAAAAAAAACAGTGATTAATATGTCATAATTGTAGCATAATTACGCATATTGCAGCTCAATCCCAAGCGTTACTGTCTTCTAAATCAAATCAAAGTCATTCATCATCACCATGGTCATCATCTACCTAGCCTTCCACCAATTATGTTTGGGTTCGCCGCTTCCAGACAAGTATTATATAAACAGATGAAGAGAATGTGATTTATTATGTACAGACGCCATAACATCTTTTTTTTTATAATTGTAAACTAGTGCTTGACTGCAATCCCGCCTGATGGTAAGCAGTGATGCAATCGTTGATGGTAAAGTGCAATAGTTTATTAAGCCTATTCACTTAAAAATCTTAGTGAATAGGAAGGAAAACGGCAGTTGAACTAGAGGATGCATCTTTGTTCATCATTGATCTGGAGACCCTCCACGACCCAACTCCCGGCATAACAACATTTGACGCATGTATCCGGTACACATCGCATCACAACTGCTCAGACCCGTCCTCCGTACGGCTTCACCAGACATCATACCGGAACACGACGAATCGCTTGGCAGCAAGATTTTGTCTGGTGGTAACTTCAGCCGGCAGCCGATGTTATGTCCGTGTTTTATATTTGTGTGTGTAACCTACTAACACTAGAAGTTAAGTAAAATTGTTACTAACCCTATGGACACCTATCTGAAATTAAAAAAAAGCTGTTCTATTCTATTCTAAGACATTTTTTTAACAAATTCTCAATTCAAGGGCCAGCCTGTCAACAAGGAGTACGATAGTCTTAGATTGTAAAATAATTAGTAATATCACTACAACCAATTAATTCCCTCCCACGCCGCCATAATCAATATCAAACATCTCAATTTCAATACGTGTGGGTTGATAGGGATGGGAAGAGTGAGGAAGAATTATCAATTGCTTACTCCAACATATTATTTTAAGATAATTTAACTAACTTTTTGTTTACTAATGACGCTCAGTTTTAGACGAAGATAGTCTAAAGTCTAAACGATAAAACAGTATATAATCATCTTGCCATGAACATTACCTAAATAAAATATTATGTATTTAATTTGCTTGATGAATTATACAACATTTTTTTTTTATACATAACCTGAACATATCGACGCTTGAAAGGCAATCGTATCTAAGCGACTAAAATTCGTAAATTGAGTTATAATACACCATTCGAACCGCCAAATTTTTCTGCGTCGTTTGGTGTATATAACTCAATTTACGAATTTTTGTCGCTTAGATATGATTGCCTTTCAAGCGTCGATATGTAGTTTTTCAGAATAAGCAACTGAATCGATTTCAATCATTTTGAAACCACGTCATATTTTTCCCAAACACATTAAGAAATTGTTGCAGTGTAGTTACCAAGCGCACAACACAGTTGACGATAGATCATATCACTAAGCGTAAAAGTGAGTTAGAGTCCCCTCGCTCTACACCGCTGCAGGCGCAAGCGGGCGAGCGGTGCGTTGACCATATTTTTCTTGGGGCAATGACATTGACAATGGGCATTTGCCCGACTGTTGATGTTGGGATTGAAGTTGTTGATGTTCGGCAAGTGCCTGCCAGACATACTGCCCGTCTGGTCGTAGGATCTTTCCTCTTCTATTGGAGGACGAGTAAACTTTACACCCTGATCAAAGACAAATAGTTTTTAATTTCTCCCGCTACAGCTTCTTCTCTGTAAGAGGATAGTGTCACATGCGCTTAATTATTGCTTTACGACATGCCGGTTTCCTTACCATGTTTTCCTGTAACGTTTAGAGAACAGCAATATAATCAAATCAAAACTCTGACTCTGCTAATTATAGTTGTATGATACATAAATCATACGACTATAATTAGCAGAGTCATTTCAAGTAACTTGATAGCCTCCGTGGCGTCACAACGCGACAGACGGTAGTCGCTACACGGAAAATATCGAAGTTTAGCCAAAATTAGCACTGGTAAAGCGAACCACAAACTCTAAAGCTGAAAAAGCGTCGGATGTGACTGGGATTAACGCTGAGATGATTATGATGATTTCAAGTGACTTACAAGTATCTTAACGTCCTCCGTGGCACAGCGGTCAACACGCTGCCTGCGACGTAGAGACCCCGGGTTCGATCCCCGGCCATGATGGAACACGATCTTTTCCTGATTGACCTGGGTCTTGGATGTTTATCTATAAATGTCATAATCATCTCAGCGTTAATCCCAGTCGCATCCGAAGCTTTTTCCGCATTGGAGTCTGGGGTCCGCTGTAACAGTCTAGCTGCTGATATGGCTAAACTTCGACATTTTCCGTGAAGCGACTGCCGTCTGACCTCCACAACCCGAAGGCGACATCGAAGCATTGCAGCTAGACTAAACTACCATCAACGATTGCATCACTGCTTACCATCAGGCGGGATCGCAGTCAACTAGTGTTTCATCTATATATGTATCTATTATAAATATAGTATCGTTGAGTTAGTATCCCATAACACAAGTCACGAACTTACTTTGAGGCGAGCTCAATCTGTGTGATTTATCCGTATATATATTTATATTTGTCCTGCTTTGTCGATGACGACATAAAGACCAGTGAAGAATAATTTTATAATCCTACTACCAACTAATATCTTAAATGCGAAAGTTTGTTATACAGAATGGGGCTAACAATACGATAATAAATGAAAACACAGACCATGCTGATTCGTAGGAATAATCCTGAACCATAGAAAAAAACTTAGCATCAAAAATAAAAAAAATGAAAATTTCAAACAAACTAAATCGAATAAAATTGCAAACGGAATAGAACATCCTTTGAAATATTGGTTCAATGACCTCCGATCAGCGGGCGACAGCGCGTTCCTGTATCGACTTGCTTTTTCGCGCCATTATTATTAAAGTTTAGTACCGCTGGGTGCGGTGGTCATCAACCTGTAAGTGCTTCCTTATCAACATGTGCATCATGTAGAAAACGTGAAAAATGAAAAATAATTACCTGTGACTAAACTAATGGATATATTTATAAAAAATTTTAATGGGTAGATTGAGAATGTTTTGAGGTACCTACACGTTGTTTAATTTATTGTCGTATTGTCAGCACCACTCTGTATATTAAGAAATAGGGATGTCCCTTAAACAAAATTTTCGTCAACTAGAGTTTTAAACCGTAATTTATTGACTATTTCCACAATATCCCGCAAAAATCAGAACCGTCCAACACTAGTAGTTCCATTGAGTGCAGAACTAGAATACAGGCGATATTATCTAAGTTGAATTTATTCGCTGCATATTGGAGTGCAGACTTAATTGCTATGTATCGCTCTGTGAAAGCCTGCGTGGTTCTTATTGCGACTCTGATCATAGGACCATTTATTTTCCGATTACTTTTTGTGGTATCATACTCCTGGCAATTAACGTGGTCCTAAAGAGAACACATAAATTCTAGAACGATCGTAATAAACAATGAAACGAGTAACTTTATGGTACAAAAAAGAATTAAATACATTAAAGGCCCTTGTATATCGTTAATGTAAAAAATAAAAGGCTTTGTTCTTTTTTTAATCATTATAAAATAGTGCTTGTCCGCAATTTCGCTCGATGGTACGCAGTGATGCAATCGTTGATACTATAGCACGCTATCTCTATAGCCTTGAAGACACCCGGGTTGGTTAAAAAAAAAAAAACTGTGTCCCTGGCCCACAGGCAAGTGAAACATGGGTGAGTTTTATTCAGTAAAAGTCTGACACGCCCTTCCGCTCCACCCAGAGCGGGAGAGGTCATTTAACGATTTCCCATCTCAAACAAAAAAAGAGACAAAAATTGGTGTCAGACGGAAAGATGACCGCAGGCAAATGGCTCTAATCCTTCGATGTACGCGCTATAAAAGACGAGGCAACGCTTCGTCCGAATCTTAACGATACAAAAAAAAAAGTGTGTGTGTCAGCTCCGACGCTCGACTGGAGTTTACTCCTTAAGTACGAGAAAAAAAAATATTAAAAAAAAAATAAAAAAAATATTTAAAAAAATAAAAATTATTATTATTATTATTTTAAAAATTATTTATAAAATAAATCATGAAAAATTAAAAAAATTATAAATGCATATTTATGAAAATTTTAACCAATTTTAAGAAAGTTGATAATTAAAAAAAATTTTATAAACATTTTTTTTTTAATTATTATAATTATTTTTTTTTAAATATAACATTATCTTAATAACTAACAAAATATAGTTGTAAAAAGATAATTATGCCACTTTTTTAGATTAGAAAGTTGCGCACCAAAGGTGCGCACTAAAATAGTAACGTAAAATTCGTTACTCGTACATATACCTACCTACCGTAGCACCCTGACAAGGTGTGACTACGCCTTTCCAAACATGAAAATTTATCTCTACATAGTGAATATTGCATACTTCAGAATGGTATTGTATGACATTATTGTCAATTTACAACGAAGGCATCTTAACCATGTCTATTTACTTGCAACTACATTAGCAACTTTGTTCGTTCAGTATTCTGAAAACCTTGTTTTATACTTTTTCAGCGTCGTTTTTTGTCGTAGTTGGGTTTTAGTTTACTTTTTATTATTTGTACTATTTTGGTGTTAAAGTATATTTGTGGCGCAAAGTATTAACAAAAGTTAAATTGATGAACTAAGAACTAGGTACTTGACATATTACATCTACACGCACATATAACAACATAAGCCCTAAGGCATATAGTGCAGAGGACATTTTTATGGGAGTTTTAGCCAGTTATCAAACTGTTTCCGCCTTCACAGCGTGGAGTTACTCCCAGCTTATGTCGTTTTCATTAGTGCATTACATATTCTATTAATTTTCACACTGCTCTACATTGCATAAAGCGATTCACAGTTCCCGTGATCCGCGCTTTACTTTTATCGCTCATATTTTACATCATTAAAGCATTCTTGTAATTATGTACAAGGATAAAGTACTCGTGAAGCTCTTTCGCGGGATATCAAACACGGTATATTTATTTTAATTTTATATTAACATAGAACTTTTTGTCCGCTAGAGGGCGCAATACTAAATTTGGTGACAAGCTTTATAGCTCATAACTAACAGAATATCAAGGCCCTTCTCATGGTACTGCAGTGGTCTTATTCTCATAAGTAGTAAAGAAGCTATGAACGAAAAGATGTGAATTATATGCATCCAGTCCATAAATACAGGTAAAGTCACAAGAAAATACTATCAATATATATGGAGAGGCCAAAGTGGCTTCGCGGGGTTTAATATACCTTCCTTCGATCTGGACTGTTATTTTTATGGAAAAGAAAAAAATGGCGTCACTGTCGCGCTGTAAACTCTTAACCTAGGAACGGGTTATGGAAATATCATGCACTTTACCTCGCTTTACGCCGGGCTGTTCGTCGTCTCGTAGGAGTTCGATCAGTCCACTCCGTCTTCGACTTTCTTCACCCTCGCGGTTCGGCACAAGTTCAACAAAACAACACACGTGGTTATCAAGTTCCCCGCTAACAGCTTCGGTTTCTTTTCTTGAAGCCACAAAGACACTTCTCCAATTTGAGCGGATGGTTACAACTTATAATCGAATGATTATATCGTTCAGCGATAAATTCACACAGCAGAACTATGCGAATGCGGGTTTTAAACAGCGGTTAGCGCGCGGTACGGGATCCGCACGCGCGGAGGTTCCATGGGACACACTAAAATCTCTCTTCTCTCGTATGATCAAGGCGCTGTTTTCGATCAGCGCCATCTCACGGGCAGCGGGTGCATGACGTGATAGAGGGTTACGGGGACAAGGAAATTAGCTACGAGATACTGCGCGACAGCTCCATTCATAAACGCCAATAGATGGCGTCAACATCCTCCCCCCTTTTGAAGGGTCACCTTCAAAACCCAATCATGAAATACAGCGAAAACTGCGAAAATATAATATTGAAACTGCGACTTATAAAAGAAATAACTGCGATCTTTATATAAATAACTGCGATAATACTAAACTAACTAACTGCTAACACTTAAACTACTTGTGTTTATCAAATTAATAATCCTACTGTGTAGGTAGTGGGCACAAACGCACGACTGGACGTACGTATGTACCTTTAGCGGTTCTTACAGAAGCTACACGCGTTACCCCATCGTCGGGAGGAAAAGTCCTTTCCACAATCGCTAACGGCCACGATAAAGGTTATGATGATTACGACCATGTCAGCCTTGATTGGCACAGTCGGAGTATTCCATTTCTCTCGAGTTTGCAAACTGTGTAAATACTCCATTCTCCACCTTCTCCAAAAGGACTGAACTAACTTATCAAGTAGAGAATGTCTCTGAAGCAGATTGAGATTATCTGATTCTACTTCAGGTGCGGGCAATGAAAGCAGAGGTGCGGTATGCAAAAAATGGCTCGGAGTCAATGCGGTAAGCTCTGCGGAATCGGCACTCAGAACTATGAGAGGCCTAGAATTTAACAAATACTCGCTCTGAGTGAGTACTGTAACTAGCTCTTTGTAAGAATGCCGCTGTGAATAACTTAGATCAGAATGAGTGAGTCGTCCACAAACTCTAACCAAGTCGTTATATAATTAAAAATTAGGGACTACAAAATCGTTGCCTCTGTCCGAGTGCATTACTTAGACAGGGCCACTGCGGAACAAAAATCGTTTAAATGCGCTTAAAATATGACGGTTTTTTTTTTTAAATATTTATGCTGGATGAGTTTCAGTAATTTGTGTTCTGCCAAACTCAAATCAGCTGCGGTTGTTTGTACGGAATCGCGACGTGGCAACAATCTAGCAAACTTGAGAATGTAGACCATCGCACGGAGTATTTTACTCCACGACGAAAGACGACAGAGAGCATCATAAACATGGGAGTTGTCTGCGGGAGTTAAAACAGTGTGAACGAGCTTTCTTTGCTCAGGTACTTCGTTCAGCGAGAGCGGCTCCGTACATTCAGTGGTAGGCCACTGTGACGGATGTAAAATTAGCCAGGGGGGGCCCTGAGACCACAGAGGGTGGTTTAACAATTTAGCAGGAGAGACACCACGTGACAGGCAGTCTGCCGGGTTGTCAATCCCTGCTACGTGATAGAAGTTATCTGCGGAAATATTATTAGTGATTTTAATAACGCGATTGGCAATAAACGTTTGCCAACGGTAAGTAGGATACACGTCTACGGTCTCATGCGGGAGAACTGAGACGGGCGAGAGATAACCCTTAGAAAGGTAATCATTTACGACCTCGTCGTAAGCGGCGCGCAGCCCCGGTGAAGCTTCAAGCTTCCTTTCTGAGCGTAAAAATCGCTTACGAGCGACATTTAAAGAGTCACCTAGTGTGAACACATCTTTATCAAACGGTAGACCTACGGTATAGCGACCAGTAACTGGGTCCCGTTGCGTAGTTGAATGATAAAAATATTCACATTCAACATCAACGGGATGTTGAATGGGCGGGCCGGGAACTTCTTTAAGTTCCCAGAAGCGGGAAATAAAAATATTCACATTCAACATCAACGGGATGTTGAATGGGCGGGCCGGGAACTTCTTTAAATTCCCAGAAGCGGGAAGTAAAAGTATTCACATTCAACATCAACGGGATGTTGAATGGGCGGGCCGGGAACTTCTTTAAGTTCCCAGAAGCGGGAAATATAAATATTCACTTTCAACATCAACGGGATGTTGAATGGGCGGGCCGGGAACTTCTTTAAGTTCCCAGAAGCGGGAAATAATTAATTACCTACTCGTCAGCGCAAACAAGCGTAATAGTGTAAGTCACATTCAACATCAACGGGATGTTGAATGGGCGGAAAATAGAATTATTATTATAATTATTCATAGGCGAATGGACTATGACTCAGCATGATGTAATACAGGCTGGGCGTTTACTAAGTGTAAGCACAGTTCCCATTAGTACATAGCCTAACACCGTATTGACAGCGGCGGGCACTGACGGGCCTCCAGGAATCCCGCCAGGCAAAAGTAAATGCGGGAACAGCGATGCTCCAATTAAAATGTCAATTTTACTTGGAGTAGCGAAATTATCATCAGCGAACTGAAGTTTATTCGAATAACGTGAGGCCTTAATAATGACAAAAGCAGAAGGTAACTTATCCGTAATTTGATCGACTACTAACGAGTCGATATCAAATCGGATATTTTTATTAAAGCGGGAAAATATGGTTAAATTTACTGTTCCGAACGACGTTTTCTCTGTGCGTCCGAAACCACATACAGTCGTGGACTGTGTATTGTTTTGACGTAAACATAATCGGTCACAACATTCCTTTGTGACGAAATTGCTTTGAGACGCCGAATCTAACAGAACTCTCAGCAAATGCTCACGACCATTACTGTCGTAGGCCGTGACTTGCGCGGTGGCGAGTAGAACAGTGGTGTTTGCATCACATTGCGACGGCCCGCTACAAGCCGTATCTGGGGTTAAATAACGCGGCGCGTCTTTAGACACCGAGCACAATGCTACGTCAGACCGCTCGGCAGGTTGCTCTGTCTCTGTCGTGCTCGTGGGGTCGAAAGATACCGCTGCGCCAGCCCGCGTAGGCGCCGCTGAGTCGGGCGGCTCGCTCGTAGACGTCTGAGTGCAATTGTTTGCTCCGGTGCGCGGGTTCGATTCCCGGGTAAAATGTAACAAAGAATGATGACGCTGCTTACACGTTCTACATCCAGTTGCGGATTGACAACGCGACATCTTGTGTTTAACGCTTAAGCAATTGACGCAACCGTTAATTTTCTTAACAATCTGTAGGCGTTCATACGGAGCCAGTTTATGAAAAGCGGGACATTTAAATAAATGTTGATGAGCGATATTAGTACACAAGCATTTGTCAGTAGATTCGACTGTGCTGACATAGGCATTGCAGCGTACTGGGGCGGACTGCGAAGTTTTGTTATTAGAAATGTGAGAATGCTCAGCCGGTGTTACGCTGACGGCGTGAGCGCGATACAATATTTTACCTTGTTTATTGATGAAGACTACTAAATCATCAAAAGCAGGGACATCAGATTGATCCTGACTGTTTTCAAAATTACGTACAGTTTCACTGTCTAGCTTCATAATAGCTAATTGTACGAAGATTAGATTCAATAAATCTGGAATTTTTAAATGTTGTAATGCGCGAACAGCGCTGACAAACTTATCATTAAACATGTCAAAATTATTTGAAGTAGCGGAAGTTAGCGGTTTAAATTCCAAGATCTGCTTTAAATGTGTGGACGCTAGCATGCGTTTATCTTCATACCTACTCACTAGCGATTTAAAAATGAGTTCATAATTTTCTGCGGTGGGCACAATGCCGGTGCATACCGCTAGGGCTTTGCCAGTTAGCTTACCTTGTAAATAATGTAGTTTCTGATGATCCGAGAGAGATGGATTATCATGAACGGCTGACTTGTAATTTGAGTAGAACAATGGCCATGAGCGAATGTCACCGTTAAAACTCATTAATTCAATCGGTGGTAACTTGATCATGGACGGTCCCCTCTCCACGACGGGTGGTATATCATCTGCGGTGTTGGAAGCTACTAAGCGTTTCAGTCTGCCATAAAGTTGCTCGAAAGAGACCAAAGCCTTATAGTCCGCGCGGGTTGTTGGATCTTTAGTTATTAGACAACTATTGTATTGATCCATAACCTGATGAAATTCGGAGCGAATAGTGTCAATGTTCGAGCTAGCGTCTAAAAATGCCTCCCTCTTATCCACATCGTCTTTGATGTTTTTTGATAAGTCGTGGGCTGATTGTAAGCACTCAAATAATGCATTTCGCTTTGCTTCCAACGCCGACAGCATTAATTCTGTACTATCAGCTTTCTTCATTATGAAATGAGAATTTTAAATATAGTAATAGTTGATTAATTTGCGAGTAATATGAAAATAAATACTAGCGGGTGGGTATCCAACAATGCATTTTCTAGCGAGCGCTGCGCTCGGCTTGTGATCACAATGTTTTGTAGATACCTACGAATCATAGCGAAAATTATCGAAATAGAAACTTTTTGATTTCTACTGGAAGTATGAATACTTATTACTTACAGCGAATATTAAGATAAATATTAGTATAACAGCGGGTAAATATATATAATAGTACCTATTTAGTGTAAAGCGGTATCGAATGAATTAATTACCTACACGTCAGCGCTTACTTGCGTAATGGTGTAGGTGACAGCGAAATATAGGCTAACAAACCTACAAACGGCGGGTTTTACCACTAATCTAATAGGTGCCCTAAAAAGGGGAGGCGGAATACTGGATAATCCGAGGTTAGAAGGACCAATTATGGTCCGGCTCGAAAGGACCAATTATGGTCCGGCTCGAAAGGACCACTTATGGAGGGGCCAAAGTGGCTTCGCGGGGTTTAATATACCTTCCTTCGATCTGGACTGTTATTTTTATGGAAAAGAAAAAAATGGCGTCACTGTCGCGCTGTAAACTCTTAACCTAGGAACGGGTTATGGAAATATCATGCACCTTACCCCGCTTTACGCCGGGCTGTTCGTCGTCTCTCGAGTTCGATCAGTCCACTCCGTCTTCGACTTTCTTCACCCTCGCGGTTCGGCACAAGTTCAACAAAACAACACACGTGGTTATCAAGTTCCCCGCTAACAGCTTCGGTTTCTTTTCTTGAAGCCACAAAGACACTTCTCCAATTTGAGCGGATGGTTACAACTTATAATCGAATGATTATATCGTTCAGCGATAAATTCACACAGCAGAACTATGCGAATGCGGGTTTTAAACAGCGGTTAGCGCGCGGTACGGGATGCGCACGCGCGGAGGTTCCATGGGACACACTAATCTTCTTTTCTCGTATAATCTAGGCGTTGTTTCGATCAATAACGAAACAGCGCCATCTCACGGGCAGCGGGTGCATGACGTGATGTAGAGGGTTACGGGGACAAGGACATTAGTTACGAGATACTGCGCGACAGCTCCATTTTATAAACGCCAATAGATGGCGTCAACAATATATATATATATATTCAAAATGTACAAGTAAAGCGCTTTCAAATGATACCAAACACGGCATATTTATCTTAACTTTATTTTTTTACTCTGTATGTTTTGTCCGCTAGAGGGCGCCACATTAAATTTTGTGAATCCCCATATAGCCTATAACCAGCGGACAAGTAAGACGCTTCTAATGATATGTCATTTGTCGAATTCTGATAAGTTGTTTAGAAGTTACGAGGGAACAGATGAACATACATACATACATACATACATAGCCTGTCAAAATCATAACCCTCCTTTTGCTTTGCCGTAGTCGGGTAATAAACTAGTGCGCTTTACCATCAACGATTGCGTCACTGCTTACCATCAGTCGGGATTGCGGTCAAGCGCTGGTTTATAATATGTAAAAAGTGTGTTACACAATTACCCTGCAGGTCGGTCACGCTCATGCGAATTTAATACTTTTTGAAAACTGAAAAAGAACAAAAAAGTTATAGCGGTGGTGTATAGTGACTACAATGGTAGAGACCATTGTAGTCACTATACATCAGTGGCGAAGGGTGAAATTTTGACAAAGGGAAGCTGGTCCAAAAAAATAAACACTTAAACACTTACCTACTGCAGGATATCTTGGAGGAGGTCTTCAGATAAGAATAGTATTAAAAGCCCCACCTTCACCATACAAAAAAGGACTGATGATTTGATAACAGTGTCTTTCAAGTATGATAAAAGCGGCAGCAAAAGAAAAAAAAAAGCCTTTTTCGACGTGCATCTCCATACCACACATGCATGCTTGTTAGTAAGTACTAAGTTAAGTACCTATTGTTAGGGAATAAGAGTCAAGAAAAAATAAAATAAAAAATTACAAAAATAATAGTGTTAAAAACCGAACCACACAAACACCGATCCAAAACCAACAAAAATATTAAGCAAAAATAAAGCAAATTATACACAATCACAACGTTATTTATATTGTAATGCAATGCGTCTGTTTTTTTTAACAAAATGAGCTAAAATGATGATATAAAAATTCGGATTACTTTTCATTTTATTAAGCAAATTTTTTTTAATTGACATGATAGCCAAATCGGACAATCTCTGCTCTTTTTGGCAGTTTCGCACATATGTGTGAATGCGTTTTAAAGCAGAAAATGACCGCTCAGCTGAAGCTACTGAAATGGGGAGGGTCAGAATTAAACTGCAAAGAGTCGAAACTTGAGAAAATGCGTCTTTCAAAGACGTATTCTGGAGCTGTAAAAAAAGCTCATAGGTGTCCAATTTATTTAACGACGCTGACGTAAGACTTTAAGTTCATTCAGCAGGTAGTCAGTTGAGCAGCACTCTATATGAATTAAAGCCATAATAACAAACAAAATACACAGTATTTAACCAAATCTGCGATTTTACGTTACAGAATCAGTCACAGTTTAAATACCACAAATATTAAAATATAACAAACGAAAAACACGAAAAACGAACACATGTCACATACTAACAATAATTTATTTTCAACCAAACGAAATGGAACACGAAAATATGCCAAAATAAAAAGAATATGACTTGCGAAGGATTTCATTATAACGTTTCTTTGTCTCATTCTAATAGAGGAGAGGAGAGAACTGCAAGCCGGTCGGCATCAGCCTATCTTTTCTCAAAAATTACGGACGGTTAGCGATCATTAGAAAGAGATGTCTGACACGCTCTGTCTCTTTTCGCCTCATAGTAAAACGTTGGCCGAGATAAGCTGTAATTCGTCGAGTTACCTTTAATGTAATTTAGGTACGAAAAATTTAAGCGCTGATTAATTTACGACTATAAAATGAAATGTGATACTTAGGGTATTGCTAAGAATTACTATTGCTATTGTAAATCGCGCAGGCATTTGATTAATAATACTTTGTTAATGAAATAGAATGTAAATACTTTTGTATGAATATGGAACTGATTTTTGAAAGGTAACCCGGTGGGAATCGGCTTGTATGGACTCTTCGCCACTGCTATACATATACACATACACAGTATACATATGAAAATCTCGCTGTACCGTTCACGGTGAAATGAAATAAAATGAAATCGTTTATTAAGTAAGTAGGATCACTGATCACTTTTACACGTCATATATTAGCTGGAGCCGGCATTTCCTAACTGACTACCTCTGAGAAGAAAAACCGAAACAAACTCAGGGATCATAGTCTTTTCAAGTTTAGACATTAAAAATGAAAATGTTTACAACAATAACAATCGTATCGGGTAAACAATAAAGGTGTCAGGTCGGCCAAGCTCACGCGAATTCAATGCTTTTCCCTCCTCCAACAAAAGAGCTCAGCGTCGCTAAAGAATTTTTCATTTCAAAAAATACACACGAAACTAAAATAAATCAACCTAAAACAAACAGTAGCCGTAAAAATAACACAAAAAACTCCAAAACCCCACTAATGACTAGGCACCTAATTAGCTGTCCAGCAGCAAGAATTCGCCGGCACGAATCCGTGACAATCTTGCCTGCCAATTAGAAACAAGAAGGCAAGGATAAAAAGACCAGAAAGATGGTATCGAAGGACCGGCGCCGGCGTCGAAGATGTCGCCTTGCAAACAATGTGAGAATGTGTAAGCTTTAAAAGAATTGGAATTAAATTTTGTTCGGATTTTAAATGTAACGAACGATACTCTTTAATAGCAATGCCTGGCTGGTATTGGTTTTCTTACACGTAATAGCATCTATTTTCAGATAGTGTACCGACGGGAGAGGTTGCATCTGGAGGCTTCTGGGGCATCAGCCTGACGATTAAGCGAACGCAGTCCAATTCTTGCATTCCAAGGGCTCGCGGAATGGAACGTCGACATCGTTACTAGAGTTCAGTGACCCTAGCTCAGAAATTAAACATTACCGTCTTATGAATCAGTTTATGCTCACTGCAATGGCCTATTAGGCAGGTGCCTCGTTGCATCATCAAGCTACGTCTTCTAGAAACTGTTGTATACCTATGTGTGGTCGGTATCTGAAACGCCACATGCGAACCTCATACTGACGTCACACAAATGCTACATCTCGCAAGTAAAGTTTACCGTGCAATTAGTAAATATACAACTTCCCAAACTCAACCGTTGGGTAAGTGCCCGCCTGTTAAAGCATGCAACCATTCTTACATCAAGCACATTCAAATTTCCCGATTCCTTCCCATGTAATTCCTAATTCCATATATCTGGCTTAAAGGTCTAGAGACTAAGCCAGAAAGACTTACAGAAAAACAACAGCCAATTTCTCTCTGCTACAACACTTCACCATCAAAAAAAAAGCTACAAGATCACACGCCGGCCGGCGAATATAACCATTCTTTAAATCAATAATTACCCCTTGAATCCAACAACCAAACTGAACAAGTGGACGTTTATGGAGGCCTCCATCCCAACCCGAAGAGGGCATCGCTGTATATTTCAGTAAGTCCTTTCTCCTTTTCTTTCCTACTCATACGTTTTGACTGAGCCACATGTAATTTCCCAGAAAATCGCGCCTAAGAAACGCAGTGCAATTGTCGAAGATTTATCAGTGTACCATTTTCAAACACCGCCAGACACAACACTCCTCTGGTCATAGCGTCTTCCATTTTCTATGAAAGATGAGTTAACTTTACACCCAGTTCCTCATATCTCTAAACCTACTTATCCAGGAAGTTCCGAAAATTCTTCCACGCTTTAGAAAGGAATCGAATTAAAATTTTATGAGCTATATGTGTAAGTCGATCGTCGTAAATATTTGACACTTTATGCTTCTGCGTTGCGCTAATAAATTATGTCAAAAAAAGCTACAATTTTTGGGTATGTTTTTGGATTTTACGATCATATTAAAATAGTTTTCTTGCTGAAAATAACTAATAGTGGTGTTAAGTTGAATCCGGTTAGACTAGAAGCCTGGAATTTTAACACATCAGAGAAGAACCTAGAGGCTAGGCATGATGAAGAATCATTGAATGAATGAATGAAGATGAAGATAGTATGTGTATCATCGATCACTTATACACTAGATTCACAATCAGCGTAAAACATGATTGAACTGAACAAGCGCACAACGCAGCACTTGGGTGCTTCTTTCATTTAGTACTTACTTTATAATTCTGACTTTAATGCATGAGTGTAAGGTTGAATTTGGTTTGATGTTTGATGTACCACGCACTCGGTCGAAAAAATAATGGCTTTTTGTACTGCTTTGTGATAAGAACTTTATACACTGCACTTAAGGCTGATTTTAAATTAATGTATATTTATTTTGACTACTTTAGACTGCTTAATACTTCGCCGTTTTTGATAAGAGGTTTTGTTCGAGACTGTGTATCTAGTGTATAAGTGAGCGATGGTGTGTATACTTTATGACAACGTCAGCCATAGCGGAGCGATAGGGTAGTCACTATCTTGGTCTGATTGTTGTTTTAAAATAAAGCACAAAGTGTAAATAGATCGTCAATTCTATAGAGGTAAATAACAACTGACAATAACAATTTAAATAGGTAAACCGACAGTTTCGCCCCGGAGAACTGTCCTGGTCTGCGTCTGATTACGAAGTCACCGCTCGACAATCCCCGTTTTCCAAAATAACTCTTCCACGTGCCGCCATTACAAAATAACATCACAGCGTTTTCCCTACTACTACATAAATCAAATGAGCAACTTTTATTAAAATAATATCGCTATCCACGACATCATCATCATCATCTCAGCGTTAATCCCAGGCGCATCCGAAGCTTTTTTTTCAGCAGCTTTTGGAGTCTGGGTTCCGCTTTACCAGTCTAACTGCTGATTTTGGCTAAACTTCGATATTTTCCGTGAAACGACTGCCGTCTGACCTCCACAACCTGAAGGCGATATCGAAGCATTGCAGTGAGACCAAATGGTGGACTTTTGAGGGTTCCAACAATCCGTAACAACTGCTATTAGATGTTCGTATGGCAACCGGGACCAACGGCTTAACATGCTTTCCGAGAACACGACCAGACCAGTGCAAATATTCATATTCATGCATACAAATATTTGCACTGCGCGGGGATCGAATTACTTTATTGACTTTAGTATTTTATTGGTTTTGTCAGAAGTTGGATCCAAAAGCAACCAAGTAAAAACATATTGAATACATATCAGTTCTATTACTTGATTACTTTTGGATCAAACTACTTAGCTTAATAAAGATGGAATATTTAAAAGGAGAAATAGTAATTTGTATTAGTTCACAGTATATTCCTACTCAAAACTTTCTCCATTCCTCCAAACATTCCAAATACATCGTGAATGAATTATGATGTGTGATGATGATGACAATGTACAGCGACATCAAGCAAATTTTTTACCAGATTTCAACTTTATCGCTAAAGAATTAAAGCTCAAGGTTCATTGGGAACGGAAGATGACATTAAACTCCCAGCCACCGTAGGCGCGGGGGTGCGGGCAGTGACCAGTGGGCAGCTCGCGCGCCTCAAAGAGATGTCAGCACATCGTGACGGGGTCCACGAAGACCGATGCCTCCTGGGTCAGGGTTGCGGGTTGGTTAAACAAGAAACCGTGGCCCTGGCCGTCGCACAGGCAAGTGAAGAAACACGGGTGGGTTTTAGCCAGTAAAAGTCTTACACGCCCTTCCGCTCCGCCCAGAGCGGGAGAAGTCATTTGATGATTTCCCATCGCAACAGAAAAAAAAAGTTTCAATGGGAATATTTGACAGTTTCGGATAGCTTGACCTGCTGCAGTGCGTACCATCATAGTCGCAAGTGGAAAGAGCCGAGAGGCTGATAAAAGGATTCATCTAATTGCCATACACGATTGTACGGCAAAGATTTATTGAGAATAAATTATGTTAATATTTATTATTGTACTGCTATTTCAATTAACTTTACATCTGAATTGTTTATTTGTTTACGAGTCTATTTTGAGAATTATTTTAGTTCGGAGGACGGGTCTGAGCAGTTGTGTTGCGTTGTGTGGCGGGTACGATGCGCCAAATGTTGTTGTGTCGGGAGTTTGGTCGTGGAGAGTCGCCAGATCAATCTCCCTCTGGCGCAGCATCGTTGGTCGTGTTGGTCTTGGGTTTAACATTGCATCACCTTTTTTTCGGGGTGGAAATCCTCATAGGATGTCCGCCGCCCTGGGGTGGGCGACGGAGTCTGTCAGACTTTTACTGACTAAAACCACCCCGGTATCTCTTCTATCACGAGCGCGCGTGGAGCCGCGGGAGTCTAAATTCTTCCACGGCCCCACCCTCTCGTGCTGGCCCGGTCTGTCCGGGCCTCGTCTCCTGCACGGGGTAGTGGGGTGTCAAACTACCCCGTGCATCACCTCAGAGGCGCGCGCCGATACTCGCACGCGCCTTCACCTCGGGGTCCATCGAATAATGGGCGGGGACTTCCCCATGTCCCTCGCCCCTGGACCCATCCATGGGGGTCGGAAGAGGGCGTTATCCACCCTTCTTCGGCGCCCGGTGCGTCTTCTGCGGCCCGGGAAGGGAGTTGAGATCTCCCCCCTCTCCTGTTCCGCAGCTTCCTTCTGCGACATCACGTCCTCGCAGAAAGACACCACCGCGTCCCACGACACTGCGCTACCGACCATCCTCCGCACTACTGCCGGCAGCGTCAGGTCGCCTCCTACAACATTGCATCACTTCGCTCAACTGCCGTCATCCTTCCTATTCCTACGTTTTTTAAGTGAATAGATTTAATAAACTAGTGCGCTTTACCATCAACGATTGCATCACTGCTTACCATCGGGCGGGATTGCAGTCAAGCACTAGTTTATAATTATTTAAAAAAAAATTACTTTGACATTATTTTTTGTTTATGCGAAACCTGAATATAGTTTCTTCAGAATAAGTAACTGAATCGATTCCAATCTGCACTGCACGGTTACCGCAGTGGTCAAGCTATTGACTGCTGCGCTGCGTGTCGCGGATTCGATTCCCGTGCGGAACAAATATTTGTATGACCTACAAGTAGTTGTTCCCGGTCTGGATGTTTGTGTATGTAAGTTTATTTATGATTGGTAACGCACCCACACTACAGGAGAACTTCCTAGTGTGGGACACATTAAAAAAAAACATTTTTACACAATATTATATTTTTCCCAAATATATTTAGACATTGTTGCAGTGGGGTTACCGAGCGTGCCACGCAGCTTACGATAGATCATAATTCTGCGCACGCCCGCGCAACAGCTGACGCCAGAGGTCAACTCACCGTTCGTAATTTTTGTTGGGACAGTCAAGTAGGATAACAAGCTCATAACTTTGTGGTTTTTCATGATATCTTTTTGAAATTTTGTACATAGATTCTTTACTTAAAAATACTGGGCACGAGTTTCCGGTTTCGCAATAACAAAACATAATTTTGTATATTATTTTAACTGTCTGTGTCTTATAAAATTTTGGACAGAGCAAAGAGATTTAAGACAAATTTTAATGTCTTTGGGACAGAGCGACATTCTAATATTTTTTTAATTATACAATACTAGCGGCCGCCAGCGACTTCGTTCGCGTGGAATTAGTCATGCTCAGCTCCTATTGGCAATATGTACGGCTTCGTTAGCTCCCGTTTTCGCAACATTTTTTGTTACTGCTCCGCTCCTATTGGTCATAGAGGGATGTTATATAGCCTAAAGCCTTCCTGGATTAACAGGCTATCCAAGGCAAAAATAATTTTTCAAATCGGGCCAGTAGTTCCTGAGATTAGCGCGCACAAACAAACAAACAAACTCTTCAGCTTTATATATTAGTATAGATGTAAAGAAAACCCTGTCCGATCCGTGAAGGTATTGCTAGGTATCGATAACTGATTCTACTAATGGATACAAAACCGCGCTAAACTTTAAAAAAATCCCCCTAAAAAAAGTAAAAATTATTTCACAAAAAAGAGGTAACTTAATACATGTGCGGTAAGCAACCCTTCCGCGGGCTGCGGGGGGCAGGGCACGCGGCACGTGGTCGCATCGCTATTCGTTCATAATAATACCGGTGTTATCACTTTTTTTTTTAATTACCAAATTTCGGGGAAGTTGGAATTAATTCGCGGGAAAAGAGATTATTTCAAAATTCATTAGTATGATGATTAGGTAAAATTTTATATTATATTTGGTCAAGTGTTTACCTAACTTTTATTATCCTTATGGGTCGGACAGGGTTTTCTTTACATATTGTATTCTAATAATGTCCATGTGACATCTACCCACCCATCATTAACTTATACCTCGTTGTAAGGGAATGGCACATTAATGACACATGATGAATGGATATGAATAAAAATGAATGCACTATGACAGGGCAAAGGCCTTCTCTTGAGAAGCTGTGAAAAACATTATAGGCACACAAGCATCCTATTAATTATAAATGTGAAAGTTTGTTAGTATGTATAGATGTTTGTTATTCTTTTACGCAAAAACTACTGAACAGATTTAGATGAAATTTGGCACACAGGTAGTTTATAATTAGGAATAACACACAGGATATTATCAGCCTCTCAAGTATGAGTGTGTGGGTTCGATTCCAATATGCCTAGTATAAGTTTTCATTACGAGACTCGATCGTCTGACCAGGCAAGTATCTTTTATATGTACTTTCTAAGTATATCTTGGACACCAATAACTAACTAAAAGGTGAAGGAAAACCTCTTGAAGAAATCTGGACTAAGTCTGAAATCGCCAACCCGCATTGAGCAAGCGAGGTGAGTACGCTCAATCCTTCTTTGTATGAGAGGAGACCTGTGCCCAGCAATGGGACGATAAAAAGGTTGATGATGAATCTCGTGGAATCGAAACTTACATAGGTAAAACCGCAGGCGTGGCTAGTTACGGTATAAAGTTCATTATTTAAGTTCATTATTTTTTAATGTTCATTAAATTCCCCTCTGCTCAAAGAATAAGCAAGCTGTAGTGGCAAACGGCCGGCCATATTAGCTATAGATTCAATTGCCGTTGGGACGCCCTTTTTTTGTTCTGGATGGGAATAATCAAATGACCTCTCCCGCTCTGGGCAGAGCGGAAGGGCGTGTCAGACTTTTACTGACTAAAACCCTCTCGTGTTTCTTCACTTGCCTATGCGCCAAGACCACGGTTTCTTTTTTAAACAACCCGCAACCCTGACCCAGGAGGCATCGGCCTTCGTGGACCCTGTTACGATGTGCTGACATCTCTTTGAGGCGCGCGGGAAACATAACACGCCGTCGACCCGGGCCTGGTAAAGACCACGTCCGCCGCCCGCAAGCTCGCGCCTACGTTAGCCGAGAGTTCAATGTCATACTTTAACTGACTAAAACCCACCCGTGTTTCTTCACTTGCCTATGCGCCAAGACCACGGTTTCTTGTTTAACCAACCCACAACCCTGACCCAGGAGGCATCGGTCTTCGTGGACCTTGTTACGATATGCTGACATCTCTTTGAGGCGCGCGGGAAACATAACGCGCCATCGACCCGGGCCTGGTCCTTACCGGGGGGCGAACTGCCTACTGCTCGCCGCCCGCAAGCTCGCGCCTACAGTGGCCAGGGGTTCGATGTTGTATCCCGACTAGGTCGTCTCCTGCAGCGACTAGTGGCGTGAGGGCGCTGGGATTCCCGCTCCCTCACGCGCTCCGCCTGCTCCTTTGCCAGCATCACTGCTTCGCAGAAGGAGGTGACGGCCTGCCGTGCACTCTCGCTCCGGACCATGGCCTGGGCCAGGGCCGGACGCGAGAGATCGCCGCAATGACGACACGGCGGTGCTCTACCCAAGCCGGGCAGAACTCCAAGGTGGGAAGCCCTCAGGTGACCAATCATCGCAGAATAGCTTGTATCACCTAGATGGGAGTTGCCATAAATGGATCTAAATGGCGTGCAATAGGAAAGGGCTGATGTCTAGCATTGTACTGCTATGCTGCTGATGATGACTCATTAAAGTCCTATACTAAAAGCTCTTTTACTAAAACAACGGGTACAGTTACTCATACATAACCGATAACAATAAGTTGTATGTTTGAAAACAATGACTCACAACCAACATGAATTATTTAGAGTATCTTGGCCTTTGACCTTTATTTCTGTACTTTTGAGCATGTACTTTCTTTTTGACAGTGAAACAAACATGGAACTCCGGAATAATTATAAGAAGAACTGCTGCATAACAACAACAGCAACAGGTACGGACGACAGTAGGTCAAGCTACCACAAACTGTCAGATATTCCCAATCAACCTTGAGCCTTAATGCTTTAGGGATAAAGTTGAAAATCTAATAAAGAAATCTAAAAGATTGTATTAGCTTGACGTGCAGTCGTCTGTACCTACAATAGTTATACTAGTTTTTACAAGCAACTTTCGTCCACATAGAGTTTTATATTTCAGTTGCCTTATGTGTTCAAATAGATACAAAATCACAGTAATTTTATTGGAAATGTTATAAGTTTAATATTAACCAAATATTTTGGTAAAGTTCCATTTAACATGTTTAAGTATAACAGATTCCCAGTCCATGGCGAAACATTTAAAATCGTAGCTTTATTTATAACAAATTAATCCATACTAATATTATAAATGCGAAAGTAACTCTGTCTGTCTGTCTGTCTGTTACGCTTTCCCGCTTAAACCTCTCAACCTATTTGTTGAAATTTGGCACAGACAATCTTTAGACCTTGAGAAAGAACATAGGCTACCTTTTATCCCGGAAAAAATTGATGTTCCCGAGGGAAATCTAAAAAGCGCGATATAACCTAACTCCACGCGGGCGAAGCCGCGGGCGGAAAGCTAGTTACAAATAAATGAACTTACTTTTGTTTGGCCACAGCAAAGTTAGTTTTTAGGGTTCCGTACCTCAAAAGGAAAAAACGGAACCCTTATAGGATCACTTTGTTGTCCGTGTCTGTCTGTCTGCCTGTCTGTCTGTCTGTCAAGACCCTTTATCTCAAGAACGCGTGGACGTATCAAGCTGAAATTCACATGAAATACTCGGGTCTATGGTCCCTTTAAGCTGTGAAAATATCAAACTTCTAAGCCAAGCCAATCAAAAGATACAGCCGATTATGTCGATATTTTCAACAAATTTTCAACACTCGCAAAGGAATCAAAACCTACAGGATACTTGCCGTAAACTCAGAATCTTGAAAATTGGCATGAAGCATTGTCATATAATGCAAATATAGTAAAAATTGCGAAAATCACGTTTTTTTAGTTATATAATATAATAAACATATTTTAATAAAATGGAACTTACTACCTTATTTCTCACGAACGAATAAAGTTATCAAATTGAAATTTATACCAAATACCTAGGTCTATTGTCCCTTTAAGCTGTGAAAAATATCAAACTTCTAAGCCAAGCCAATCAAAAGATACAGCCGATATGTCGATATTTTCAACAAATTTTCGACACTCGCAAAGGAATCAAAACCTACAGGATACTTCCCGTAAACTTAGAATCTTGAAATTTGGTATGAAGGATTGTCATATAATGCAAATATAGGAAAAATTACGAAAATCACATGTTTTTAGTTATATAATATAATAAACATATTTTAATAAAATGGAACTTACTACCTTATTTCTCACGAACGAATAAAGTTATCAAATTGAAATTTATACCAAATACCTAGGTCTATTGTCCCTTTAAGCTGTGAAAATATCAAACTTCTAAGCCAAGCTAATCAAAAGATACAGCTGATTATGTCGATATTTTCAACAAATTTTCGACACTCGCAAAGGAATCAAAACCTACAGGATACTTCCCGTAAACTCAGAATCTTGAAATTTGGCATGAAGCATTATCATATAATGCAAATATAGGAAAAATTGCGAAAATCACATTTTTTTAGTTATATAATATAATAAACATATTATAATAAAATGGAACTTACTACCTTATTTCTCACGAACGAATAAAGTTATCAAATTGAAATTTATACCAAATACCTAGGTCTATTGTCCCTTTAAGCTGTGAAAATATCAAACTTCTAAGCTAAGCCAATCAAAAGATACAGCTGATATGTCGATATTTTCAACAAATTTTCGACACTCGCAAAGGAATCAAAACCTACAGGATACTTCCCGTAAACTCAGAATCTTGAAATTTGGCATGAAGGATTGTCATATAATGCAAATATAGGAAAAATTACGAAAATCTCATTTTTTTAGTTATATAATATAATAAACATATTTTAATAAAATGGAACTTACTACCTTGTTTCTCACGAACGAATAAAGTTATCAAATTGAAATTTATACCAAATACCTAGGTCTATTGTCCCTTTAAGCTGTGAAAATATCAAACTACTAAGCCAAGCCAATCAAAAGATACAGCCGATATGTCGATATTTTCAACAAATTTTCGACACTCGCAAAGGAATCAAAACCTACAGGATACTTCCTGTAAACTCAGAATCTTGAAATTTGGCATGAAGGATTGTCATATAATGCAAATATAGGAAAAATTGCGAAAATCACATGTTTTTAGTTATATAATATAATAAACATATTTTAATAAAATGAAACTTACTACCTTATTTCTCACGAACTAATAAAGGTATCAAATTGAAATTTATACCAAATACCTAGGTCTATTGTCCCTACCTTTTGAACGCCAATCACTTCTATACAAGTTCGAGATTTTCGTGCCCTCAGCGCCACTTCTTCCTCAGCCTATAGACGTCCACTGCTGGACAAAGGCCTCCCCCAAGGCTTTCCACGATGACCGGTCTTGTGCTGCCCGCATCCATCGGCTTCCCGCGACCTTCACCAGGTCATCGGTCCACCTTGTTGGGGTCTCCCTACGCTGCGTCTTCCAGTACAAATAATATTATATCAGCGCCACTACTTGATTAGAAATAATCACAGTATAAAATAAATTTACGACTTTTACAAGACCTTTTATTTTGTTTTTACGGACATTTGCCCTGTTATCAGCCATATTTTTAACTTTTTCACACATAATAACTTCTTATTTGTTTTATTTTCAATAGAAACAAAAATGCCAGAAAATATTTTAATGCCCCCAGCGCCAATTACCTACTTGATATCAAGTAAGCCAGTGATGGGACACGATGAAGACCTCGCTATATTTCATTTCGTCGAATTGATCATAAATACTATTATTGCAAGAAAATTACGTAAATATATAATATTTTATAAATATTGTACACTCTAAACTAGGTTTTATTCGCCTCAATCAAGAATTAATCGGTTTTCTAATCAATGTCGATAGTGAAACCCCGTTTGAAAAACTCATCCCTACAAAGTTAGTTAGTTATCAGTCCGCACGCGCCACCGACTTGTATAGAAGTGAATCTGTGACGTAATAAGCGGACGGGTTTCAAGGTCATAGTGACTTTGTGCATTTTAGTGTAGTGCAATGTTTACATGATGCGTTGGCGCACGTGTTCTTACAAAAAAAATTGTGACGGTGAATATGACGAATTATTGCGAGTTGTTCAAGTCTGAATCATAATTTTGAAATAGTTCGTCGTCTTGACATTCCCTTAAGTCGTCAACTTCCGTTTCAGGATTTTTTTTCCGTTTTCTATTAGTTTCTACAAACCAGAAAAATAATTACGCGTATTTTGCGACACCTTTAAAAAAAAGGTCTATAACATCTGTGTGATACAGACGCTTACCCTACATTTTAATTATTTTTTAAAAAACGTAGTAAAGCACGTATTTAGCTTCTATTAATTGTATTTGTTGTACGTAAACGAAATAAATTTATGCACGTGTAACTCGACCACAGTGAATATAAAAATAAACACCATAGAAATCTAGACATCCCTAAAACAGAAAGGATTTTGACGTGCCTCGAGCGCCAACTACTTGATATGAAGTAGAAGGATCACATTTGGAGACAAATAGAGATTTGCCTTTTAGAACACACGTCTAATAAATTTAAAATTCTTTTCTTTATTATGGGGAATATATCCAGGTTTTCATATTGATTTTTTTATAAAATAAAATAAAATATGAAATTACGGTTACAGTTTCTATTTAGCTTCGTAAATTGGTGAATAAACATTATTTTAAATGTATAATATTATTTGTCGATAGGACATTAATCCCATCCCTATAGGTACATTTGTAGTGTGGCGCAGGAGGACACATCGCGTATTATATAGATGGGCGTTCAAAAGGTTAAGCAGTGAAAAAATCAAACTTCTAAGTTAAAGCGATCAAAAGATACAGCAGTTTATACCGACACCTTAGACGAATTTCCGTCACACGCTAGGGAATCAAAACCTACAAGGTACTTCCCGTGAACTCAGAATCTTGAAATTCGGCACGAAGCAACGTTATATTATAGCACAGACAGATAAAGGAAAAATTGTGAAAATGATAAATTTGAAGTTACATAAAATATTAAAATATTATTTTTGCTTACATGACATAAAATATTTTTTTAATAATTATAAACTTACTACCTACCCTTTTTCACATGAACGCGTAGAGATATTAAAGTTGAAATTCATATCAAACACTTCCTATATCTAATTGCCTCTAAACTGTGAAAAATTCTAAATCAATGCTAGTATTATAAATGCGAAAGTAACTCTGTCTGTCTGTTACGCTTTCCCGCCTAAACCTCTCAACCGATTTTGATGAAGTTTGGCACAGACAATCTTTAGACCCTGAGAAAGAACATAGGCTACCTTTTATCCCGGAAAATTTGATGTTCCCGAGGGGAATTTAAACAGCGCGATATAACCGAACTCCACACGGGCGAAGCCGCTGGCGGAAAGCTAGTACGTCATAAATTGTAAACCGCTACGTTTGTACGGCGGAACCCTCGGTGTGCGAGTCCGACTCGCATTTGGCCGGTTTTTTAATAAGAGATAGGATAAAAAAGAAAGAAGAGGATTTTATTAAGTAAAAAAAGCAAGAAATAATATGTAGAAAACACAATAGAATAGGTTTGAATGTAATGTTTATGTTACCAAGTTAGTTCAATGTTTCGATAACCATCATTCATATTACTCTTATTTGCTGTTCATTAATAGAACGGATGTGAAACAATTGTCCCATCAAGCCATGGGGATGTTCATTTGTCTAATCAATATCAATAAGTAAAAATGAAACGGTCTGGCCGTTTGTAACGGCTGTTGGGTTTTGAGTTCGATCGGTCAAGAGATTAAAAGTGTATTAAGGCTATGCAAATATTAACAACTGTTTCCGAAAAATGTAGGCAAAGGTACAGCTATATATCCAAAGTTATGTTTTTAAATGTCGGGAATTATTGCTCTTAAACGGGTGCATCTCATTTCTTTGAGCTACTTCTACAAATTGTTATAGAAACTAGGATACTACGCTTAACAGACCTCCTTGCTACCATTATACTCTCCTCGCTTTGAGTATACCATAGGTATGAGGAACCAATTACACTCAACCCCCATACGGCCTCCTCCGACCAGGCGGGTATTAATAGGGGACTCTGGAGCCGAGGAATTTGGAAAATAGGTATTTGAAATAACTATTGCCGTCGCGCTGCTTCCGACCTCTGCCGGTAAAGTGCAAAAAAGACAGTTGCAGCCCAGGCTGATTTTACCTACAAAACGTTGACCAAAAGTCGTTTCGTATTCCGCTGTTTTCTTTTTCAAAACACGAAAGATCAAATTATTTTTATACCAAAATTTAGAGAAAAAGTATACCGATGCTTCTATTATTTTCTTTTTTTGTCAAAAACTTATCAAGTTTCTCTAATAGTCATCTTAATATCAAGGTAAAAATGGGTTTAGTTATTTTTAGCGATTTTGAAGTATCGTATTTCTTTTATTAATTAAGTTTCGGGAAAAATCAAATGATAGGGGCACGCGTATAATCACGGTGTGAAATTTTAGAAAAAAAGTAATTGCTCTAAAACAGTGATGAAAACAACGGAATACGTTTGTATAGTGAAAGTACCACTAGAGCTCCCTCTTAAGTCTGACGGGCACTTTCCCAGCGGTTGATGATGGGAAGTTTTATACAATATGTAAAGAAAACCCTGTCCGACCCATAAGGATAATAAAGGTTAGGTAAACACTTGACCAAACATAATATAAAATTTTATATAATCATCATAGTAACAATACTAATGAATTTTGAAATAATCCTTTTTTCCCGGGAATTAATTCCAATTTCCCGGAAATTTGGTAATTTTAAAAAAAGTGACAACTCCGGTATTATTATAAGCGAATAGCGACGCGACCACGTCACAGGTGCCGCGTGCCCTGCCCCCCGCCGCCCGCGAAAGGGTTGCTTACAGCACATGTATTAAGTTACCTCTTTTTGCGAAATAATATTTATTTTTTTAGGGGGATTTTTTTTATGTTTAGCCGGTCTTTGTGGGCATTAGTAGAATCAGTTATATATATATATACAATATATATATATAATATATTATAAATATTATTTATACCTAACAATACCTTCACGGATCGGACAGGGTTTTCTTTACATATTGTATATGGTAGGTACACGGTAAACTCTACTTGCGAGATGCAGAATTTGTGTGACGTCAGTATGACGCGACGTTCGTCTTTGGCGTTTGTAGATACCGCTACAACTATACAACTACTTTTTTCTTTTTACGAAACCTGAATATAGGCACATCGTTTGTCCTCGAAATGATTCCAATCATTTTACACCATGTTACATTTTTTCCCAAATACATATAGAAATTATTGCAGTGTGGTCACCGAGCGCACAACGCAGTTAACGGTAGATCATAGTGTGACAGGCCGCGCATACCGGGTGCATGCGCGGGACAACCAGGTAAGATAACAAGCTCATAATTTTGTGGTTTTTCATATCTTTTTGAAATTTTGTACGTAGATGTTTTACTTAAAAATAGTGGACACGTGTTTCGGGTTTCGTAAGAATAATGTTGTATAAGTAGCGTAGTAAGCGGCCAGGCAGTTCTGAGAAAGTAACTACACCTCAGCACAAACCGTTTTTCCCAATCATCGTTTATGATTAGTAATCAATCAATCAAAAATCATTGATTACATTCAAACTCATTATACAACGTGTAACAAAAAGGGTATATACATACCAAGGGCATGGCATCTTTAAATGATATCAGACGATATCGGAAGGGTTTCAACTCAAAATAAAATACTCAAGAAATTGGTACCAAATTTTCGGTTTCGTGTGTTTCTTAAAATCAAATCATAACAAACGTGGCAGCACACTACATACGTTAATAACTACTCGTTACCCGTCACGTTACTTGCCAAAATCCGATAAATGTCTTCAATATCTCTGTGCGACTAGTATGATAGTAGCCTATCACAGGAGGTGTTTTTCCTCATAACTTCCTAACATAAAGAGATAGGATTAAAAAACCCTTCCAATATCGTTTGATATCATGTAAAGATGCCATGCCTTTGTTATGTATATACCCTTTTTGTTACACGTTTTACATTTGTCCTGTAATCTCGTACACACATAACTCTTACACACGTGTTCTTTTAGAGTTCTGTATTGAAGAGGCGTATTTACTGAGAATCAAATGCAATGTAATTTTCTTTCATGAAAATAGTTAGATGTACTATAAAACAAACAATAAAACAAATTTTACAATAATGTTAACGCAGTGGCTCAGCGATTGAATGCTGCCCGTCTGCCGTCCGCCCGCTGCGTGTCGCAGGTTCCATTCCCGCACCGACCAAATATTTGTATGGCCTACTGATAATTAAATTAATTAAATCTATTTATTTCGAGCAACTAGACTCATAGTGTTAGTTACAATGTGTTTGTTTATGTGACTTTAAATGTTTGTAAATGCACCCACGATATAGGCGTCATTCCTAGAGTGGCGAAATTTAAAAAAAAAAATTTAAAACGATCTGAACTAGGTACTATTACTATACAATATGTAAAGAAAACCCTGTCCGATCCGTGAAGGTATTGCTAGGTATCGATACCTGATTCTACTAATGGATACAAAGCCGGGCTAAACTGAAAAAAAAAACCCCCTAAAAAAATAAATATTATTTCGCAAAAAGAGGTAACTTAATACTTGTGCTGTTAGCAACTCTTCCGCGGGGGGCGGGGGGCAGGGCACGCGGCACGTGGTCGCATCGCTATTTGCTCACAATAATACCGGTGTTGTCACTTTTATAAAAATTACCAAAGGAGATCGCCGAAATTCGCCCCAGCATGGACAAATAAATGTCCTGCATTATAATTTTTCTTTCATTTTTTTTATATTATATGCAAATATCCCTATTTAACGGACAAGCGTGGGTTTAAAACGAATAATTAAAAGCCTTGTAACTACTAAACAATTTGTCTGTCATATAAATTGCTGCCATGTCAAGAGCTTTAGAGATGTTGCTTCTTGTTTTTACGAAATCGATAGTTTAATAATTGTATTTATGAATTAAAAACATGAAGTTTTATTTAATGTATGCATTTTTTTTATTATTATGACTACATTTGTTATCAAAATACATTAAACGCAATCTGTAAAATAGCGTAATAATAGTGTTTTTATCGATATTAAACAAAATCGATTCTCAAATCGTTAGTTCAAATAGCGGTATCGATTCTACAGATGCGGAAATGAGTGACATCTCCAATTGTTTTGTGTTTGATACTCGCGATTTTTTTTTTTTTGGCGGGATGAGTGTCACGCTCATTTTTCATTGGACTTTTAAAATTATTTATAGTGTTGTTTACTAAATAAAATCGCGTGATTTATGTAGTAAAAAGTGCATTCAGTGAATAATTTATAAAGAACAGTGAAATAATGTAGCACAGTGGCCACATCATGTCCTTACTCCAAATTCTTTCTTGTCGGCCTCACGCAGGAAAAGAAAGGAGATAGATTAGTTAAGTTAAGCTAGGATAAGTTAGGATAAACTAGGATAAGTTAGGATAGAAACTTACTCAAGAAAAAAATTACTAAAGACTAGGCTGTATGGCGTACTATGCCTTTGCCTTTTCCGTTCAGAAGAACAATTGGTAAAAGGCTAGACAATAAATTACTTGTATTATTTACACATTTGATGATTATATTCATTTTCTTACTAAACGTAAAAGAAATAATAAATCTATTCAGTTTTCTTTACGATTATATAACCTCAAAATCAAACACATTTTAGTTTGATACTCGGTTCCTAAGCTTGTCCGTGTATCAACAAATACCTGTTAAGATTACATGAATCATTCCAAACACAACTAGCATTTTCTTATTGCTGTCAATTCTGGGGCATTCAATGTATGGAATTTTAGCAATGTCCTTTCCGGGAAGTTGGAATTAATTCGCGGGAAAAAAAGATTATTTCAAAATTCATTAGTATTGTTACTATGATGATTACGTAAAATTTTATATTATATTTGGTCAAGTGTTTACCTAACCTTTATTATCCTTATGGGTCGGACAGGGTTTTCTTTACATATTGTAGATCTACTACTTATAGAAGGCATGAACAAATACACGTACAGAATAGTCCGATTTATAAGTTTTTGTCATTCCACAAAAACAATATTAAAATTAAGTCATTTATTCAAATTAGGCTGACAATCAGCATTTTTGAACGTCAATATTACATAAGACCGTCCCACCAAAACGTCCGCCCTTCGCCACCAACCAAACTTCACTTTCGCCACGAAACAAAAAGGAATTACTGAGTGAAAGGGGTATAAATAATTAGAGACAATCTACAAAACACCAGTTCAAGTACCGACCTTTTTTTCTAAGAAGGAAAAATCCTCATGGACTATCCTCCGCTTGGGGACGCGGAGGGGTGTGCCGGACTCTTACCGGCTAAAAAACCACCTAAGCGTTCGTCATCTGCCTTTCCGGGCTAGCGGGTCCTCCTAATTGTCCTACGGTACAATGTTTATGCAAGTTATCTGGGTAATGGATAATACTAAACTGCCAATTTAATGGCTCTATGTACTGCCAATTTACTCAGAAAAGCGACTTCATGTACATGCTCTGGTTCGTTCATTATCATTGGGCCATTGATTTGACAGGTGAGTTATGGGCTCTGTACACAATGACCGATGTAGGCCACACATCAACCATGATGGACCACTGATTTATTGAGCAATTATCCACACCTTCATTCATGATGCAATCCTGGTAACAGGCGGAAAAGGTAAATGCAATGGTTCTTTTAAAATACAATCATAATGAGACGCTAGGATTCTACAGAGATGAAACCGCTGGAAGCGGAAGGCGCATGACTGGTCGTCGTGGATATTATTATTATTACTATTTATTTATTTACTAGCTGTGCCCCGCGGTTTCACCCGCGTAAGGTTGGAACCGAAAGAGCTCAGTTGATATAAGCGCCTGTTAAAATAATGCGAGCAATATATACACTCGCGTTTGCTCCCGTTTCCGCAACATTTTTTGTTCCTGCTCTGCTCCTATTGGTCATAGTGGGATGTTTTATAGCCTATGTCCTTTCTCAGGCTCTAGACTATCTATGTACCAAATTTCATTACAATCGGTTCAGTAGTTTTGGCGTGAAAGCCGGACAGACAGACAGACAGAGATACTTTCGCATTTATAATATTAGTATGGATTTTCTTAACCTAGTGTACAAAACATTGAGATAAAAGCTATGCCCCGCAAAACCGTTTTCACGGTTTGTCTGTGGGAACGGAACAAACAGTGAATCAGCAATAATTAATTATTACTAGCAAAAAAGTTACATTAACAATATAAGGTCTTGCAGAATTGCTTACAGACTACTGAGTAAGAACATTTTAAGTGACCTGGCCTATTTTCTTTTTGTTTTCTGACCTCTTATGTCAGCAGGCAATTGGTTGAGCCAGTATGGTACTCTTTTGTCCAGAATTCGGTCGCCAAAATAATTACTAACTCTTCGTAAATTGGGGGAGGCCTGTGTCCAGCAGAGAACGTCTTCCGGCTGAAATGATGAATGAGAAATGTACCCATTAGGGCACAACTTTCCAATTCTTTCCAAGGTCATTTATATAAGTCTTCTTCTTCTTCAGCCTAGCATAGAGGTCCACTGCTAGACAATGGCCTCCCCCAAGGCTTTCTACGATGACCGGTCTTGTGCTGCCCACATCCATCGGCTTTCCGCGACCTTCACCAGGTCATCGGTCTACCTTGTTTTGGGCTTCCTTACGCTGCGTCTTCCGGTACGTGGCCGCCACTCCAGAACCTTCCTGCCCCATCGGCCATCGGCTCTATGAGCAATGTGCCCCGCCCACAGCCACTTAATTTTAACAACTCGAAGAGCTATGTAGATGACTTTGGTTCTTTTGCGGATCTCCCCATTTCGGATTCGATCACACAGAGAAACTTCGAGCATAGTTCTTTCCATCGCCTTTTGTGTGACTTTGAGCCTTCGTATGAGGCCCATTGTGAGCGACCACGTTTCAGTTCCGTAAGTCATCACTGGCAACACACACTGGTCAAAGACTTTAATCTTGAGACACTGTGGTATCTTGGACGACGAGAAGAATTTACATAAGTGCTGGCGCCGATTTCCATGTTTACAAATATTTAAGTTAATGGCATCTTTTACTTTCTGTCCATTCATTGGTTGCCTGGTAGAGATTGCATTAGCCATAAGGGCGCCCATTGTATATTTTGTTTTGTTGAATGTATTTTTATTAATGTCTGATATTGTTTATTGTATACAGTATGTTAACTAACAGAGGGCGTTCCCGCTAACCCGAAATAGTATAGCATACATACATGCTAAAAAAAATATTTCCATTCGAAAACAAAATGTTTTAAAATTTTTTCCAATAAGAAAATATTCAATAAAAATTTTAAATTGACATGTAAAAGAAACACACTGTACACGCGAACATGAAAGACGGCAACGTCGCAATTTATTTATACATGACGATTACTATTTTGATTTAAAACAGGAGGTTTCAAATTTATTTCCAATTAGAATTTTTTTTATTCGGATTTTTTTATGCTTATTTTTCTATGCTGATATTTTTATTTTAATCTATTAATGATATATATTAACGAGTTTAAGGGAACGCCCTCTGTTATTTAACATACTGTATAAATAAATAAGAAAAGGACAGAAAATGAATATTAATTTTCTCCCGTCAAATTTGTTTATATAAAATTATCTAACTTTGTTTATTGTAAACTAGCTTTGCGCCCGCGGCTTCGCCCGCGTGGCTTTCGGTTATATCGCGCTTTTTAGATTTGTCTCGGGAATATCAATTATTCCGGGATAAAAGGTAGCCTATGTTCTTTCTCAGGGTCTAAAGATTGTCTGTGCCAAATTTCATCAAAATCGGTTGAGAGGTTTAAGCGGGAAAGCGTAACAGACAGACAGAGTTACTTTCACATTTATAATATTATAGTATGGATATACATATAGCTGTCGCATTAGGGTGAACCCTGTAATTATGGGTCAATCTGTTATAAAAAATAAAACAAATAAAGTAAAATTCGTGCGATTTTACACCTCGAGTCCTCAACCCCTGCTCACCCAAACTCTCGATAAACATGCAAAGATAGGCAGCTGCTAAGTCCTATGCAACTGTTTATTTAGCTTAAAATTATACGTTAATTAACTAAAGTTTGTTGGGTGAGATCTTAATAAAGATACTATGAAACAGTTAGGTTACAATGTCATAAATAGTAGAATTACAAATGCCTCCAGACAGCAAAAGAGATAAGTACCTAACACTTAAAATCTCATTGATGTGGAAGCGAAGGATACTTGGAGGACCTTTATAGGATACGGCCAAGTGAAGAAGGAATGGTGCTGCATACCCCTTTTTTTAATAATTATAAACTAGTGCTTGACTGCAATCCCGCCTGATGGTAAGCTGTGATGCAATCGTTGATGGTAAAGCGCACTAGTTTATTAAGCCTATTCACTTAAAAAACTAAGTAATAGGAAGGATGACGGCAGTTGAGTGAGGTGATGCAATGTTAAACCCAAGACCAAAACGACCATACGAAGCTGCGCTAGAGGGAGATTGACCTGGAGACTGTCCAGGACCAAACTCCCGACACAACAACATTTGGCGCATCGTACCCGTCACACATCGCAACACAACTGCTCAGACCCGTCCTCCGTACGGCTTCACCAGACATCATGCCGGAATACGACGAATCGCTTGGCGGCAAGACTTTGTCTGATGGGTGGTAACTTCTGCCGGCAGCCGATGTTATGGCCTACCACCGAGGAACCCTACTCTATTTTGGTTTAAACAAATATCAATTTTATTTCGAAGATAATTGAGTTTATTTCAGAATGATAAGCACCTTTTTTAATGTTTAAAATTCTAGCGTAAACTGAACTTCTTCTTCTTCAGCTCGGCATCGGCTTCCTGCGACTTTCACCAGGTCATCGGTCCATCTTATTGGGGGCAATTTTGGCGAAGTCAATCTTTGGCTAGTTAGAGTGATTAAGGTATTGGGAATATTTGATTGAATTTCCGTAAAAATCTCCAGCTTGTAGTAGAAGTCCCAAAATACTTTCGTTACATAACCATTTCTACCAGCACCCTAATTGCTTAACATCTATAAGTAGCAATGAGTTTAATTTTGATGGAATTGCTAATCCATCCAACCCGCACTGGGCCAGCGTGGTATATTACGGCTCACTGTGTCCCATTAGTGGGAACAGTATAGGCTGATTAATGTAGGTATGTATGTGCTAATCCATTGCTCTATGTTTGAGAAATGTGTCCGCTCTAAAACGTAAATAACGCAATGGATGTTGTTGAACTGTCAAAATGAAACCCATTGCTACTGACAATACGATTACCCCACAGTTTTTCGTTCGAAAAACTCCCAACAATTATATTTATTTTGTTGACCGTACCTAGGTCCTAGATAGGTATCAGCACTGAACATAGGTGTCTTGCTAGGCAATAACAATAAGCGATTTGAATCAGGTGATAAGTAACACCCTGTATGTATGGACTGTCAATTGTTCTAGGCTCAAACAGAGAACGATTTAAATCTATTTCGTTTGTTATGAACAGGGCATTGACATGGAATATGTACGATAATACTCTCTCTTTAACAATGGCCTGGCCTAATCTACAATCGCGACTTATTAGCGAAAAACGCAAACAAACAAGATATATGGAAAAATAACTTTAAATCCGCCACATTAAGGTACAGTTTACGTTACAATTTCAAACGTCTTTCATATTTTTTCAACAGTTCCTTAATCCATTCGCGTTCGCTATATGCAAAAGAGGTTCATAGATGCAGTGACAAAATTTTAAATTCAAGGTATATTCATATTAATATTAAAATATTAAGATAGTATTCTAAAATTTAGTTGTGAATACTGACAGGTAAAGAAATTTTGGAGCTATGAAGAACGGGGAACAGAACTTCACTCATCTCGTCTCGTCTCGTCCGGCTATTTTAATACTATTTCGTGTCATCCCGTGTTACCCCCCTAGAATCTCTGTTATACCTTGCGGGGGTAATTACCCCCAGGTTAGGAACCACTGCTCTACAACATTTTTGTAGTTATATAAACAGAGATTGTTCAGCCGTTTAAAACTAAGGCACGTGGTGTCTTTGTAGTCAGCACACGCCTCTTAACCCTCTGCAAGTATTATTATAACAACATCTCTTTGTAAAGCTCGGGTGCCGCTATTAAAGAAAACATAAAGCGCGGAAATAAAAAGAATATGGTAGCGTCGACAGCACATGAAGCTACTATTATAATCTGTCAGATTTCTTTGTTAGATTTTCAACTTTATCTCTAAAGCATTAAGGCTCAAGGATGACTGGGAATATTTGACAGTTTCGGGCAGCTTGACCTGCTGTCGTCCGTACATACTTTGATGTTTCTGTTACTGTATTCAATTATTTACTGATGATTAACGAGATGACAACCAATAGAGGATGAAGTTTGGAAGAAAATGGCATGTTGTGCCGACACCAAATACAACGTTATTTTGTGTATATGCGAAACCCGAAACACGTGTCCAGTATTTTAAGTAAAAAATCTATGTACAAAATTTCAAAAAGATATCATGAAATACCACAAACTTATGAGCTTGTTATCTTACCTGGTTGTCTCAACAAAAATATGGTCAACGCAAAGCTCGCCCGGCCGCGCAGTCTGCGGCGCGGCGCAATGGGGCCCTGTCTCACGCGCCCAGCCCTATGATCTAACATCAGCTGAGTTGTGCGCTCGGTAACCACTCTGCAACAATTTCTAAATATATTTGGGAAAAAATTTAAGATGGTGTAAAAATAATTGGAATCGATTCAGTTGCTTATTCTGAACAAACTATATTCAGGTTTCGTATAAGAAAAGATAACTTTGTATATTAGGATAAGGGCAAGAGAAAGATGAATTTAGACATCTGGTTATATGCTTTTTTATACAATATGTTAAGAAAACCCTGTCCGACCCATAAGGATAATAAAGGTTAGGTAAACACATGACCAAATAAAATATGAAATTTTACATAATCATCATAGTAACAATACTAGTGAATTTTGAAATAATCTTTTTTTCCCGCGAATTAATTCCAACTTCCCCAAAATTTGGGAATTTTTAAAAAGTAACAACATTATTTTTGACGGTATAATTCTGAGCGAATAGCGATGCGGCCGCGTGCCGCGTGCCCTGCCCCTCTCCGCCCGCGCCTGTATGGCCTACCGCACCTGTTTTACGTTACCTCTTTTTGCGAAATAATATTTATTTTTTGAGGGGCATTTTTTTTTAAGTTTAGCCCTTTTGTAGGCATTAGTAGGATCAGTTATCGATACCTAACAATACCTTCACGGATCGGACAGGGTTTTCTTTACATATTGTATACAGTATGTTAAATAACAGAGGGCGTTCCCTTAAACTCGATAATATATATCATTAATAGATTAAAATAAAAATATCAGCATAGAAAAATAAGCATAAAAAAATCCGAATAAAAAAAAATCTAATTGGAAATAAATTTGAAACCTCATGTTTTAAATCAAAATAGTAGTCGTCATGTATAAATAAATTGCGACGTTGCCGTCTTTCATGTTCGCGTGTACAGTGTGTTTCTTCTACATGTCAATTTAAATTTTTTATTGAATATTTTCATATTGGAAAAAATTTTAAAACATTTTGTTTTCGAATGGAAATATTTTTTTTAGCATGTATGTATGCTATACTATTTCGGGTTAACGGGAACGCCCTCTGTTAGTTAACATACTGTATACATAATTATAAACTTATGCCTGACCGCAATCCCGTTGGTAAGCAGTGATGTAATTGTTGATGGTAAAGCGGGCTAGTTTACTAAGAGCCTATCCACTCTAGCCTTGAAAACATTTAAATTGTACTCAGATGGAAACACCGCCGGTGGCAAATTGTCCCAGTCCCTCGATGTACGCGGTATAAAAGACGAGGCAAAACGTACGCTTCGACCGGATCGTAGTAGTGTCAACAAAGTAAGGGTGAATACTCGCCATAGGTACTACTTGTCGGCCGATGATGGAACGGAGATGGTAGGTATTTATATTTTCATACTAGCTATCCGCCCGCGGTTTCCCCCGCGTGGAGTTCGGTTATATCGCGCTTTTTAGATTTCCCTTGGGAACAACAATTTTTTCCGGGATAAGATATAGCCTATGTCCTTTCTCAGGGTCTAAAGATTATCTGTGCCAAATTTCATCAAACGCGGTTGAGAGGTTTAAGCGGGAAAGCGTAAAAGACAGACAGAGTTACTTTCGCATTTATAATATCAGTATGGATTATATGTTTTTTTTTTTTTGTGGAAACTTTTTCAAATAAATCCGATTTAAAGTCACAGAATCGAATTCTGCGGGCACCGTTAAAATGTTCATGATGGTGAAATTAAAGGCACACGGCAGGCTATACCTACACATGTCGGTGTGTTGTGTGGACGCAATGAGTATTTAAAAGTAGCTTCTGCTATGTGTCGGCCACCGCTCTTCTTAAAACCGTAGTGTTGTAAGACCAGCACCTTTTTTTGTTGTAGATGGGAAATCATCAAATGATCTCTCCCGCTCTTGCGGAGCGGAAGGGCCCGTCAGAGTTTTACTCTTCGTAGACCTCGTCACGATGTGCTGACATTTCTTTGAGGCCTGGTCCTTACCGGGTGGCGAGCTGCCCATCACTCGCCGCCCGCAAGCCCGTGCCAACGGTGGCCGGGAGTCCGATGTTGGCTCCCGAACAGAACGTCTGCTGCGGCAGCTAGAGGCGTGAGAGCGCTGGGATTGCCGCTCTCTCACGCGCTCCGTGAGAGAGCGGCTCCGTGTCCTTCTTTGCCAGCATCACTGCTTCGCAGAAGGAGGTGACCTCCTGCCATGCACTCTGGCCCCTAGCACCCCTTAATTGCGTAACACGCTGTTACTATCAATTCAAATAGTTTTGATGCATATTGCTAATCTATTGCTCTACTATAAGTTTGAAAAATTCGTCTGCTCAACAAGGGAAATCACGCAGTGAATACTGTTGAACTGTCAAAATGAATCTAATTGCTACTGATAGTGTGTTAGACAATTATCCTACTACATGCACAATGGTCCGCTGGAGGGACTGAGTGCGGAAACCAAACCAATAACAGAACATTATCCTACTATTGAAATGGGAAAAATGGCGAAAAACTCAAAGCAATTCAATAAGAAAACATTAACACCTTTGAATTTTTTTTATATAAATTACAAACTAGCGCTTGACTACAATCCCGCCCGATGGCAAGCAGTGATGCAATCGTTGATGGTAAGGCGCGCCAGTTTGTTAAGCCTACTCACTCAAAAGAACTGAGTAAATAGGAAGGAAGACGGCAGTTGAGCGCGGTGATGCAATGTTAAACCCAACAACACGACCAACGATGCTGCGCCAGAGGGATATTGATCTGGAGGCCCTCCACAACCAAACTCCCGACACAACAACATTTCGCGCATCGTATCCGGCACGTACATCGCAACACAACTGCTCAGACCCGTCCTCCGTACGGCTTCACCAGACATCATGCCGGAACACGATGAATCGCTTGGCGGCATGACTTTGTCTGGTGGGTGGTAACTTACGCCGGCGGCTGATGTTGTGGCCTACCACCGAGAATTGTCCAAGAGCCGCTTAGAAATTCGTGCCAAAAAGCAGATCATAGAAAAAATACTATGACAATAAAATTGCAAAGCTGCGTGATGTAACAAAAAACAGTTGCAACAATGACCTTTAAATTCCTAGCAATTCTGACGCGAGCTTCACACCTGTCCATCTTAAAATAGAAACTTTTAAATTGTTCCACGATTCATTGCTAATGTTCTCAGTTTAATGGTTCATGTAATCTTCTAAACATAGCTGGAGATATCGCACGGGTTTTTGTTAGAAAAATAGTGCGGACTTGGATGTTTAGTCTGACGTCTGACCTGAGAGTGTTCGCGTATGGAGTTGAGTAGTTACATATCGTTGTATTTTGGAAGTCTGGGTGATTTTAGTTGTGTTTCAAGGACATCATATTAGAGCACATTGACGCCGATTATATTCCATCTTTTTTAAGCTAAGTACTTGGATCCAAAAGCAATTAAGTATAACTTACTGATATGTATTCAATAAGTTTTTACTTGGTTGTTTTTGCATCCAACTTCTGACAAAACCAATAAAACACACTTGTCGTGGATAACGAACGAGTAATTCGATCCCCGCGAAGTGCAAATATTTGTATGCATGAATATGAATATTTGCACTGGTCTGGTCGTGCCTCGGAAAGCACATTAAGCCGTTGGTCCCGGTTGCCATACGAACTTCTAGTGGCAGTCGTTAAAGGGTTGTTGGAGCCCTCAAAAAGTCCAACAATTGGTCAGCTGCAATGCTTCGATGTCACCTTCGGGTTGTGGAGCTCAGACGGCAGTCGCTTCACGGAAAAATGTCGAAGCTTAGCAAATCAGCAGTTAGACTAGTAAAGCGGACCCTAGACTCCAAAGCTGAAAAGGCTTCGGATGCGACTGGGATAAACGCTGGGATGATGATGATGATAATGATGATGAAAGATTTTAGTTGTGTCTCAAGGACATCATATTAGAGCACATTGACGCCGATTCGCTGGTTCAGACTAAACTAAAGTTTTGTGCATCTTTGTGTGTCTCTTTCTTTAAGAAAAGGATAGAAGATAAATATTGGTTTCATCTTGTTAAATTGACGTAAGTCGTGATGGCCTAGTGGTTAAAACACCAGCCTCTCAAGTATGAGTGTGCGAGTTCGATTCCAGGTAGGGTTGCCAGATAGGAAGTTACAAAACCGGGACAGTCGTAAAGTAAGGTCATTCGAAATCAAATCCGGGACAGTCGGAGGAAGAACCGCTAAAAAAAAAAAAAGAAAGGTCATTCGAAATCGGACAACATTGATAACTTTTTAAAATCCGGGACAATTACCGCTCATTCCGGGACAAGAGGCAAGATTCCGGGACAATCCCGATTTCCCGGCGGTCTGGCAACCCTAATCCCAGGTCAGGCAAGTACCAATGTAGCTTTCCTAAGTTAAATGTACCTACTTTCTAAGTATATCTTGGACACCAATGGTGGAGTACAAGGTGAAGGAAAACTTCTTTAGGAAACCTGGACTTTAAGTCTGAGATTGCCAACCCGCATTGAGCAAGTGTGGTGATTACGTTCAATCCTTCTCCGTATGAGAGGAGACCTGTGCCCAGCAGTGGGACGATAAAAAGGTTGATGATGAAATTGAGGCAGTCGCCTTTTTATAACCACGTCTAAAATGTAGATTAATTCCTCTGACTCAAATAAGTTTGTTATCAACATCATCATCATTTCAGTCGAAAGACATCCACTGCTGGACATAGTCCACCCCCAAGGATCTCCACGACGACCGGACCAGCGCCTCCTGCAACCAGCGGTATCCCGCGAAATTCACCAGTTCGTCGGTCCACCTTGACGAGGGTGTGGGTAGGCCACACTGCATCTTACGGAGCGTGATCGTCACTCGAGAGCCCATTAGCCCCATCAGGCATCGGTCTGCCGCTTAAGTGTTGCAATTCTTCGGACTATATCAGTTACTCTCGTTCTTCTGCGGATCTCTTAATTTTTGATTTGATCCGCAATGAAACCCCAAACATAACCCTCTCGATTGCTCTTTGAGTGACCTTGAGCTTTCTTAGAAGGCCCATTGTTAGCGACCACGTCTCAGTTCCATATGTGATCACTGGCAACACACACTGGTCGAAGACTTTTGTCTTGAGACACCGCGGTATTTCGGACGAGAAGATTCTACTTAGCTTCCCGATTATGAGAAAAAAGATACTGTTTGATTAATCATTTTGAGGCTCTAGATAAAATATAGTTTAAAAAACTAAAAAGACATGCTTTAAAAAAATATCAAACTAAAAAGTAAAAAATAATTTTAAGAAACCGTGAGGCGCTTTGTGCCATAATTTTTGTATATTAAGCGCCTCACGCTTTTTTAAACTATATTTATTTTCAACTTTTTAGTTCGATATTCTTAAAAAAAAAAAAAACGAACGAACGAATGTATTGAAAACGGTGGGACATTTTACAGTAATGAGCCGCTCACTCGTAGTCCAAAGAGTTAGAGACGGACAAACAAACAAACAAACAAGCAAGCAAGCAAACATACAAGTGAAGCTAATAAAAAGCATTTAAAAATATATTCCCAAAGTGGTTGGACAAAATAAAGTTGGGAAGAAAAAAATGCCAAAGCTCACCTGCCTACAAAAGACGTCAATACATTGACACTTTCGTCAAACATTTACCTTTAGAACCAGTACAGTAAAACACAGAATTTCCCAATCAAGACGCACTCATCCATCACGAGAACAACATACATAAATCAGAAATAGCTGCGACGTCCAATGGGCGAACGGGCGGGTTGCGCGCGCGCTGCAAAACATCCTGCGAACGAGGAAACTATACGCGTGACTCGTAAACTTCCTTCGACGTGGCGCGCATGTGCGTAGGGGTAAGCATGTGGATGAGGTATAAAATTGGATGCCAAGAGACTAGAAACTTCCCTTGTCCGATGACGACCGGCCTGCGCCGCATCTGACCCAGTAAATATAAATTCTTCTAAGTTTGTTTCGGCGTTTCTTCTCAGAGCTAGTAAGAAACGCCGCAGTCATCGAACCAAATTAATAAAAATTTCGCTCCAGCCGTCCCGTGTTGTTCTCTCCAGCGACGCCCTAAGCCGAGGTTCGTATCCCACTGGGGAGCCCTTAGCGTGTTGTCGCTTAGTTTAGATGCCCCTGGCTGGAGGTTTTAAATTAATTTAAGGCAGCCACAGGATAGTCCGGTTAAGTAGTCACCACGACCTCTCAAGGTCAACTACGGCTTAGTTTTTAAGTTATTGCCTGGAGACCTTATTTAGGTTTAATAAATCTTTATTTCTTAAAACAACATAATACAGTTCTCATACATGAGATTTAACTTTTAATGTATGTAGGTAGGTTCAAATTATCGTCGTATTGATTGAAACATTCATGGGCAAATCCGGTTAAGTAGACGACATTATGTTAAACAGAGAGATGACAGAATAAGAGTCTGGAGCGAAATCTCCTTCTTTTCGTGTCTATGGTTCCTCGTTGTTTTGTTTTTTATTATTTATACTACATAGATTGAGCCTACTAAATAATGCTTTAGTCGCATCCAAAGCAATTTCAGCTTTGGAGTCTGGGGTCCGCTTTACCAGTCTAAATGCTCATTTGGCGAAACTTCGATATTTTCCGTGAAGCGACTGCCGTCTGACCTCCACTGCCCAAAGGCGATATCGAAGCATTGCGGCCTATATCTTTTTATCTATTGACTAAATGGTAAGCATATTTATGCTAGCTTTTCCAATGTTGCAACATGTTTTTGACCTTCTAGAACAGTGGTTCCTAACCTGGGGTAATTACCCTCACAGAGGTAAAACGGAGATTTTAGGGGGTAACATGGGATGGCATTAAATAGTACCTATTAAATTGCTTCAGCTTACAGATGTGAAACTGGTTTCTCAACTTTTCTTACATTAGAATCAAAAGCCAGAAACAGCCTGAATGTTGAGCATGACATGAGATGCGCGTTGAGTGAAACCGAACCTAATATTGTCAAACTTACGAAAGCAAAGCAATTTTAACCTTCACACTAGTTACCTCCGATATTTATTCTTTAACTAGCTTTCCGCCCGCGCCTTCGCCCGCGTGGAGTTCGGTTATATCGCGCTTTTTAGATTTCCCTCGGGAACATCATTTTTTTCCGGGATAAAAGGTAGCCTATGTTCTTTCTCAGAGTCTAAAGATTGTCTGTGCCAAATTTCATCAAAATCGGTTGAGAGGTTTAAGCGGGAAAGCGTAACAGACAGACAGACAGAGTTACTTTCGCATTTATAATATTAGTATGGATTAGTATGGATAATCATATTGATTTTGTGTGGTTTTAATTATTTGAAACTAGCTGTGCCGCGCGGTTTCACCCGCGTAAGCTTCTAGCCGAATGAGCTCTGTTGATATAAAATAAGCGCCTGTTAAAATAATGGGAGCAATATGTAGTACGACCGCGTTTGCTCCCGTTTCCGCAACATTTTTTGTTCCTGCTCTACTCCTATTGGTCATAGCGGCATGTTTTATAGCCTATGTCCTTTCTCAGGCTCTAGACTCCGTGTACCAAATTTCATTACAATTCAGTAGTTTTGGCGTGAAAGCCGGACAGACAGACAGACAGAGATACTTTCGCATTTACAATATGTGAAGAAAACCCTGTCCGATCCGAGAAGGTACTGTTAGGTATCGTTAACTGATTCTAATAATGCCTACAAAGCCGGGCTAAACTTAAAAAAAAAATCCCCTACAAAAATTAAATATTATTTCGCAAAAAGAGGTAACTTAAAACATGTGCGGTATGCCATACAGGCGCGGGTGAAGAGGGGCAGGAAACGCGGCACGCGGCCGCGTCGCTATTCGCTCAGAATTATACTGTCAAAAATAATGTTGTCACTTTTTAAAAATTACCAAATTTTGGGGAAGTTGGAATTAATTCGCGGGAAAAAAAGATTATTTCAAAATTCACTAGTATTGTTACTATGATGATTATGTAAAATTTCATATTTTATTTGGTCATGTGTTTACCTAACCTTTATTATCCTTACGGGTCGGACAGGGTTTTCTTAACATATTATATGATATTAGTATGGAGTATGGATTACCTTGGGGTATACTCAATTCCCATACTTGTTCACAGGGGTAGTGACATTGAAAAGATTAGGAACCACTGTTCTAGAAAGATGGCAAGAAATTCTTTGCCGCATCCGAAACCCTTTCATTCCTTCTCTGCTCCACGGCACAGTCCACCGTTAGTAACTGCAGTGCAGAATGAATATAAATAAAATATAAACTGTCTAATTAATACGACGTTTCCATTTTACAGTACGTATAATTTTTATTTGGCGTAAATATTGGGCTACTGTAAGTCCCTAAAATGAATAACATGAAACTTCTATATCCATAGATAACCTATAGATAATTATTAGTACTTACGCTCCCAACAAAGACAAGATTATTTTGAAACTAAGTACAGACGACAACACAACAAGCAACTACAATCTGTTCGATTTTTTAATTGGATTTTCAACTTTAATACTACACTAGCGGCCGCCAGCGACTTCGTCCGCGAAGTTAGTTATGCTCCTCTCCTTTTGGTCGCAGCGTGATATTATGTAGCCTAAAACCTTCCTGGATTAATGGGCTATCCAACGCAAAAAGATTTTTTCAAATCAGACCAGTCGTTCCTGAGATTAACGCGTTCAAACAAACAAACAAACTCTTCAGCTTTATATATTAGTATAGATTACGGCTCAAGTTTGATTAGGTATATTTGACAGTTTCGGGAAGCTTGACCGTACATTCGCGATGTATTAAGTTTAAGAAGTATTCTGTAATCTGTGATTATATTAAATACCTCTATCTAGGTCTAAATATAAGTAATGTAAGTATCAAACATAATAAAGGAGCAGTCAAACACATCTAGTACAAAATACTTAGCTTAAATATCAAACTACATTTCTGAAACAAAATGGCGCTGGCTATATTTATACCCACTTATTTTCTAAATAAAGTCATAAATTGTCATGATTTAACTAAACCGTCGGGCTTTCATGAATGTGGAAGAGAAATCATTTTATTATATGAAGATTTATGGCAAGCAGCTCGAAAAATGAAGCAGTCTTTGATTAGGTACCGCGCTAATTGATTGCTGTAAAGATATTTTAATTAATTATTATATGGTAGGAAATAGGATATTACAAGTTAACTTGTTAAAATGCAAGGATTTTTAACTCAGAAATCGACGCGTGCTTTACTTGTGGTGCCTAAATATGTATACAGATATATTGTGATGTGTGCGTGAATACGAGTAGCAATAGCATTTTTTTTCTTTCATACTTCTATTCATAACAACGAAATCAAAGATAGGCTAGGTAAGCTAATCCAGTTCAGGCAAGTACCAATATAACTTTTCTAAGTTATATGTACTTTCAAAGTTTATCTTGGACACCAATGACTGATTAAAAAGGTGAAGGAAAACACCTTGAGGAAACTGGACTTTAGGTCTGAAATCGCCAACCTGCATTGAGCAAGCGTGGTGATTACGCTCAATCCTTCTCTGTATGAGAGGAGACCTGTAGCCCAGCAGTGGGACGATAAAAAGGTTAATGATGATGATAGTGATGACCAATGCTAACCGACTTGAAATACTCTACTATATTTATCTTCAAAGTAACCCACCTTTATTAGCATAAACACATTAGATACTGTTTTCAGACAGCCTCCGTGGCGTAGCGGTAGCGAACGCGGCCGTTGCGCAAGGAGGCGCGGGTTCGATCCCCGCACAGTGCAAATATTTGTATGCATGAATATGAATATTTGCATTGGTCTGGTCGTGCCTCGGAAAGCACGTTAAGCCGTTGGTCCCGGTTGCCATACGAACATCTAGTGGCAGTCGTTACGGGTTGTTGGAGCCCTCAAAAGTCTAGCAATTGGTCTAACTGCAATACTTAGATATCGCCTTTGGGTTGTGGAGGTCAGACGGCAGTCGCTTCACGGAAAATATCGAAGTTTAGCCAAAATCAGCAGTTAGACTGGTAAAGCGGACCCCCGACTCCAAAGCTGAAAAAGCTACGGATGCGACTTGTTGATGACATTAGATACTGTTTTCTGTTGCTTAAGGTTCAAAATGCCACCAACAAAATCTTCAAGTTCGAGTTAAAAATATAAATGAGCAAATCTCGAGTAATTCTCTATTATTGTGCATTTCTTTACCATCTCCTTGTAGATTCGACATTCCAAACAAACAGTCTGTGGCGGCAAACACCGGTATTTATGTACTTACTTAAATAAACATGAATAAGTGGTTCTGTAGTGATTTGGACTTAAGGCGGCTCCAGAGGAAAAACACACCGCAGGCCGTTTTTATGTAGTTTTTCGGAGCTATCTACTCTTTATCCAAAAGAAATAACAACTTATTAAAAATACATAAATTTTCTCCATAATCTTGGCTCCAAAATTGTAGATTTCTATTTTTTTTAACTAAGTATAATGTTTAAATAATTCCTTCACAACGAAACCACTGACAAGAGAAATAATTATCATAAACTTGCATCTCCTCGGAAAGTAAGCATTATTTAGATTGCCTTCTTACACTAATGGATAGGTAATTTCATGACGAACATTATTGTAGAAATATTTTTTTAAAACGACCAAAATCAAAATTTTATTCAACAATCTGAGCGTATTCGCCATCATTTCTGTTGCCCGGGCTATTGAGATTCAGTATCCCACAAGCTCTCGAAGAGGGAACCCGTGTCGTTCGTCATCGCGCGCTCCGCTAGCATAAGCGGGCGGCGCGTGAGCGAGAAAGCATCTGCTTGCTCGCTCACGCACCGCATGTCGCATAGAGTATAATACTATCTTAGAGTGTCTCTAAGATAGTATTGATGTTTATTTTGGTGTTCGTTTTTTTAACCGATTTCAAAAAGGAGGAGGTTGCTCAATTATATGTTTTTATGTTCAATTTTTAACCGACTTCAAAAAGGAGGAGGTTACTCAATTCGACCGTATATGTTTTTTTTATGTTTGTTGGCGCATAACTTCGTCATTTATAAACCGATTTTGATAATTCTTTTTCTGTTGGAAAGAAGACGTTCCCAAGGTGGTCCCATGATAAGGATATCAGGGTTTGATGGTGGAAGTCCAGAGAAAACAAGCGGGACTTTCAAAAATTGGGGGGCGACTAGTGCATTTCTTAGCATTTTCATTAAGTATTTTAAAGCACTACAATTTAATAAATCTGATGATAGAGCCGGGAGACAGTCGAAGGAACTCCTCAACAATTGACAGCAGCTTGCACCTTGTGGTTGGGCTCGATTAATTTGTATTGATAAGAACTTTACACCTAGATGGGTTGCGACTCTCATAAGAGCTCTAATGATGAAGACAAAGGCCAGTTCCGGAATCTCCTCAACGGTTTCCAGTAGCTACTTTGTGGTTGGACTTCATTCATTTATATTATTAAGACCTTTACTCCGATTAGGTTAAAATAATAGTCTACAGTAAATTTAATGATGAAGACCATAGGCAGTTGAGGGAATAGGTACTTACGGGTAAAATTAAAGTAAACAAAAGTACGTCATTTCCCAACTATATTTGTGTCAGCTTCCAGTCTGACCGGATGCAACTGAATACATAGTACTTTTAACAACTAAAAAATGTAAAATAAAAGCTTTTTTAGAAAAAAACAACCGACTTCAAAAAACCACTATGTAAAGTGAAAAATAGCTAATTTCGGAAGTCGGTGTCTAAAACGAATATACAAAACCAAAGACACCAACTTCCGAAATTAGTTATTTTTCACTTTGTAGTGGTTTTTGAAGTCGGTTGTTTTTTTGTAAAAAGTTTTTATTTTTATGTTTGTTTGCGGATAACTTCGCCTAAAATTTGGTATTTCGATGAATTTTTTGGTATTTCGACATGGGTGTCGTGATAGGGGTTTTCGGGAGTGCAGATCACGAATATGACGTAATTTTTGAAATCCAAGATGGCCGACACCAATTTTATGATATTTTGACATGGGTGTCGTGAAAGTTGTTTTTGTGGGTGCTAATCACGAAAATGACGTCATTTTGGAAATCCAAGATGGCCGACAGCAATTTTATGATATTTTGCCATGGGTGTCGTGAAAGGGGTTTTCGCGGGTGCTAATCACGAAAATGACGTCATTTTTGAAATCCAAGGTGGCCGAAATTCAATTTCATGATATTTTGACTTGGGTATCGTGACGGGTTTTCAGGGCGCTGATCACGAAAATGACGTCAATTATAAGCTGTGGCATAGCTTCTATTTCTATATCAAAGTCAAAAATAAAACATCAAATATAGTTTAGTCGCTAAATCGCCACCGTTTTTCGCACACAAAAAAATACTATGTCATAAATAACTAATAAAAAAATTCCTACTAACTACATACTGCGGAACTCGGTGTGCACACCTTTGCGATTTACCCCGCAGCCACGCGCAGGATTGCGTTTTTATCTGCATTTTCATGCAGATCTGCAGCCCTGCGCGTGAGCGCAGATTCAATGTATAGTACCATGCGTTTCTCCATACAAAATTTGGTACTAGCGAACATCTATCCTAAATATAAAATTCTCGTGTCACAGTTTTCGTTCCTATACTCCTCCGAAACGGCTTGACCGATTCTCATGAAATTTTGTGAGCGTATTGAGTAGGTCTGAGAATCGCCAACATCTGTTTTTCATCCCCCTAAATGTTAGGGGTAGTCCACCCCTATTTGTTTTTTTATTTTTACACAAAATTTTTAGTTTCTATTTTTTTACAACATACAAAAATACATACAATCCTAAATTTTCACCGTTCTACGATCAATCCTTAAAAACTGATCAATCGTCACTTAATTAGTTTTATTCCCGAGGGAAATCTAAAAAAAGCGATATAACCCAATTCCACGCGGGCAAAGCCGCGGGCGGAAAGCTAGTACTAATATATAAAGCTGAAGAGTTTGTTTGTTTGAACGCGCTAATCTCAGGAACTACGGGTGCGATTTGAAAAATTCTTTTTGCGTTGGATAGCTCATTAATCCAGAAAGGCTTAAGGCTATAAAACATCACACTGCGACTAATAGGAGCAGAGCATTACTAACTCCACGCGAACGAAGTCGCTGGCGGCCGCTAGTATAAAATAGCTTTACCGCGGCAGCCCCGAGTGCCACATGTTTTTGTTTTATTAGAAAGACGATATCTTCAAGGTAGTCTCATGTTTAGGAAATTAGGGTCTGATGATGGAAGACTAGGTAAATCTAGGAGAAATTTAAAAAATCAAAAGGGCGTCTAGGGCTTTTCTAAGTTTTTTCATTAAGTGTTTTAACGCACTACAATTTAGTAAAGTTCGGAGTTGATGATGGAGCCGGGAGGCAGCCGAGGGAACTCCTTAACGATTCACATCAGCTGCCTCGTGTTTGTGCTTAATAAATTTGTATTAATAAGAACTTTACACCTAAATGAGTTGTGATTATCATTAAAGCTCTGATGTTGAAGACAAAGGCCAGTTAAGGGAACTCCTTAAAGGTTTACAATAGTTACCTTTTGTTTGGACTTAATTCATTTATATTGATGAAAACTTTACACCCATATAAGTAGGTTAAAATGAATGTCTGAAATAGATCTGATGATAGAGCCGAGAGAAATTCGAGGGAACTCCTCAAAGATTCACAGCAGCTACCTTGTGTAATCTCTTGATTAATTTGTATTGATAAGAGCTTTACACCTAGATGGATTGTTATGATCATTAGGAGTCTGATAATGAAGACGAAGGAGAGTCTGTTGAGGGAACTCCTCAAAGGTTTACAATAGCTGCTTTGTGGTTGGACTTAATTCATTTATATTGATGAGAAATTTGCACCCATATGGGTAAAAATTAAAGTCTGAAGTACATCAGATGATGAAAACCATAGGCAGTCGAGGGAATTCCTCAACAATTTACAACACTCTACTTTAACATGGTACAAACACTACCTACTCGTCATGCTTATGCAAAAATCAATTAAAATCAAGAGACTGAATTTAAGTTGTGTTATTTCATTGCGTTATTTCTAGAAATGCTCATACTTTCATTGTAGTCTTAAAGGAATTAAAGCAAACGAAATAGGTCGTTTGCTTGCAGGCCTTTTCCAAATATGCTGGCGTCAACGTCCAGTCTGATCGAAAATTGTATTAGTCGGATGTTTATTATTTTTCTGCGAAAGGAAGTTTCGTGTAAATAATATTAAAGTATATGTATTTGTTATTTATTTTGATATACGATAGTTTTATTTTTTACAATTTACGTATTTGTTTTATTAAACGAGAATAATAATATAATTTCACAGTCTTGCCTGGTCCCAAAAAAAAACATGTTTTTTTTTTTGAAGGTGTCAGTTCTGCAGAAATTTATTTGACCCTGATTACGTTTTCCCTTAAAATAATAAATAATGATAAATTAAACTTTATTATATTATTTTTTTATTTCTTTGTCCATCTGACTTAGCTAACTTTCAATCTACAAAACTAACTTCCAACCCTGAAGTTACAGTCATAACATATTTAGTTATAAAGGTCTAATCAATACACATTAAATAAGCCCAAACACGTGACCGTTGCTTCCGATGTGGATTCCCTTGATATTCTGTCATCTTCATCATCAGGTCAGGCCCAAATCTTCACGGTTTTATAGTATCATCCGATATAAACACGAGTATCAAGTTGTCACCCGAAGCGTGCCTACAATTTTCGATAATTGGCTTAAATTTCTCAGAATTTCCATTATCGACACTGACGTGGTAACAATGGGATTACATAGGCAGCATATCCCTTCATATAAAAAAAGAATGGTCAAAATAGGTTCATTAACCATAAAGTTATCAGCGAACACAATAAATCGAACTGAGAACCACCTTTTTCTGAAGTCGGTTAAAAAATAAACACTGCAGAAATTTTATTATGAAGTATCGTCAACATTTGTTTGAGTACATAATAACCAAAAGTATTTGAGCGCACCAATAAACATAAATAAAAGTGCTATGTCTGTTACTTCTGTGGTCTATGTTTCTAACTTGTATTTGTAAGTACTACGTCCGCCAGACGGCGCTAGTAAAATTTTACGAAGTATTGTAGAGGTGGGGCGCGGTGAAGAGGGAGCAAATGCGCAAGGTCATTTGGTGAGGGTACGGTCTTAATGGTGGTAAAGGGCACGGTTTCTCTTGTAATTTAATTTGTCGTTGGGCGCTAAGTGTGTATTACGTCCGTAAACCGGGGTTACGTTGATCGATATTGGACTTTGAAGGTCCATATCTTTTAAATTTGTGAGTGTAAAAAACATTTAAAAATATATAGTAACTAGCTGACCCGGCGAACTTCGTTCCGCTTTATTAAAGGCAATATCACATGACTACTTTTTAAATTAGGATAATTTTAAATAAATAAATATTATTATTCAATGATTCTTTATTTGGCAGCACAATCCTGGTGGATCTCCGGAAATCTTTAATGTGCTACAATACTCGCAAACAACATCCATTAGCCCAATGCGAACGCCATTGCGCTATATTATATGCGTATTGAAACGCTGCCCGATTCAAATCAGTATTTGATGAATTTCTTCTTGTGCTTCGTAAATTATCTAGCGCTTGATCTCTGAGGTTTACTCGACGATTTCGCATTGCCAACCGAGCCGTTTCACGGGCTGCCTCCCTTTGCTCTGGTGAGTGAGAAGCACGAAGTCGAGCCATACTAAGGCTGCGCTCTTCAAGTGCAATTTCTTGCTCTTCTTCAGTTCTTTTTTTTTGTTTTGGATGGGAAATCATCAAATGACCTCTCCCGCTCTGGGCGGAGCGGAAGAGCGTGTCAGACTTTTATTGACTAAAATCTACTCGTGTTCCTTCACTTCCCTATGCAACGACCAGTGCCATGGTTTCTTTTTTAACCAACTCGCAACCCTGTGGACCAGGCCTCGTGGACCCCGTCAAGGTGTGCTGACATCTCTTTGAGGCGCGTGTGAAACACAACGCGCCGTCAACCCGGGCCTGGTTCTTACCAGGAGGCTAGCTGCCTATCGCTCGCCACCCGCAAGCCCGCGCCTACGGTGGTCGGAAGTCCGATGTTGCCTCCTGACCAGGGCGCTTCCTGCGGCGGTTTGAGGCGTGAGGGTAGTGGGATTTCCGCTCCATCACGCGCTCCGCCTCCTCCTTTGCCAGCATCACTGCTTCACAGAAGGAGGTGAAAGCTTGCCATGCACTCTTGCTCCGGACTATGGCCCGGACCAGGGTCGGACGCGAGAGATCGCAGCCGATCGCCACCACGAGGACACGGCTGGGCTTTACCCAAGCCGGGCAGACCTCCACCATTTGCTCCACCGTGTCCTCAGGGCGATGCACACAGTGGTCACCCTGGCGTTTCCTCCCGCCTTATACGGAACAGGAACCTCCCGAAACAGCCGTGTCCGGTGAGGACCTACGTCAGTCGGAAGGTGAGGACGCCGTGGCGCCTCTCTAGCTACTCCTCAAAGAGAGGATTTTGATGTTTGTGGCGTGCTCAGTGCTGGATTGCGACAATCACACTTTCCATGTCTCTGTCTGCTGTACTGCGATTTTTCGCGGCAACGGAGTTGTGCCTCCTCTCGTCACTCCCACATGTGGGCGAGGGATAGTGTTTCTCCACAATTTAATGGATGTTATTATACATATAAAAGTTTATTTTTAATTACTCTATCTATTAAAAAAAACCTCATCAAAATCTGTTTCGCAGTTTTAAAGATTTAATCATACAAAAGGACATAGGGAAAGAGAAAGTAACTTTGTTTTGTAGTATGTAGTGAAGTGATAAATGGCACAGCAATACAATATTAGAAATTTTGAAGTTGAAGTTTGATTTGGGGCTTTTATTAAAAAAATTAAACCAGCAGAGAGTATTTATATTCCTTGCTTTAAATGAATGCATCAACATTCAACCAGTAAGACTTTTTTTTAATATGCTGAGTAGTGCAGCAGTGTGTTTGTACCATTTTTAGCAAATGAACCGCTAACTTATATTTTGACTGAGTTGTTTTGTTATTCCATGTCAGTTGCGTTTGTTATACCATGTCTTATGTCACGTCACACGGGAACGACGGGAACAACGGGAACGGGATAAAAGTATCATGTGATAATGTGATATGTCCTTCTCCCAGTTCTTCTCTACCTCCCTAACAATTTTGAGCCATACTGGTTAAGCGGTTTTTGAGTTATAAATAGAGTAACTAACACGACTTTCATTTATATACATAGATTTCATTCAAATCGGACCAGCCCTTTAGGAGGAATTCAGTAACGTACACACGTACAGCAGATTTAGGAATATACCCATGGAAAGCATTATCATCTACATTTGTAACAAAGATATCATGCCTCTCTCTACCTTAGAGCTCTTGTTTCAGTCTCTTTAAGTTAAATAAAAAATCTTAAATATTTATTTATTTCTATTTATTTTTTCTCTTTTAGTTCATAAGTACAATTTTAGTTAAATAAAAAAAAACATATTTTTTTTTTCCCCTTTTAGTTCTTATGTACAATTTTCTTTTTAAGTAACTACAAAAATTTTTAAAAAAAAAACTATAAACTTGTCTAAAAACAAAAAAAATTAACTCGTGATTGGCCGGGTTTGAACCGAGGAACACCAGCCATCGAGAGTAGACCATATCGACTACGCTACAGCCGCTATGTCAAGCCACGCGAAATTAGCGGCCATATTATGCGTGTAATATTGCGAAAGAGAAAACTCGAAAACATTCGCTTCCCCAGACATAAGACTGAGCTAGATCGATTTCTCGTCCTCGAAAACCCCCACATATTAAATTTCAGCGAAATCGTTAGGGCCGTTTCCGAGATCACATGCTTCTTTAAGCGATCAGCGCCATCGGCCGGGCTGATTTGTGAATCTAAACCATCCAGGTCACCACTCAAACGCATACAGAAAAATTCATTAAAATCGGTCAAGCCGTTTAGGAGGAGTTCAATGACATACACACGTACAGCAGAATTATATATATAAAGATCAGTTTTATTATTACTTTCGATTCGTGTAATAATAAGTGAAAAAATGTGGATTGATTTTGAGAAAAAAAAATAAAAACCGTCTGATCATAGTTATACGAAGGATGGGGTTACTTTGATACCCGCGTATTTTATTGCGTAACTACAAAGTAACCCCTATTATAATGCCTATAAAATTGAAAACATAAAAATCTGCCGGCGGGAAAAAAAGATATTGACATTTTTGACATATGGGGTAACTTTGATCAAGTAAAATTCATCTAATAATGAACATTTCTTTATTTAAAATATTGGATACAAAAATTTTAGCTTACAATCAATCGTTCTTATTATTTTTTTAACATGAAGAACTTATAAATAATTAGTCTTCACTAAATAGAATACTCATAACAGAATACTCGTCGACTGACGTCGGAGAAGAGAATAAGCCCACTCCACTCCAGGAAGATTATTTTCAAACTTGGGGACCAGCAGGAGAGGGCAGACAAGCAGGAGCGGGTGCCCCTGCTTGTCTAAATAGGCTTTCGCAAAAAATTTGAGATCGAGTAACGTAATGGGATATCCCCAGTCTGAACATTTTGAGGCTGATATCAACACAATCTTTTCTTCGGTCTCGAAGGAAACTGTCTATGCTCCAGTTTTTTTGACGTATACCCATAAGGTATATTATATTGTTCAGAGGCTCCTGTAATGCTAAATCTTCCTTCCACTATTTGACTAAGCGCTTCTTCTATTCGACCTTGTGAATAATTTTTGTATTCACAGACCCAAGTTCCTTTTCATATATTCGCGGCATCCTTCTGGGTAGTAAAATATTTATTCATTTAGCAAAAACAACAATAAATCATTTGATCAATCTCACACCATATACCCAATCAATGTCACCCCGCATTAAACAAACGCAAGCCATTACATTAATTTTGAGGTTAGAAAAAAAAAATCACTGAATTGGTTAATCGATCATAGGCCACTTAATAAAGTTTATCTAGAAATTTCATTATACCAGCACGTGATTAAGTACACATCAAGTTTTGCAGCACAAATATTTAGCTATAAATAGAGAACAACAATATATTTACCTTTTTTAATTATAATTCTTAGTGAATGTCCAATATATTCTCAGAAAAGGATTCGATAGTTCTTCAATATTGCTAACCAAGAAAAAAAAACTACCAAATTGCGTTTAGTTTTACGCAATTCGCAATTTTATATGAAATGGAAGTTTTGATCAAAGTCATCCCGTGACGTGAATCAAAGTAGGGGTTACTTTTTGTTACCCCGGTTTACCGTACTATAGACAACTAGACGATCCCTCATAGCAGCGGGTCCACTGTAAAAGTCAAATCTTTCCCTATCATTATAGGGGTCACCAAGATACAATTTGGGATCTGTTGTAAATACTATCAAAATTAAAAGTTTTCTGCTGTTTCTAAATGCATGCTATTAGTGGTATATTGTTAAACCAAATGTAAGTTTATTATTTTCTTCTCTTTTAATATTTATCTCTCATTTTTCTTTCTTTATTCTTTAATATTACTTAGCTGTAGAATTTATAGTTAATTCGCCCGAAGACGCATTCGTCTTTCTCGGTGGCAGGCCATAACATCGGCTGCTGGCAGAAGTTACCACCCACCAGACAAAGTCTTGCCGCCAAGCGATTCGTCGTGTTCCGGCATGACGTCTGGTGAAGCCGTACGGAAGACGGGTCTGAGCAGTTGTGTTGTGATGTGTGCCGGGTACAATGCGCCAAATGTTATTGTTTTACGCATTGATAAAATATTAAACTAAGGTAGATATGTCACTAGCGCACTAAAAATGAAACGTACAAAAGCAAGTAAATCCTGTATCTCGCTTTAGTCACTCTCGATACACTCGTAAAAACAAACGACAAACACTAACAGCGCAAACGACAAACACTAGCCATCTTTTTCTTCTCTATGCTTTAGATTGCGCCCCATCTCACTCACACTGTACCAATGCATGCCGAATAAAAATATGCATGTGTGCTGCTGCTGTGTTCGGCATATTGTTTTGGTCAGTTTGTTAGAATATATCGTATCTGTTTAATATTTTATCAATGGTTTTACGAGTTTGGTCGTAGAGGGTCTCCAGATCAATCTCTCGCCGTGTTGTTGGATTAAACATTGCATCACATAAATTCAACTGCCGTTTTCCTTAGTTTTTTTTTTTTGAGTGAATAAGCTCTTTATAATTTAGCGCGCTTTACCATCAACGATTGCATCACTGCTTACCATCAGGCGGGTTTGTGGTCAAGCACTTGCTTATAATTATAAAAAAGAGAAACGTTACAATCGTGCAGGATCGAAGACAGCTATTTGAAAATGTATGAAATTGAGTATACACAATCCGCGCCGGCGCACACACGCTATGTACAGTCACGCACAAACACCTTTTACATTTAACATACAATATATTAGGTCCTTACATATGAAATTGGCGTTTTGTATGGGAGGAATAAAAGTCGTTATTTTTTTAATATAATATATTTATTTAATCAAAGTATGATCCATTGCTATCTATGCACTTCTGCCATCTCATAGGTAGTTCGTTTATACCTTTTCTAAAAAAAAACATTAGGACGGGAATCAATAAAATCTTTGAAGGCGGTTTGGACTGGAGTTGATTTTTTTCCCCTGCAAAATGTTATCCAAGTTTCTAAAAAAATGGTAGTCTGTTGGAGCAAGGTCCGGGGAGTACGGTGGATGTCTTAGACATTCCAATAGAAGCTCCTCTAATTTGGCAGCAGTGTGCAGTGTCTTGCGTTGTCCTGAAGCAGCCACTGCCTTGTGCGATTGAACAGTCTCGGTTGTTTAGCGGCTAGTTTATCGCATCCCTAGCTTTCCGCCCGCGGCTTCGCCCGCGTAAATTTCGGTTATATCGCGCTTTTTCGATGTCCCTCGGGAACATCAAATTTTTCCGGGATAAAAGGTAGCCTATGTTTTTTCTCAGGGTCCAAAGATTGTCTGTACCAAATTTCATCAAAATCGGTTGAGAGGTTTAGGCGGGAAAGCGTAACAGACAGACAAACAGACAGAGTTACTTTCGCATTTATAATATTAGTATGGATTATGTGGAGCTGCTCACAGTAGAGATCTGCAGTAATCCTCTGGCCAGATTTAAGGAAGCTGTAGTGCACCACACCGGCACTAGTCTACCAAACGCTGACCAAAACCAAAAAAAAAATGGTTTTCGACACACAAATTGATGAGTAATATAAATTTGAATTTGGAATTCTGAACCAAAGAGGAGATATTTAAAGTTAGAGAGGATTAAAGTGGCCAGTACGACAAAACGCCAATTTCATGTGTAAGGACCTAATACAACCTGACAAACAGTCGTAAAAATTACTATTCTGATTAATGCATTGTTTATATGAATTTATATTGGATTGAACAATATTGAAGTTTACATTCTCCTGTAATCACGAGTACAGTCAGAGGCAGAAATATGTCCCAAGCTATTAAAACGATGAAAATACCCTATTTTTTTCTAGGCTGGTACCGTTTTACAGCTAAGTAGTAGATATATCATCTTCATCATCCACAACGCAACTTCGCCCACTGGCCTCTCTTTTCTAGAACAATAGGGTAGTTGACTATAAAAAAACTAATTGTCAGTCGGATTTCCAAAAAAAAACTAGACAAATATTTTTTCTTTTTTCATATAAAACAAAAAATGAAGACGATAGAGTGCGTTGAAAACTCGTGTGACGTCAGTCCTTGCTACACTTTTTAGCAACGCCAACGAGTGTTGTCACCAGCGCCCACTCCTGATCTTTAATGCCTTTTATATTTGTCATTTTTTATTGATTTGATAAAACAAAATATACGTATCCAATAATTTGTATAATCTGAACGACGGACTAAATAGAATAATTTTTTTTATCCAGTAGACACCCCTTTTTGCCGCAGTTCCAGAGACAGCCTCTTTCTACCATAGGTACAAGTAGGATAATTATTTAAATCTGTTGCTATAGCATCACGGCCTCTTAGAAATTACCGACGCCACCACATCAGGTTACCACAATCTGACAAAGTTCTTTAATAGGTTATCAATTTTATCGCTATAGTATTTAAGTTCAAGGTTCATTGAATTTTTTTCTCAGATTCGGGTAGCATGACCTGAGGGGCAATCGCGCTAAAATAATTCAACCAAAACAGAATGCACCTCAACCAAAGCAAAAACTTTAGTTATGTTTCGTATCGCGCTAACCTTTTGATAGATGGTTTAAACTTTAAACATACCTGGATCGCAATTGGAACGTAACCGCTGCCAAATGAAAAAGTTGAAACAAAGTTAACTTTTTCTGTGCCATTACCTACGTCTAAACGATTGAATTTACTTGTAATTTATTTAGTTTTAATTATTATATCTGACGAAATGTATCACTATTACATTGATTTTACTTTAAACGAAGTTAAAACTTTAGCGCGATACAAAATCACTTTCGATCCAGCCGTCCCTTGCTGTCCTCTCTAGCGACGCCCTAAGCCGAGGTTCGTACCCCACAGAGGGTGGGTGCCCTTAGTGCGTAGTCGCCATAATTTTAGTTTAGTTTTTAAGTGCCCCTGGCTGGAGGCTTTAATTTTACTTAAGGCATCCACAGGAAAGTCCGGTTAAGTAGTCACGGCCTCTAATGGTCAACTACGAGATGCCAATTCAAAAAAAGGAAAGCGATACAAAATAGGATCGAAACTCAACCACAACTTTAACTGGATTAGATACGAATCAGAGTTTAACTTCTGCTGCTTTATTTAGCGCGATTGCCCCTCTGCTAGGTAATAGGGATGTATCCAAGGTACGGAAATCAAAAAACTAATTAGTCCGTGTTATAGATAATAAAAAAATATAAGACCCGTATTTTTTATTTTGTCAAAATTACCAAAAACTACTGAGATATAGCGTATTAAAGTTACGGAGTGGGGGCTAATTACGTCATGCCATGGTATATTTTGTACCACGGCGTGACGTCATGTGACATTTCAAATCAATATATTCTCCTAAGTATTCGAATGAAAGAAAAAATAAAAAATACGTGTTCAATATTTTTTATAAATCTATCTGATGGACATTCAATTATTTTTTAGGATACAACCCAATTGAGTAACACACTATCAGTAGTGTGTTTGATTTGACAGTTCAACAATATACATTGCGTTATTTACAAAATTAGTGTTGATAGAATAATTGGCAGTCATGGAACTGACCGATAGATGTGAAAATTGAAATCAATGAAACACAAAAAGTAGAAGCAAATAACGATCACGATGTCGGGTCCTGCTAATGACTGCCCGGTTAGCGCAGTGGTTAAGCTATTGTGTGCTGCGCTGCGTGTCGCGGGTTCGATTCCCGCACGGAACAAATATTTGTATGACCTACAAGTAGTTGTTCCGGGTCTGGATGTTTCTGTATGTGAATTTATATTTCTGTGAGCACACCCACGACCTAGGCGAAATTACTAGTGTGGGGTAACGTTGAAAAAAAAAAAAAAAATACTTTTCCCCCATCCAACAAAAGTGCTCAAAGTCGCTAAAGAAGTTTTGGCTTCAAAAATGCAGTAAGGCAGAAATTAGCACCCACCAGACAAAGTCTTGCCGCCGAGCGATTCGTCGTGTTCCGCGCGATGATGGCGATGATGTCTGGTGAAGCCGTACGGAGGACGGGTCTGAGCAGATGTTTTGCGATGTGTGCCGGGTAAGATGCGCCAAATGTTGTTGTTTTGCGTGTTTGGTCGTAGGTGTCCAGATCAATCTTCCTCTGTCGCAATATCGTTGGTAGTGTTGTTGGGTGTAACATTGTATCACCTCGTTCAACTGCCGTCTTCTTTCCTATTCCCTCAGTTTATTGACTGAATAGGCTTATATTAAACTAGCGCGTTATACCATCACCGATTGCATTACTGCTTACCATCAGGCGGGCTTGCAGTCAAGCACTAGTTTATAATTATATTTTTTTAAATCATACATTTGTGAAATACCACGAATTCCGACTGTTCCTTATTAAACCCACACAATTGCACACAGCACGTAACATCTAAAGATCTAAAGGTAATTACCCACTACTATAAGGCGGTCCATTCAACGAGGATTACAGGAAATAAGTACTTCGCTGTAAATTCCGAGATTCTTACCTAGATGTTTTAAGTGGCTGATGGAAGCGCAATTTAACAACCTATAATGACATCAAAAAATGGCGCGTAATAATGCTGCGGTTATTAAAATGGCCGACAGCATTTTCCGCGGGAATTTCTTGGGACTTGGAATAACAAGTGTTTAACTTCAGCTGCCCTTTACTTCTTTTAAAGGGCATCTGAAGTAAAAGATGGTAAAAGAAGTAACGGACGACAAACGAAACGCTGGGAAGACGGTATTAGGAGAGTGGCTGGTCCAGAGTGGATTGGGATAGCCAGAGAAAGAGAGAGATGGAACTCTTTAGAGGAGGCCTTTGTCGAAGGACAACGCCTCTTCCCCCCCCATCCCATGAAAGGGTCCAGAGGCCAGGAACATGGTGAAGTCACAGCCCCCTATTCGATGGACCCCGAGGCGGAGGCGCGCGCGAGGAGAAAGAATCTAGACTCCTGCGGCCCCACGCGCGCTAGAAGATAGAAGAGTTATAGAAGATACACCGGGTTGGTTTTAGTCAGTAAGAGTCTGACAGACCCCGTCGCCCACCCCAGGGCGGCGGACATCCATTGAGGATTTCCACACCAGAAAAAAAAAAGGGTTGCTTGACCAGCTGTCGTCCGTACATACAGGATGGCGATACCAACGCGCAACAATGGTTTTTAATACATACTTCTGAAAGCAGAGCTGGTGCTGTATTATACCACCTGGCATTTCTGGATTCGGTGGAGAGGCGTGCGAAGAGGCTTATTAAAACCCATATTTAGTTCACAATGGTCTCCAAAGCTTGGAGCACAGGCGAAGAACGGCCAGCCGTCGGTATTCTATGGGATGCATTTTGGAGAGTGTGTACGGGAATTGCATGACTCAATTCCCCATTTCCATTCCGTCATCGGTCGACTCGTCGTACGGCGAGTAGGTATCCACCCTTACTTTGTTGACACCACTACGATTCGGACGAAGCGTTTCACCTCGTCTTTAATACCGTGTACGTCGAGAGACTGGAACAATTTGCCAGCGGCGGGGTTTCCGACTGACTACAATTTAAGTGTCTTCAAGACTAGAGGGAATAGGTTCTTAATAAACTAAAGCGCTTTATTATCAACGATTGCATCACTGCTTACTATCAGGCAGGATCGCGGACAAGCACTAGTTTATAATTAATATGTAAAAAAGGGAGTTTTAGAATCATGTTCTGATATTCGAGGTTAGTTAGTAAAGAATTCTGGTTCATACCTTTTGACTTCAACTTAGAATAGAATAAGTAGCTATTTATTACCACCGTATAAATTCCAGAACATAAATATGAAGATTTTACAGAGGGTGACACAATGGGCGGTCGTATCGCTAAGAGCGATCTTTTACAGAGAACCACTACCTGAAATACTTGATTTTTTTTTCTGATAGACGAATTTTTATATAAACTGAAGGACAGAATGCCACAGAATAGTTATTTACGCCACTGTCAAGCAATGATAGCTACTGTAATATGAGTGAGTGAACCTGAATTTGTGCCACGAAGCGAAGCTGAATGGCACAATAGTTCAGCACGAGTATAACAATAGCTGTTTGCGACATAGATGTAGGATTTCATTGCTAGTTTACAACAGTGGCATACAAAACTTTTTCTACGACCTTGAAATAAATGCAGATAAAAGTTATCAATGTCGCGAAAACAGCGCGGCGCGCGCAATATTGTTATAATCCCACAAATGAAAGGCAAAGGCAATTGATTCATACAGCCTAATAACATGCGATGTTTAGTCGTAACGCAATTATGCGCTTTTTGGCATAATCATAATGTTGATTTTTTGATGCCAAAGACATAAAAAAAAGTTTCATTGTTTCATACGGTTTACCCGTGTGGAAATGGTCATTGTAACACGACTTGCCAGGAATGAGCACTGTTGAGATATGACCTATGGTTATGTATTAAGCAAACTACCAAATGGTCGTAGAAAAATATTATTACCGTATTACTAAGAACTCTGTGGTCATACCCCTGCCACCAGAGACACAGACAGGCCCATGTTGAAGAAAAATTACGTACTTAATTATTTCTGGCCTCAAATCGTTTTATCGTAAATCTGAGTCGTCCCCTAATGTAATTCATCGCTGTATTTCACGACATCATTCATCATTAATGTCATTTGTTAAAATAAAACCATAAACCCTTCGGTACTTGATCGTTTTTTGCTTAAAATGCGACATGACTGAGATTCGAAATAGCCATCGTAAGTCTCGCTCCCGTATCCAGATTATCCAGCTTAAATTGACATGCGGCGAATTTTGGTACTAAAGCTAAATGTACCGAATTTGACATAAATATTGACGTGCCCCTTTGCAAGTGGCGGCAGTTTGAAAGACCAGAATAAATTGCGTGTTGCCAGTCTCGTACTTCTATTTTTTAAATGACAAAGACTTTTGCTCATTAGACCTTATGCCACAAATATCTGACATATTTTACTGCTGTCCTCACATCAAATGTTACAAGACAAATGTAATAAATATCAAAATGTCGTCTCGTATAATTGAATGCATTAAATTAATTCTTAGTCACGGAGACACTGCGTTGTAAACTTGAAATTGTTCATTTTAATTAATTAAGATGGATGTAGGTATTGAATCTACACATGATATAAATAAGACTGACTTAGATTTTTAAAGGTTCTGATTGACAAGAGGTCAAACTTGCGTACAGTCAGCACCGCCAGTCAATTTAGCGCATGAGTTAATGTTTTGAGTGGATGTGAGATGTAAGTTGTGCTTGTGACTTGTGACGCATCCCCAAGTTCTTATTTCTTTTCTTTTTCTGCGTCGTGTTTATTGCAAATGAAAGTAAGTATATTTATTTTTATAATATTAAGGGCTGATTTTTCCAACGCCAGATAATTTTATGAGAAAACTAGCTTTCCGGCCGCGGCTTCGCCCGCGTGGAATTCGGTTATATCGCGTTTTTTAGATTTTCCTCGGGAATAAAACTAATTAAATGACGATTGATCAGTTTTCGACCGGAGATGAAAAATGATTAAATTACTAAAATGGCTATTAAAAAATAAGGGTTGATCGTAGAAGTGTGAAAATTTAGGATTGTATGTATTTTTGTATATTGTATCATAAAAAAATAGAAACTAAAAATTTTGTCTAAAAAATAAATTCGAAGTTTAGGGGTGGACTACCCCTAAGATTGAGGGGGATGAAAAATAGATGTTGGCTGATTCTCAGACCTACTCCATACGCTCACAAAAATTTCATTAGAATCGGTCAAGCCGTTTCAGAGGAGTACATGGGAACGAAAACTGTGACACGAGAATTTCTACTATAAGATAATGTTGTTTTTTGTCAATATTATTTCTCGCACATCGCGTAGGTAGGTATATGACAGTATTTCCTTAAAATCTGTGAGACATAAATACCTACGTTTACACTACGAATAAAAATCCTCTGTCATATGCGAAATAGCCCATTTTGGGATATTCTGCAATGGACAGAGAATTTGAAATATTTTTTAAGGATACCCTTATTCATTAACGATGTTTAGAGTTAACTAGTGATTAGCGATTCTTTAACCATACATTTTAGACGTTTGCACGTCACTTAACTTTAATCATCGTTAATGAATAAACCCCTTAAACACTAGTGTGTTTATTTATAAACAATTATTAAAGTGAAGTGACGTGCAAACGTCTAAAATGTATGGTCAAAGAATCGCTAATCACTATTTAGGTAAATTTAAACATCGTTTATGAAAAAGGGGGAAAATGTATAACAGCTACTATAGGGTTTTTTTTCAATTAAATACCTAGCTTTTCTGTTACGTTATTGATAAAAATATAAACTCATCAGAATATCTAACTAGTTACTTAATCATTAAGTATAATATCTAATTGAAGTTTTGTTAAAAAGGCGAAAGTTATCTATTAAAAATATACCTCATTCCGTTGTAGTCCATTTTATTCTATAACTTCTCTATTAGATCATATTCCTACAATAAAACCAAGTTTGATTATTCAAAATTCAAATCACATGGAACGCAAATCCCGGCCATTATTCTATTTTTCCAAGTATATAGTTTTTTTTTTAATCTCCATACGTTAACAAGCAAAGGCAACAGGTGGCGAGTGGTTTATGCATCCTGACCCCAGCACGCTCCTGTGAGAAAATTCTTGCAAGTCCTTCACACGTCCTTTGCATTAAAAATGAAAGATTCTAGGGATTGATTATGTGCAAATATTTTTATCGTTTGTTTTATGACAATGAATAAAAAAAATACCAATTTTACTTTCCATTACAAACTTTAATTCGGTTTGTGAAATTGGAAACAGACATAAGTACCTAGAGACGACAGTACATTAAGCTACTACTATCTGCTGCCAGATGTCTTTATTAGATTTTCAACTTTATCTCTAAAGTATAAAGGTACAACAGGGATTGGGAATATTTGTCAGTTTCGGGTAGCTTAACCTGCTGATGAAATTCTAATAAGGAAATCTGACAGATTGTAGTAGCAGGTAGCTTGATGTGCTGTCGTCTGTACTTAAAAACAAGTTCCGACAGAAGACTAAAGTCAATCAATTTCTTCACCTCGTTTTTAGGATGCCGTAGCCAAATGGCACAAAACGGAACCGTTATAGTTATAGATGATCGTCATGTCTGTCTGTCCGTCTGTCCGCCCGTATGTCACAGCCATTTTTTTTCCGAAACTGTAAGAGCTATACAGTTGAAACTTAGTAGGTAGATGTATTTTGTCAAACGCATTAAGATTATAATGCAAAAATAAAAAAATATTAATAAATATTGGGGCTCATACTTAGAACTGAAAGTATGGGGTATCTATGGATAGGTCTTCATAAATGATATCGATGTTTCTAAAATATTTTTTTTTCTAATCCGAATAGTTTGCGTGACAGGCGCTTTCAAAGTAGAAAAAAAGTTGGTCACCACCCCCGCCCCCTCTCTAAATTCTAAAATAAAAAAAATGAAAAATCTAAAGAACATATGATGTACATTACTATAAAAACTACCAACGAAAATTGTATTGAACGAGATATGGTAAGTATGTAGTTTTTTAATACCCCGTAAATCGTAAACCGCTAATTACCGCGTAATCTTTCATACAAATACCAACTTAAATCCTTTAATTTCATAAATCAATGCTACGGAACCCTTTGTGCGTGAGTCCGACACGCACTTGGCCGGTTTTTTTATACAACATTATTTTTTGTTTATGCAAAACCCGAAACACGTGTCCAGTATTATTAAATTAATTAAAGGACCTAAGTACGTACAAAATTTCAAAAGATATCATGAAAAACAACAAAGTTACGAGCTTGTTATCCTACTTGGCTGTCCCAACAAAAATATAATCCACGCTCCGCTCAAACAAGCGAGCGGAATTCTATGATCTACCCTGCGCGGTAACCACACTGCAACAATATCTAAATGTATTTGGGAAAAAATATGACATGGTGTAAAATCTTCTTGAATCGATTGAGCGGCTTATTCTGAACAAACTATATTCAGGTTTCGCATAAACGAAAAATAATCTTATTGAATTATTTATGACTTCTTACAGATATTATAATACCGTACGAGTATCAATCGAAGCTTATACACGTGCAGTCTGTGGGTCAACTACACGCTGCGGGCCTTCAACGCGCTCCGAGTACAATACAACAATGCCTTTAGGGTGGTGCTGGGGCTCCACGGTACTGCAGCGCATCGGCCATGTTTGCACACGCCCGTACGGACGGTTTCGGGGCGACAGTGAGGCGCCGCATGGCTCGCTAATGCGCAGGGTGGGGGGAGCACCAACACCATCCTGTCGGTCATTGCTGACAAGCCAGACTGCCCCATTCGGCGGCATTGGGTACGATCGCATGTGCTTGTTCCAGGTGCCCCTGAAGGTGGCAGGTTCATGAATTAGATTTTTTTTTTTTTTTAATATTCTATTTTGTTTTTTGTATTTTCTGTTACTTGTTTTATTATATTTAGATATTGTTTTAAGTCATAATGTTACTAACAAAATATGGGGAAACCTGAAATAAACAATTTTTTTTTTATTTATTGTGTGTCACACAATCACTAGTTACATCATCATCATCATCATCCCAGCGTTAATCCCAATCGCATCCGAAGCCTTTTCAGCTGTGGAGTCTGCGGTCCGCTTTACCAGTCCAACTGCTGATATGGCTAAACTTCGACATTTTCCGTGAAGCGACTGCCGTCTGACCTCCACAACCCGAAGGCGACGTCGAAGCATTGCAGTTAGACCAATTGTTGGACTTTTGGGGGCTCCAACAACCCGTAACGACTGTCGCATAAACAAAAAATAACGTTGCCTAATTATAAACTAGTGCTTCACCACAATCCCGCCTGATGGTTAAGCAGTGGCATCACTGCTTGCCATACGACGGGTACGGTGAATGTTGTTGACACCACTGCGATCTGTCTTTTATACCGCGTACTTCGAAGGACTGGAACAATTTCTCTGTATACAATTTAAGTGTCTTCAAGGCAGCAAGGCTAGAATGAATTAACAAACTAGCGCGCTTTACCATCAACGATTGCATCACTGCTTACCATCGGGCGGGATTGCTGATTGGAAGCACTAGTACATAATTTAAAAAAAAAATCGTTCGGTATACACTATGTGTTCCTAATTAGAAAATATTAAGGAAGTGACAAAGATAGATTCGCGCGTTCGAATTTTTTTGGTTGGAAAAGTTATTTGGAATAATTAGAAACAATTCAAACTATAACTACAGTACAGACGAATGACCACACCTGTATTGCTGTGAACACAAGTACCTTTTTTAAAACACAAACCATTACATTACCGCCATCTATTATGCAAACACTAAAATATCTAACAAACACACTTCAGCTTCAATGCCATATTTAGATAATGTAAATTTATTGTAAAATAAAACTTGTTTCTACACAAACAACGAATTCATTTATTGAAATTGTAAATCGACTCATTTTACAGTTTACATAAAATAAATCGTATTTTTAATGTAATTATGTATTTTTTGTGCCATTAAAAAGGGAAAGGCAACCCCGTAGTGCGGTTGACAGTTATTCATTGACATTGACAGTTCATCGACCGTCGATTGGAAATTGAACAAAGAATTTAGTCGTAGAAAACCTGAAGTAAGTAGCCAGGTCTACATTATTAAGCTAATGTTAATTAATGAACTGGTTACATATTACAAATTGCGCCATATCGTGTCATTTAACAGTCTTAGTTCATTTTGGTGGCATTATATCTTTAATTAAATTGAATGACTGAACCGCTGCCACTTCACATCAATTACTATTGTGAATAAATCATAGTGAATCACAACAGCAAGAGAGATTTGTTCATTTCCTGCATCGCAATACATTTTAAGAGCCTAACGTTTTTATTTTATTTTTTTATGCAGAACATTCCGTGAGGTTGGAAGTTTAGTGTGACATTTGTAGTACTTCGACGAAAGAGGATCTGTTTTATTTATCTTCTAATTTTATTCGGTAAGTGTGTTCTAATTAATTCACTGGACGTTAAATTACGATTCTATAATCCAACTTACTTAACACCGTTATCTCAGACTCGAAATACCTTCTAATAATCCACTTCCCTGAAACATTTAAAAATGTATGTGAATAACAATGAAAACATATAGTCATTGTTTGCAATACAAACAAAGATTTTTGGCATAAACTGGCAGAGTTGTGTAACTGTTCATGCCAAATATCTATTTTTGCTCAAAATTAATTTGCTTCGGCAGATGCCATTAGTCTAACCATAAATGTTTTTATTTCTGTAAGGTTGCCGTTTTCTATGTGACTACTCTTCGTAGAATGGCCAAATCAAACTCAGCAGTCACAGTATTTTTTAGGGTTGAATTCTCCACAAACAGACACTTTATCCGGTCATCATTTTAACAATTCTTCCATTTAAAACAGGCTCTAAAAGCCATACATAATGTCATAGCTATAACCAACAACGGCTATAATACTTGACGCACAATAGTTCACTTAAAGGACTAAATGTGGAAAACAAACCTGTACTATAGTAATTTCATAATTCTCAACCTAAGAAGCTTTATGTTGTATGCATAGCTACCTCAATCTTCGTAGCAGTAGGTCTTGTGTATAGGTCCAACAATCACAAGTACAACCTACTGCTTCTAAGGTTGAGCTATTATAATTGCTTTGTACAACATGAAAGATGTTAGTGGATCAGTGGGATCTTCATATTAATTCTAAAAATCTTATCAATGAATCAAGTAGTTAAAGATTATCTCCACCATGATGTAATACCACTTAAGGGATTCTACATGAGAGTTTGTCAATATCTCAAATTGAAAAATAAATTGTTTATCTTATCTCTAGTAACAAATATTTATTGAAACAAATGTCTTTTTACTTAATGCCATTTATCGCATATTTTTAAGTGAATGAAACTTGATAGTACATTTTTTTTAAAAGAAAAAAGCAAAATATTCAATGTTTATAAACACTATTTCATTGTATGCATCATGTTACGTGGGTAACAAATGTCTTGCCTTGTCTTAATGTTTCTAGGGAACATTATCTGTGGTGTGTCCACAATTGGTGGTTATTCATCATCATCCCAGCGTTAATCCCAGTCGCATCCGAAGCATATTCAGCTTTGGAGCCTGGGGTCTGCTTTTTACCAGTCCAACTGCTGATATGGCTAAACTTCGATATTTTCCGTGAAGCGACTGCCGTCTAACCTCCACAACCCGAAGGCGACGTCGAAGCATTGCAGTTAGACCAATTGTTGGACTTTTGAGGGCTCCAACAACCCGTAACGACTGCCACTAGATGTTCGTATGGCAACCGGGACCAACGGCTTAACGTGCTTTCCGAGGCACGACCAGACCAGTGCAAATATTCATATTCATGCATACAAATACTTGCACTGTGCGGGGATCGAACCCGCGCCACCCTGCGCAGCGGCCGCGTCCGCTACCACTACGCCGCGGAGGCTGTCCACAATTGGTGGTTATTCTCCAGAAGTTAAAGCCTGTTGAGAACATTTGCGTAAGATCTGGGTGTCGCGAGGGTTTCTGACCTAATCTGGGTGATGGATATGTACCCAAAGAGCACATTGGCAATGTTAATCTAAGCCCATGGGCGTATCCAGGGGAGGCAGCTGCCCTCCCCAAGGAAATCTCGTAAAACATGTATGAATCCCCTAATTACTAATTAAAGTATAAACGGGCGGGGTGCATTTCGGGGAGTGTGGGGAATTGCATGATTTAATTCCCCCATCTCCGTTCCACCAGCGTACGACCCGTCGTACGGCTGGTTTCCACCCTTACGTTGTTAACACCACTACGATCCGGAAGAAGCGTTTCGCCTCCTCCTTTATACCGCGTACATCGAGGGACTGGAACAATTTGCCAGCGGCGGTGTTTCCATCGGACTACAATTTGAGTGTCTTCAAGGCTAGAGTGAATAGGCTCTTAATAAACTAGTGCGCTTTACCATCAACGATTGCGTCACTGCTTACCATCAGGAAGGATTGCGGTCAAGCGCTGGTTTATAATATGTAAAAAAAAAAAAGAAACTTTTAAATCAATTTGCCCTACACACTACATTACAAATACCTAACGTTTCATGTAGATGTGCTTGTATAGTTTGTAAGACAAAAAGCCGGGGATGATTAGATCCTAGAAATCTGACTATTAACTATACTATACTATGCCTATTAACTATACTGTTTATAAACACTATTATTAATTCTGGGCTTCTGGGATGACATACTTTTTTTTTTGCGATTGGAAATGCATTTACGCACCGTACCCGCCACTAGCTAGGCGACGGGCGTGTGTGGGACTCACCCAGCCGAAGCCGGGAATACCCACTAAAACCACTCGGTTCCCCTCGGGCCCTGCGATGAGAGTGTCACGGGATCTGCCCGTGGCACTCCCAGGGCTTACCGGCTAGGCCGGTTTCCGCGCCAATGGAGGATTACCCGGGGTACCGGAGTAATCCTCAGGCGTGGTGACCAGTGCAATGCGCGTGCGAGGGCTACCCACATACGCTGGCCACACTCCGGGGCTAAAGGAGACGGGGGTTAGTCCCCCGCCTTCTTCGCCCCGCCCGTCTACGCCGGGAGGGAGCGGTAAGAGCATCCTCTTCCCGCTCCCTCTTCGCTACCTCCTTCTGCAAGAGGACGGTCTCACAGAAGGAGGCGGCAGCCTCCCATGCACTCTCGCTTTCAACCATGGCTCGAGCCATGTTTACCAGGGAGAGGCGTCCGCCTCCGAGCGCCAGCACGAGGTCGCGGCGCTCGTTTCTCCAGGCCGGGCACTCCACCAGGGTGTGCTCGGCCGTGTCGTCGAGAGAGTCGCAGTAGTGACACCGCGGCGACTCCTCCCGACGGGCGACCCGGTGCAGGTAGTGACCGAAGCACCCATGTCCGGTCAGTAGGTACCTGCACCGAGCGGTAGGTGAGGCTGCCATGCCGGCGCCCAACTCATCCCTCCAACACTGGACGAATCGCTCCAATCGTCCAGTGGCCTCTGAGATGACATACCTACGTTAAATTTCATAACTATCGGTTCAGTAGTTTAGGCGTGAACAAACTTTATTTATCCCTCGGGAACTGCTAATATTTTTTCGGCATAAAGATAATCCTATTATTTTTTAACGGACTTCTGAGATGACGTACGCTGAATTTCATAGCTATCGGTTCAGTAGTTTAGGCGTGAAAGCTGAACAAACAAACTCACTTTCACATTTATAATGTTACAGCACATCAAGCTACTAAGTACAATCTGTCAGATTTCTTTATCCGATCTTCAACTTTATCTCCAAAGTGGTAAAGATTGGGAGTATCTGACAGTTTCGGGTAGCTTGACCTGCGGTCGTCCGTACGTAAACAATTCATTTCCTGTACACTAAACTTATGTGGACTTGCTGGTCCCGTATGTCATCATATTTAGTTTGAAATAGAATCGTAAATTCGTAATATCTGATGGAATAAATTTTCAAACATCTTCCATTTCGGACGGAAAAATAGGCACAAAAGTGAAGTGCTTAGGTATTACAATAAAAAAGACAGTTCTTTTGTGCCTTCTATATTTCTAACACATCGCACCACGCCTGCCTCCCTCAGAGTGTTAGGCATAGAAATGATGAAGAATTAACGGGAGTACTACGAAATGAGGGGGGGGGGAGGGGTTGGAACATCATCATCTCAGGGGAGTCTGGGGTCCGCTTTACCAGTCTTAACTGCTCATTTGACTAAACTTCGATATTTTCCGTGTAGCGGCTGCCGTCTGACCTCTACAACCCGAAAGCGATATCGAAGACTTGCAGTTAGACCAATTGTTAAAATTTTGAGGGCTCCAACAACCCGTAACGACTGCCACTAGATGTTCGTATGGCAACCAGGACCAACGGCTTAACGTGCTTTCCGAGGCACGACCAGACCAGTGCTAACCCTGGTCTAGTCGTGCCTCGGAAAGCACGTTAAGCTGTTGGTCCCGGTCCTTCTGCGAGCACGTGATGTTGCAGAAGGAAGCTGCGGAACGGGAGAGGGAGATCTGATGGGTTAGATATGAACAAATATTTAATTGTTTACAGCACCAACAATGGCGGAAAGGGAACAAATCGCTGGTGGTTTTAGTCGAGACTATGGATCTACTGCAGCCGTTCCTAACGTCGGGTTCGCGGACTTCAGCCCCACAGAACTGTATAACTTAAGTGAGGGTATAGCCGACAATGTGAACACAATCAACAGTGGCTTGAAGTCGCTGGAGAAGATGATGAAGCAGATCGGCGGGCCTAATGACAGCGTGCAGTTGAGGGAGAAAATGTAAGTATGAGAAGCGTTCCTCCATTTCAAATCAAATCAAAATTGTTTATTTCAAATTAACTATCCGTTGATGCTTTTGAATAGTCAATGTCGGTCAGTCCAAGAAAAGTGAAGCTAAATTGCACGTTCCAAAGCGTAGCTCTCTATGGAGAAGAACGTGCAAGAAACTCCATGGACACTCTTTTAAAATCATAATATGGGTTACATTTCTTCGTTACATTTTTCTGTTGCTTCATTAAACACATAGTGAGCATTACCATTAACGATTGTATCATTGCTTACCATTAGCGGGATTGTGATGAAACACTACTTTATAATGGCAAAAAAAAGGGGGACTTCGATAAAGAATCAAGTCCATTCTTTCTAAGACACTAATACCCCAGGCTACTGACCAGACTGGCCTTTCCCTTGAACATACCATGACATTTTTAAATGGCCCAGGCTAATACATATTGGCGACGATTCTCTTGTGCGCAAACTAAACAAATTTTAAGTTAAGTGCATATTTTTCGTTCAATTTCATTAAAAAAAGATAGAAGATAACATTTTAGTTTAATCCCGTTATATTAAGATACTAGCGGCCGCCAGCGGCTTCGTTCGCGTGGATGCTGCACTGGGCTATCAACCGTAAAAAGAATTTTTCAAATCGGACCAGTAGTTCCTGAGATCAAACAAACTCTTCAGCTTTATACAATATGTAAAGAAAACCCTGTCCGATCCGTGAAGGCATTGTTAGGTATCGATAACTGATTCTACTAATGCCCACAAAGACAGGCAAAACTTAAAAAAAAAATCCCCCTAAAAAAATAAATATTATTTCGCAAAAAGAGGTAACTTAATACATGTGCGGTAAACAACCCCATTCCGCGGGCGGCGGGAGGCAGGGCACGCGGCACCTGTGACGTGGTCGCGTCGCTATTCGCTTATAATAAAACCAGGGTTGTCACTTTTTTAAAAATTACCAAATTTCGGGGAAATTGGAATTAATTCCCGGGAAAAAAGGATTATTTCAAAATTCATTAGTGTTGTTACTATGATGATTATGTAAAATTTTATATTATATTTGGTCAAGTGTTTACCTAACCTTTATTATCCTTATGGGTCGGACAGGGTTTTCTTTACATATTGTATATTAGTAGGTATAGATTCCATTGACAGGTTAATTTTTAATGTCTTGTCTTTCTTTTTATTTTATTTCTATTTTTTTCTTTCATATGGAATCTGAGTTTTTGCAGTTTCGTAATTATGATAACTATGTTGAATCAATATTGAAATAAGTAAATCAATCACTTTGTAGAAGAAATTGCAATATCAATGCCGTATCGATACCGATCGACGTGTAAAAGTGTTTGTATGGACGACAGCAGGTCAAGCTATCCGAAACTGCCAAATATACCCAATCAACCTTAAGTCTTAATGCTTTAAAGATAAAGATGAAAATCTAAAGCGCACCACACACCAAAGCCCGCCCGCCACAACCGACTTATGTTGAAAGAAGCATATCGGCAACCTTCGCCAGCGCGTGTTGTCGGCGGCTAGCGTACGCAAGCGCTCAATTGCCCGGCGACATTTCAGCTGTAGTAACGTGCTAGTATTTTAACTGCCAAATAAGTTTCTGGTGTCGATTCGCCGACAAAGTTTTACAACGTGCAATGACTGAAGCCGCCAGGTCGATAGCTTCAGTCATTGCAATGGGTTAAAAAAACCCGCCGGCAAAATGTTGCCGACTTATGCCGCCGGCCTCTACACACCAAAGCGCTTTATAAAGAAGTTTGGCAGATTGTAGTAGCTTCGCCCGTACAAACCTGCGATGTGTGATGGGGGTACCTTACCTAGAATTTACTTATAATTTATCATGTCTCATTTGTCCTTCCAGCCACGACACACAGCAGACAGTCAACGGCTCAGTATCAGCGACAGCGCGCGACATACAACGGTTAGGTGTGGTCGTCCGCAGAGGCGACAAACCTCAGAAGCTGCAAGTGGAACGGCTTACCCAGGCCTTCAGAGATGCCTTAGCTAAATACTCTTCGGTACAGAAGGTGAACAAGTTATTCTTATTATACTCCACACAAGATCACCACACTCCCTCACTCGTTCTTTTATTTGTATTAGGCATATTGTTTGACTCTTACTTAATTAGGGTTCCGTAACCCAATGACAAAGGCCAGGTGGCTGGTAGTGGCTGGCGGAGAACTGCTCAGGATCGAGCTTGTTGGCGTGCCACGAAGGAGGCCTATATCCAGCAGTGGACGAGTAGGGGCTGATGATGATGATGATGATGAACCAAATGGCAAAAAACGGAACCCTTATAGATTCATCATGTCTGGCTGTCTGTCTGTCCGTATGTCACAGCCATTTTTTTCCGAAACTATAAGAGCTATACTGTTGAAACTTGGTAGGTAGATGTATTCTGAGAACCGCATTAAGATTTTGATGCAAAAATAAGAAATAATAATAAATATTGAGAGCTCCCCATACTTGGAAGTGAAACTCATTTTTTTTTTTTTCATCAAACACTTGCGTGTGGGGATATGGATAGGTCTTCAATAATGATATCGAGGTTTCTAAAATATATTTTTTCTAAACGGAATAGTTTGCGTGACAGACGCTTCCAAAGTGAAAAAATGTAATCTAAAAAAAACATATGATGTCAATTTGAGTGTCTTCAAGGCTAGAGTGAATAGGCTCTTAATAAACTAGTGCGCTTTACCATCAACTATTGCGTCACTGCTTACCATCAGGCGGGATTGCGGTCAAGCGCTAGTTTATAATTTATTAAAAAAAAAAGTACATTACTATAAAAACTACCAACGAAAATTGTTTTGAACGAGATCTAGAAAGTAGTTTTTTTTAATACATCGTAAACCGCTTATTACAGCATAATCTTTCATAAAAATAACTTGAATCCTTTAATTTCATAACTTAATGGTACGGAACCCTTTGTGCGTGAGTCCAACACGCACATTTTTTATTTTTTTTATTTTGTTATGCCTATTATTTATCTTCGACTCTTGCAAGGTATCTTTGTGAAAGCTAGTTCTCGCCGTAGGGCCTGTTGACCTGTAACACAGGCTTTCCCCCATATCAGCTACAAGTCTCATCACAATCATCATCATCGTTTCAGCCGAAAGACGCACACTGCTGGACATAGGTCTTATAAGACAGCTCAAGGTCACTCAATGGGCAATGGAGAGGGCTATGCTTGAGGTTTCACTGCGTGATCAAATTAGGAACGAGAGTAACCGACATAGCCCGAAGAATCGCAACACTAATGTGGCAGTGGGCCGGGCACATTGTCCATAGGACCGATACCCGATGGGGTCGACGGGTTCTCGAATGGCGACCACGCACCGGAAGACGCAGCATGGGTAGGCTCTCGACAAGGTGGACCGACGACCTGGTGAAGGTCATGGGAAAGCACTGGATACGGGAGGCGTAGGACCGGTCTTCGGGGAGGCCTATGTCCAGTCTCTCACAAAGGTGGAATTCAGCTGAGATATTTTTGTATACACTAATTTTAAATCAACTTTGTGTTAAGAGAATAATACTAAGCTGGGGTCACTTTAGCAAGCTAGCAAATTGTGTTCATTAATTGTCCCAGAACACATCTAATGAAATTGCACACTTGTTTTCTTAGCCGTTCTGTAACTGGGTACAAAACACGTGCCTTTAAAATTTCATAACGTAATCAAACCTTTATGTTCCCAGTGATGGGACATACGTCTCCTCTTTACACAGAGTGGGCCGTAAAGTTACATACTTAGAATCAGTTACATAACTTGCAAATGCCTCTATACAACTTGTAACAAAAAGGGTATTTACATACCAAGGGCATGGCATCTTTAGATGATATCAAACGATATCGGAAGGGTTTCAACTCAAAATAAAGTACCAAATTTTCGGTTTTGTGTGTTTCTTAAAATAAAATCATAACAAACGTGGCAGCACACTACATACGTTAATAACTACTCGTTACCCGTCACGTTGCTTGCCAAAATCCGATAAATGTCTTCAATATCTCTGTGCGACTAGTATGATAGTAGCCTATCACAGGCGGTGTTTTTCCTCATAACTTCCTAACATAAAAAGATAGGATTAAAAACCCTTCCAATATCGTTTGATATCATGTAAAGATGCCATGCCTTTGTTATGTATATACTCTTTATGTTACACGTTGTATATACCCAAATACCGATGAACATTCTGAACTTTTTCAACGTAGCTAAAAATATTTAAAAAAAATACTATTTGTTTCAAACTCTGATGCATAATTTTTATTTAATTCAGATTCTTCATCCATATAATTTGTTTTATAAAAATAAAATTACATAAAAATTTGTATAAAGAAGTAAATAAAATTAAGGTGTTATTATTTACATGTTTTATCTAGACTGGAAGGACTCCCCGATGGCGCTATTAGTCGCTATTTAACAGCGTGCAGCCTTATCCACCGTGCCAACATCGGATAATCCCACCGGTCCACCAGTGCGGCCAGGATGGTGTTGGGACTACCGCGCGTGCAGCGCAGGATTGAAGCGCAACGTTTGCGCATGATTGCTGCAAAGCTATCGGTCTCAGCCGCCGCGAACATCGCGGAGGCACTGCAGTAGCGCGGCAGTCCCATCAGCACCCGGAAAGCGTTGTTATATTGGATGCGCAGATCGCTGTATGTCCGCTGCGTATAGTTAACCCACAGACTGCACGTGTAGAAGGACTGACAGTACGCTTTAAACAGCACAACCTTGACATTCCCCCCACACCGTGCAAACCTGCGAGCCAACATATTGCATCGGACAGAAGCCCTGCGCTCCCTTTCAATGTCTAAAGTGTCTTTAAGGTCATCGGAAACCCAGTGACCCAAATACTTAAATTGCTTGACCGTGTTTAAAGCAGTACCATTAAAATATTATTTTCCTTCTGCTTGTAGTGTGTTGTGAAGTTCGCAAAGGGCTGTTCGTTTATTATTTAAAACAATTTTGAGATGTTGGGGACGTAAGGAATAATAAGACTTGGATGAACCCCCTACCCTTTTAATTTTGCGTATTTGTACCTATCAACATTCCAACAGAACATGTAACAAAAAAAAACCTATGACTTTTGCTTTCTTTTATGATCATACATGAGAACAGTCCAAACCCTTCATAAGAAAATATAAAATCTGTTTCAACTTTCAACCCCCGTTTTACGTGAAATAGGCAATCGAAAACTTAAAATAAGTTTATTCATCAGTTTTCATCCCTTGAATAAATTTATTATTTCTAATTCACAGCAAGTATCCGAGAAGATGGCCGCCCACATGCCGAGACAGCCGCGAGTCCGTAACGACCCACAGGCCATGGAACAGCAAGCCATCGCTGATGATGAAGAGGCCGCACTTATTGCTAACCAGCAGGCACAGGTAACTGTTTATAGTAATGCGTAGTGCTAATACCACCACCCTATTCTAGTTATTATTTCCGCGACCTTCTCAGGTCATCGGTCCACCTTGTTGGGGCTACCCTGCGCTGCGTCTTCCGGTATGTGGCCGCCACTCCAGAACGTTACTGTCCTTTGGGCCATCGGTTCTACGAGCAATGCGCCCCGCCCACAGCCACTTATTTTTAGCGACTGGAAGAACTATGTCGATGGCTTTAGTTCTTCTGCGGATCTCCTCATTTCTGATTCGATCGCGCAGAGAAACTTCGAGTATAGCTCTTTCTATCGCCCTTTGATTCACCTTGAGCCTTCGTATAAGCCCATTGTGAGCGACCCCAACCATACCTTTACCTTTTTTGGGTATCTTTGGCCACCCTACAAAGGAAAAATACATGCTAAGAGAATATTGACAGCCTCCGTGGCGTAGCGGTAGCGAACGCGACCGCTGCGCAAGAAGGCGTAGATTCGATCCCCGCCCAGTGAAAATATTTGTATGCATGAATATGAGTATACTCAGTGGTCTGGTCGTGCCTTGGAAAGCACGTTAAGCCGTTGTTCCCGGTTGCCATACGAAGATCTAATGGCAGTCGTTACGGGTTGTTGGAGCCCTCAAAAGTCCAACAATTGGTCTAACTGCAATGCTTCGATAGCGCCTTCGGGTTGTGGAGGTCAAACGACAGTCACTTCACAAAAAATGTCGAAGTTTAGCCAAAATCAGCAGTTAGACTGGTAAAACCGGACCCCAGACTCCAAAAGCTGAAAAAAGTTTCGGATGCGACTGGGATTAACGCTGAGATGATGATGGTGACATGCTAAGAGAATATTGTTGTCTTATTTTTTAGGCGCGTCTAGTACAATTTGAGACGAGCATGCTGCTTGAAAAAGAAGCCTACATTAACAAAATTGAAGCTGATGTCCTAGATGTGAACCAAATTATACAAGAATTGGCTGACATGGTGAACCAACAGTCTCAGTCTGTCGGTAAGTCTTACTTTTTACCCGACTTTAATAATAATATTGTTACGAATGCACCTTATGTCGATGGTATAAGGTTCAATATTGCGTGTCATGCAGTACGTAACTTTTAAGCCCTATATCTTGAAACCTAGGCATTGTAGAGGTACGATATAAAAACGCATTGCTATTGCGTGGTAAGCCATAACATCGGCCACCGGCTGAAGTTGTCACCAGTGATCGGAATAGGTAGATTGATTTTTGGTACTTGTATCATAAATGTTCAGAGAAAGAAGAACGTGCATAAGCCATTTTCCCGGAATGTAATTCCGGATCCAAGTAAATGTTGTTAATATTGGTAGTGACATTATTACTACTCAATTCATTCAAAGGAAGGTAACTTACTTGTTGAAAAATAAAAACAAATTCCGATCGAAGCATTAATACATTTCAATACTAGCTTTCCGCCCGCGGTTTCGCCCGCGTGGAGTTCGTTTATATCGCGCTTTTTAGATTTCCCTCAAGAATATCAAATTTTTCCGGAATAAAAGGAAGCCTATGTTCTTTCTCAGGATCTAAAGATTGTCTGTGCCAAATTTCATCAAAATCGGTTTAGAGGTTTAGGCGGGAAAGCGTAACAGACAGACAGAGTTACTTTCGCATTTATAATATTAGTATGGATTAGTATGGATTTTATTTTTAGTCTCTAATTAGGGGTATGGTCAAATCAAACGGTTTTACGACAAATTCCGTAAATCCGGAGGAATGTAAACCCACCAGACAAAATCTTGCCGCCAAGCGATTCGTCGGTTTGCGACATGATGTCTGGTGAAGCCGTACGGAGGACAGGTCTGAGCAGTTGTGTTGCGATGTGTGCCGGGTACGATGCGTCAAATGTTGTTGTGTCGGGAGTTTGGTCGTGGAGGGTCTCCAGATCAATCTCCCTCTGGCGCAGCATCGTTGGTCATGTTGTTGGGTTTAACATTGCATCACCTCGCTCAACTGCCGTCTTCCTTCCTATTCACTCAGTTTTTTGAGTGAATAGGCTCTTATTAAACTAGCGTGCTTTACCATCGACGATTGCATCACTGCTTACCAGGTGACTTGATGATTACCCATCTAGAAAAAAAAAATTAAGTCTGGACTTAATAAGACGGCCAGACGCTATCTACCGTTACTTAAATCTCAAACACCATGAAATCAAAATCGTTTATTTCAAATTAACCATCACTTGGTACTTTTGAATAGTCAATGTCGGTCAATCCAAGAAAAGTGAAGCTAAATTGCACGTTCCAAAGCGTAGATCTCTATGGAGAAGAACGTGCAAGAAACTCCATGGACATTCTTTTAAAATCATAGGTAATATATGGGTTACATTTCTTCGTTACATACAGTATGTTAACTAACAGAGGGCGTTCCCGTTAACCCGAAATAGTATAGCATACATACATGCTAAAAAAAATATTTCCATTCGAAAACAAAATGTTTTAAAAAAATTTCCAATAGGAAAATATTCAATAAAAATTTTAAATTGACATGTAAAAGAAACACACTGTACACGCGAACATGAAAGACGGCAACGTCGCAATTTATTTATACATGACGACTACTATTTTGATTTAAAACAGGAGGTTTCAAATTTATTTCCAATTAGAATTTTTTTTTATTCGGATTTTTTAATGCTTATTTTTTTATGGTGATATTTTTATTTTAATCTATTAATGATATATATTAACGAGTTTAAGGGAACGCCCTCTGTTATTTAACATACTGTATTTATGTTGCTTCTATCATGTGAGCACAATGTAAAATTAATTAAAATATAAAAATGAATTAAAACCACTGGCAGCTAAGAGATGACCAGTCTCCACTGACGGCCCTTATGTATTCGGTAAGAAGCTGCTCCCTAGTACTATCAGATGGAATAATTTCTACACACATTGCTCCAAATGTTCAAAAATGTATCTGCATAAAAACGCAAATAACGCAATGAATGTTGTTGAACCATCAAAATGAAACCCATTGCTACTAATAGTCTGTTACGCAATTACCCTGCAGGATGCAATCGAAAGCCTTACTTGTGCAAGATATATTATTATTATTATTTATTGTTTATTCAGACTACATGTGGTCCATTGTGTTAGTATATGACGGGGGAAACCGTCAGGAAGGCGAGGCCGAAGTTGCGAATAATTGAAGTGTCTTCTCATCCCATGATTCTCATCAATCGTGGGTGGTATTTCGATAAAACGTTGAAAAATAACTATAGTGTGATGTTCGATTCTTATTTCTTATTCTTTGATGCTATCGTTGATGGTAAAGCGCGCTAGTTTATTAAGAGGCTATTCACTCTAGCCTTGAAGACACTAAAATTGAAGTCAGATGGAAACAGCGCCGCTGGCAAATTGTTCCAGTCTCTCGGTGTACGTGGTGTAAAACGGTGCTCAAATATAAACTAGTGCTTGACCGTTACCCGTCTGCTGGTAAGCAGTGACGCAATCTAGCGCGCTAGTTTATTAAGAGGCTATTTACTCTAGCCTTGAAGACACTAAAATTGTAGTCAGACGGAAACAGCGCCGCTGGAAAATTGTTCCAGTCCCTCGATGTACGTGGTGTAAAACGGTGCTCAAATATAAACTAGTGCTTGACCGTTACCCGTCTGCTGGTAAGCAGTGACGCAATCTAGCGCGCTAGTTTATTAAGAGGCTATTTACTCTAGCCTTGAAGACACTAAAATTGTAGTCAGACGGAAACAGCGCCGCTGGAAAATTGTTCCAGTCCCTCGATGTACGTGGTGTAAAACGGTGCTCAAATATAAACTAGTGCTTGACCGTTACCCGTCTGCTGGTAAGCAGTGACGCAATCTAGCGCGCTAGTTTATTAAGAGGCTATTTACTCTAGCCTTGAAGACACTAAAATTGTAGTCAGACGGAAACAGCGCCGCTGGAAAATTGTTCCAGTCCCTCGATGTACGTGGTGTAAAACGGTGCTCAAATATAAACTAGTGCTTGACCGTTACCCGTCTGCTGGTAAGCAGTGACGCAATCTAGCGCGCTAGTTTATTAAGAGGCTATTTACTCTAGCCTTGAAGACACTAAAATTGTAGTCAGGCGGAAACAGCGCCGCTGGCAAAATTGTTCCAGTCCCTCGATGTACGTGGTGTAAAACGGTGCTCAAATATAAACTAGTGCTTGACCGTTACCCGTCTGCTGGTAAGCAGTGACGCAATCTAGCGCGCTAGTTTATTAAGAGGCTATTTACTCTAGCCTTGAAGACACTAAAATTGTAGTCAGACGGAAACAGCGCCGCTGGAAAATTGTTCCAGTCCCTCGATGTACGTGGTGTAAAACGGTGCTCAAATATAAACTAGTGCTTGACCGTTACCCGTCTGCTGGTAAGCAGTGACGCAATCTAGCGCTAGTTTATTAAGAGGCTATTCACTCTAGCCTTGAAGACACTAAAATTGTAGTCAGGCGGAAACAGCGCCGCTGGCAAATTGTTCCAGTCCCTCGATGTACGTGGTGTAAAACGGTGCTCAAATATAAACTAGTGCTTGACCGTTACCTGTCTGCTGGTAAGCAGTGACGCAATCTAGCGCGCTAGTTTATCAAGAGAAACAGCGCCGCTGGCAAATTTATTTATTATTTATTTAGAAACATACAATTATAGCACTATTACAGAGCATTCCAATTCAGTGCTGTAAGTAAATTGTCCCGGTCCTTCGATGTACACGGTGCAAAAGGTATATAATATTTTAATTTCTAATTACAGACACTGTGGAAGCTCACGTCGAAGCCGCTTCTGCCAACGTGGAAGCCGGTGTTGATGAACTGGCGAAAGCGGCTGAATACCAGCGCAGATACCGCAGAAAAATGTTCATACTCATCCTAATAGCTGTCATAATAGCCATAATATTTATCGTATGGCTCGTCAAAGCCTTCAGATAGGCACTTCACCTTTAACCTTACGTTAACCCTATATGAATTGTGAAGGGTAATTTACCCTAACCCGTCTTCTTGAATAGTATTTATCCAATACTGTGTATATTAGGATATCGAATAGTGGAGATAGCAACGAATTTAAGAGGATCTTGGTGTGTAAGGCCCTTTTCTCACCGGATCGGCGCGTTTTCGTTTCGATACAAAGTCTTTGACTGCACAGAATCTTAAAGAAACGCAAAAACGTAATAATTCGAAGACCAAGGCGCTTATACTGCATTCGATATTTTTTTTTTTTTTATACAATATGTTAAGAAAACCCTGTCCGATCCGTGAAGGTATTGTTAGGTATCGATAACTGATTCTACTAATGCCTACAAAACCTGGCTAAACTTAAAAAAAAATTCCCCCTAAAAAATAAATAACTTAAATAAAATAAATAGGTAATTTCATGGCAACACAGGCACAGTTCATAACCTCAGTTGACCTCATGCATGTAGGTATAGGTAATTTATTTACGTTTATCGAGTCTCGAAAGAAATAATGATACTTAGGCAGCTCGTGAAAAGAACTTTTTTTTTAAGTAGGAAGGTTGTCTGACTCTCCAAATGTATCATTTCATTCGATGAGCTGATTGCTTGCTTGCTTGATTGGGCTGTGGCGGAGATGTTGTTCCATATTTCGTTTACTAATAACGATACAGGCCCAGCTGGCACCGTCGCACGAGATTAGCACGGACATGCACACAAATAAAAATCAAGTGGTGTCAAATCCGCGCTGGCCACAGTTGGTCCACCCTTACCAATCCACTGCTCGCCGAACTGATAATGGAGGTACTCACGTACAGGACAAAGATATGGTGACGCACCGTCATACTGGAACCACATTGACCACATTGACCACAATCACCTGATCACAAAACAGCAGTTGCTACCTTCCATCAGCATGTTACATTACTCTACATTAGGAAACGACATGATCACACAATACACGAATAGTCTTCACTAGAGCGATGTTCACGCGCAACTGATAATTTAAAGTAAAAATGATTTTTATTTTATAAAATTGTACCTACGGGGCTGCTCGCGGCATCCTTTGAGTAAATAGGGATGTGTAAGTAATCAAAATATTGATTTTCGATGGAAACAATTTACTTGTCTATTTTTGTTATCGATTTAGTATTGTAGTTTCTCATTCTCATTCTAGATTCAACATCGCATGGAATTGTTTAGAACTTTTACAAAACTTAAATTAGTTAGGTACACTGCTGTAAACGAAAATCATGCAAAATTTTTAATTTCAGTTTCTGTCTCAAAATCGATGATATATTGACCGTTAAAATATTTGTAAAATTTTACTAAAATTGTGTTTTATAAGTCCTTCTCGTTTCGAATTTCGAGTTTCGATTAATTACTAATAACATTATTATAACACAAGTATTAGTAAACACTAATACTTGTGTTATTATAATGTTATTAGTAATTAATCGATAAACAAACAAAAGTACTTTTACCATTGGGTAATCTGTGTTTTTAACAAATCATTCAACCAGCCCTCTAATCGGCGAACACATTTTTGTCAAATGATTGAGACTAGTTGGGATCATTTGAACCGAACGGACCAATGGGCGGGCTGAACGATCCCAACTAGTCGCAATCATTTGACAAAAATTTGTTCGCCGATTAGGGGGCAGATACAAGTTTCGATTAATAGCGATAAAAAAACGTTATTGCGCAAAAAATTAGTGCATCACTAGTTATTTCTTTTACGCCGCCGACAAAGCTCACGCGCGACGCCGCCAAAGAAATAAATAATCTAACAAAACAATAAAAGGAAAGCCGACAATTATACCGCCTAAAATGGTGTTGTCATTTTTTTAAAAACACCAAATTTTGGGGAAGTTAGCGTAAATTCGCGGGGAAAAAAGATAGTTTCAAAATTGATTAGTATTGTTACTATGATGATTATGCAAAATTTCAAATTTTATTTGGTCATGTGATTGCCTAACCTTTATTATCCTTATGGGTCGGACAGGGTTTTCTTTACATATTGTATATATTATAAACTAGCGCATGACCGCAATCCTGCCTGATGGTAAGCAGTGACGCAATCGTTGATGGTAAAGCGCACTAGTTTATTAAGAGCCTATTCACTCTAGCCTTGAAGACACTCAAATTGTAGTCCGACGGAAACACCGCCGCTGGCAAATTATTCCAGTCCCTCGATGTACGCGGTAAACCGTAAATAAACCTTTTTTATAGTCCCTTACCTTTTTAAACTAGTATAATACACGGACATATTTATTGTATAATCTATGCAAATAGTACACTATAGACTACCTGCACTATTTCTCTCTCCTTCCCCTTAGTATTCCAACTAAAGGTTGTCTGTAAAAGATCGCTCTTAGCGATAAGACCGCCCATTGTGTCACCCTTTTGTAAAATATTTTTATTTATGTTCTGTAATCTATATGTTGTACATAATAAAGAGTATCCTATTCTATTCTTCAACCGATTTCGACTTATATTGCGTTGGTGGCATGGCAAATGGCAGCTGCAGTAAATAGTTGGTATTGTGACCACTTTTGTTGCTTTCAATCCCACCTTAAGCCTATGAAATAGAAGTCAATTTCGATCTAACGAACTGTAAAAAGGGTTTGTTTAATCTTATTGCAAATGATGTGTAAGTAACCCATACTGATGATAAAACTTACTAACGACGGGTTGCACTCCGGGAGTGTCGGCAGAAGTGAAACCTTGAACAGTTGAGATCATAGCACACTCGACTCTGCTCCCACACCGCCCTAAAATAAGGCGGCTGCTCGCAATCTACGCGGCGACAGCTAGCAGGCACCCAGCAGTCCACGCGGAGACTACTAGCAGACGGCCAGCTGTCCATCCGTCGACCGCTCTAGCTTTTCGCGATTGAATGACATAGTTCGCGATCGGTTTCTATTGAAACAACTCATCTTTTTTACAATGTCTCGATTCACAACGCGCGAAAGATCGAGCGAGCGGATTACTTGGTAGATACTGACTGACTGAGCGGCGACTGCTAGCAGTCTGCTCGCGGACGCTGCGCCAACCGCTCGGCTACAACCAGCGGCCAGCGAGGCGTCAACTACCGAGCAGTCTCGGCGGTAAGCTCGCTGATAGCGAGCTGTCTGCTAATTTATGATGCCAATGTAAAATATATCTAACGTGCAATATTTAAAGCCCATATTTGAATTATATTTTTTTTTGCCGGGTGAGAGAAGAGCCGTTTAAATGTGCTATGGCCTTAACGTTGTGCATTTTTGAATATTTTGCCGTGGTTAGGGAATAATGTCCCCATCCATAACTAATCAGCAGTCAACATCCGTGGGTGCACGTAGCAGGCTGTAGTATAAAAAAAAAACACATGAACACTCGCGCAAACACCGTGCGCCGCTTAAAGGAAACAGCAAAAGCAAGCTTACTTTTTTGCCGCACGGTAAAAAAAAAGAGGTGGATATTACTTCCTTTACTCTCGCTCCGTCTTACGAATTTTCGATCAGGTCACGTGTTCTGAAGCGAGTATAAAATATTTACAATGCACAACGCCGCTAAATACGGAAATTTTCACTTTAATAATTGCCTTATCTTGTCTGAGCGTATAGCTACTCGTTTCTACAACTCTCGGCAGGTTAGTGCAATAAAGTTCAAAAGTGGTAATGCACTTTTGACCCTTACCTGTACACGGTGTAGCCTGAATATAATAATAATAATACGAATAGTAGAAATTATAAACTAATATGTAAAATTGAAGAACGTTGTTGTTTAATAATTTGCAATATTTTTAAATTTAATTAATGATTTTCCTCAATGATAGTCAGTCATCCTCCTGCCGAATTTTTCCGATAACTGTGTTATTTAAAAGCCAGAGCGATTGCCTTGAACGTCTCCCGGTTGATGTAAGCTCTCTGTATACACATGTTTATTCTTTTTCTTCTTCAGCCTATAGAGGTCCACTGCTAACAAAGTCCTCCCCCCAGGCTTTCATTACATTTGGGACATACTCCTCATGCTTGGCAGGCGGGTTGGGGATCGCAGTGATTTGATATTCGACAGGAGAAGCTGCTGTTAATTTAACATACAGTATGTTAAATAACAGAGGGCGTTCCCTTAAACTCGTTAATATATATCATTAATAGAATAAAATAAAAATATCAGCATAGAAAAATAAGCATAAAATAATCCGAATAAAAAGAAATTATAATTGAAAATAAATTTGAAACCTCCTGTTTTAAATCAAAATAGTAGCGCGGAATAGTATCTACCTAACGTTGCATTGCCCAACACACATCAATCAATTAGATCTTAGATCGCCGCCGCATACGCGGCTCGTCATTCATAAATAAATTGCGACGTTGCAGTCTTTCATGTTCGCGTGTACAGTGTGTTTCTTTTACATGTCAATTTAAAATTTTTATTGAATATTTTCATATTGAAAAATTTTTAAGCCATTTTGTTTTCGAATGGAAATATTTTTTTAGCATGTATTTATGCTATACTATTTCGGGTTAACGGGAACGCCCTCTGTTAGTTAACATCCTGTATAACATGGCTATAACGTTCATATTTCTATGGAGTGTGCAATAAACCCCATTATTCATAAACGTTAACTAGTGATTAGCGACTGTTTAAGCAAACATTTCGACGTTTGCTCGTCACTTAACTTTTATCATCGTTTATGAATAAACACCATAGTGTTTAAGGGGTTTATTCATAAACGATGATTAAAGTGACGTTAAAAATTAAAAATGTATGGATAAACAGTACAGTAATACCCCGGACTTACGCGATGGGTGGGACTGAGCGCTATCCGCGTAAGTCGAATTCGCGTAAGGCGGGGTACAATTTACAACGGACAAAAAACACACACAATCGTAACTTATATACCTACGCGCCGATTCCGCACTACACGTATGTGCCTGTTGTAAACTGAACGAATAATATTGCGGGCAGGGAGGAGCCAGATACAAACGCCACCGCTTGTCCTTGACTGAGTGGCGTTCAAACAAAAAAAGAATAGACGAGAAAATTAAATCGCGTAAGTCGGGGTATTACTGTAACTAATCACAAGTTAAACTTTACGCAGCGTTTATGAATAAGGGGTAAAATGTATTGGTAATACATATTGGTCGTAATATAAGTAGCTTTTTGGGCTTAAGTAGGTTCTAATATTTACGAAACAATTTCTTTCATTAGAATGTTATATTTATTTACGCTGAATAACTTGATCTGTGATTACTGGATTTTTGTTTTGTGCTTTTGTCCATTAAATTGTTATTTAAAAAAAGGGTAAAAATAGCCCCATATTTATGACTGTAAAAAATTACGCAGTGTTTTGCTGGACCACAGGTTCTGAATGCAGTATTGCCAAGATTGTAGCAATGCAAAATGGTCACATGAATTTCATTAATTAGACTCTCCTAAATAAGTTTCGATGCCCTGGTAATCATCATCATTATCAACCTTTTTATCGTCCCACTGCTGGGCACAGGTCTCCTCTCATACAGAGAAGGATTGAGCGTAATCACCACGCTTGCTCAATGCAGGTTGGCGATTTCACACTTAAAGTCCAGGTTTCCTCAAGATGTTTTCTTTTACCTTCAGTCATTGGTGTGCAAGACACACTTAGAAAGTACATATACCTTTAGAAAAGTTACATTGGTACTTGCCTGACCTGGAATCGAACCCGCGCACTCATACTTGAGAGGCTGGTGTTTTAACCACTAGGCCACCACGACTTAGTGCCCTGGTAATATTGGGATAAAAATCTTCTCTGTACTTATCCCGATCATAAACTTTCTCGGTGCCAGATTTCATCAAAATTGGCCTAGCAGTTTGAGCGTTAGGACTCAACACACTCGCTCACAAACTTTTTCCTTTATAATATTAGCGCGTTAGCAATTTTTTTTAATCGCTGACGAATAATTATAGCGCCGAACCATGTACTCAACCTGTAACTGGGTGTATATCTATGTATGATGTATACAATATGTAAAAAAAAACCCCTTCCGACCCATAACAATAATAAAGGTTAGGTAAACACATGTCCAAATAAAATATGAAATTTTACATAATCATCATAGTAACAATACTAATAAATTTTGAAATAATCTTTTTTTTCCACGAATTAATTCCAACTTCCCCGAAATTTGTTTTTATTTTTTTAATGTGACAACACCATTTTCGACGGTATTATTACGCGACCGCGTGGCGTGTGCCCTGCCCCCGTTCACCCGCGCATGTAATAAGTTACCTCCTTTTGCGTAATAATATTTATATTTTTAAGGTTTTTTTTTTAAGTTTAGGCTTTATAGGCATTTGTAGAATCAGTTATCGGTACCTACCTAACAATGCCTTCACGGATCGGACAGGGTTTTGTTTACATATTGTACATTTAGAGGCATCTCTGGCATCCTGTATAACCTGCTGCATTTAAACAAACCTTTTTTTTCAATCCGTTCAATCGATTTTGGAGCAAAATTTGGCTGCAATAAAAAACTTGTTACCACTTTTTTTTTCTTATAAGCCCATTCTTATGATTACGGAATAGAAATCAAAATCTGTTGAACGCACTGTAAAAAGGATTTTTAAATGTCTTACTATATTCTTAATGAAGTATAACATGCTACTTATTTATTATAAGCTTTTAAAGCTATAGATGATATAGAATTTCGCAACTATTGTGAATAACCAAGCTATCTTATTTAATAGTGAATTGTATAATTTATTATTTTAATCATGTATGTAATTATAATAAACGACCCACCAACTACCACTGCTGATAAAAAGTACAGAAGGTCGGCTCAACACACAACAAGGAACTTTATTTGTATAATATTAAGGTTCATTTTTATATGAAACGCTTGATGATATTTGCTTACAGGCATATGTACACTATTTATATGGCAATAAGCTTCATAATCGTATATAAATTCCTAGACTTTGTAACTGACTAATATACTTGCCAAAGTAAATACGACCTTCTGTACCCCATCTTTTTCCATCAAAATGGCGTCGCGTTCGTTTTAGAATGTGTCTACGGGTTCGTTCAATAAATATAATAAAAATATTATAACCAATGTGTATAAGGCGTTTTTTTGGATGGGAAATCATCTAATGACCTCTCCCCCTCTGGGCGGAGCGCAAGGGCCTGTCAGATTTTACTGACTAAATCCCACTCACTGGTCTTGATCCAGTTGGGATCGTTCGGACCGCCCATTGGTCCGTTAGGTCCAACGATCCCAACTTTTTTTGTTTTACATATTATAAACCAGCGCTTGATCGCAATCCTGCCTGATGGTAAGCAGTGACGCAATCGTTGATGGTAAAGCGCACTAGTTCATTAAGAGCCTATTCACTCTAGCCTTGAAGACACTCAAATTGTAGCCCGACGGAAACACCGCCGCTGGCAAATTGTTCCAGTCCCTCGATGTACGCGGTATAAAGGAGGAGGCGAAACGCTTCGTCCGGATCGTAGTGGTGTTAACAACGTAAGGGTGGAAACCAGCCGTACGACGGGTCGTCCGCTGGTGGAACGGAGATGGGGGAATTAAATCATGCAATTCCCTCGCACACTCCCCGAAATGCATCCTATAGAACACCGAAAGGCTGGCTACTCTACGCCTGTGCTCTAGGCTTTGGAGACCAACTCGTGTTAGATCAGGGTCACCAATCAGACTCTTTGCACGTCTCTCCACTGAATCCAACTAGTCGCAATCATTTGACAAAAATGTATTCGTCGATTAGGGGGCAGAAGTGTAATTGCGTAACACACTACCAGTAGCAATGGGTTTCATTTTGACAGTACAACAACATTCATTGCGTTATTTACTTTGTTGTGCAGACACATTTTTTGAACATATGGAGCAATGAATTAACATTATGCTTCTAAATTATTCCAATTGATAGTAATAGTGTCTTACGGAGTTTTGGCGGGAAGCTGAGTGCCACGCTCATTTTTCATTGGACTTTTAAATTATTTATAGTGTCGTTTACTAAATAAAAACGCGTGATTTATGGTAGAACAAAGTGCATTCAGTGAATAATTCATAAAGAACAGTGAAATATTGTAGCATAGTGGCCACATTATGGCTTTGAACCAAATCTTCCTCCGTGTTCGGTCCGCGCGGCCGTCTTTTTCGACATGAATAATTCATTACGTGACATTGGCTAAATGCACAAACCGTGCGAAGCCATAAGAGAAAGAAAGAAGAACTTTTGAAGATTTTTATTTTACTTGACATTGGCACAAAGTCATAACTAGTGCCACACTACAAAATAAAAATAAATAGTGTCTTACGCAATTAGGATGCTTACCAGTAGGCAGCTTGCCGCCCGCAAGCCCCTACCTACGGTGACTAGGAGTTCAATATTTTTTTTTTATAAATTATAAACCAGCGCTTGACCGCTATCCCGCCTGATGGTAAGCAGTGATGCGATCGTTGATGGTAAAGATTTGATTTTCTCCTAATTGTCTCTCTCAAGCGCTCATCATTACTGCTTCGCCGAAGGATGTGACGACCTGCCATGCTTTCTCGCTCCTACTACTACCGCATGACACGGCGGTACTCCGCCCAAGCCGGGCAGACCTCCACTGTGTACCAGGACTTATGTAATACAAACAATTATAATTATTATTTATGCAGCTGGCCACCCTCCTCTCGGTAAGAGGGAGTGGTCCTGTTGTTATATTATAAATGGTATTTATTATTTTATTGGGCCTGGAGCCCTGGACCCATAACTGCATATACTTTAATATTCAATGTTTTGCCTTTTGTTAATAGCGTTGATTTTTCGCAGAACCTAAAATGTTCTAATTATATTGATTTATAAAAACTTTTCCCGAAGCCTTATGGTAATTCTAAAGGCATTCTGAAATTAATTTATTTGGTAAAATTTCATCCATTTAGGACATTTTGAAAAAGTAACAAACATCCACTCATCCCTCAAACGTTCGCGTTAATAATAACGCACACACGGCGCGAGACCGTCATTTTTCAAAAAAGAAAAAATTAAGTTAAATGCGTAATAAGTGTCCTGAAGCAACACTTGAACGCTTAGTGCAACTTTCGTACACATAGTTTCCATAGGATGGCAATGATGTAAAAATCTTTAAGTGTCATATGTAATTATTGAGATCTCAAAGTTATAAATGCTTCTCCTGAAAAAAAGCAATGTCGCAAAAGTGACGGTTTTGCATCGGGGTGAGATATTAATAGGAAGTAGGATTTGAAGCCTCGGCCTTGATGTTTCTGCCACCCGATGGAATTATACCTGAGCACCATACCTTTTTTGCAAAGGAACTATGTAGGGTGGCTTTGAAGAAAAAATAAAACTGCTTTAATTCCGAATCATATCTTTGTATTTAAATTAAACTGACGAACTAGTACACAAAAAGAAAATTGTATAAATAACGAACAATTCAGTGGCGCCTTTACATGGATAAGCACGCTTTTCTACTCAATTGATAGTTTTTTGTGATAGTGCACAATGTTGGCTGTCTTAAAAAATAACTAAATATAAATAGAAACTTTCAGAATTACTATGCATTCCAATTCAGAGAGGACGTATTCAATGCTAATTGCGTTGCCTCCTATACATTGCGTCTATAAGCACCGTCAAATTTGCAGACTCCTTGCGTCCAATTCGCACGAACTTTTCAATTAATGCAAGTATCAAGTATGCTCGGACCTTACTCGCTTTTTGGACGCATCGTACGCGCGGGATTCGCGGCAAATTCGCCCTCTCTGGACCACTTTTACTGACCAAGTAGCCAACTGAGCCGAATGAGAAAAGTATTCTTATCTATGGTTTGTTGATTCTAAACATTGTACACTACCACCCCTAAGACTGTGAAAAATATTCTTTTACGTATCACGAAATAAGTTTAAATTAAGATCATTTTATTAGTAATATTGCTTCAGGAACATTTATATTGGGCACCCGTTTATTTAGAAACAGTTTAAAAACTTACTCCCCCTATTACGACACGAAATCTAACTGTAGTTCCAGACTTAACCTTTGTATCAGTATTTGTATTTCGAACTTTATTGAGGTTAAGTCTAAGTTCTTAATACAAAAGTGACAACTTAAAACCGAACTAAACTGTCATTTTTATATAAAGAATTTAATTTCTATAATGATTAGGTGCATAATTCAATAACCATTTAGGTGGTTTAAACCTGATGTAAATAACATCCATATTTTGTAATAAGTGGTTGGGGTTTAAGTGAAATCGAGTTACAAATGAGAATGGCGTTAGTATAAAATTACATTTTAGAATGAATACGATATCAATAAACGGGTGCAAATATCTTAGAGAGATCTAAAAATAGCTTTTAATAATTTCATAACTGAAAAAACAATTTCAATAGTAATTTACATTTTCTCACAAAATAGAAACAACACTAGCTTACATACTGTAACAAGACTTGTTTACACATTAAAATTAAATATCTACAATAAATATTATTGCTTATAAATGATACTAGTTAAAGGACAAAGTACAGGATAATCAATATAAATAATTATACTAGAAAACATAAAGTCGATAAAAGTATCGATATTGATACGTCACAAGAACGGCACAACACTATGTGTCAGTTTCTATTTTGTGTGGCACGGTATAATTAAAATAAAACAAACAAATGTAATATAAAGGTGAAACAACATTAATGCTTAAAAATATCAAAATTTTCGTTTTTCTATAACCTAAAGTCCTGTTTACAATGGTCTACATTAGCTCCAATTCGTCTACCTACAGCATTCGTATAAAAACACTTCAATCTTAGTACAGGGTACTGCAGTATGGTTGCTTCTCACTCTCACACACTGAGTTTAAGCAAGATAAAGCATTAGCCGTGTAGAGAGGGAGGTGTTTAATTTATCGATGTACCTATAAGTGCGAAAAAGAGGTGATAACACTTTAAGATGCATGCAAATTGTAATACTTCCCTATACTGCACCTGGGCTACAAAAGCCTTGCTATTGCATACAACGGGAGTGGTACAAAGATCTTTTGACGCCTGTATGCCTAGTATGAGTTTTCATTACGAGACTCGATCGTCAATATCGAGCGCGTTTGGCGCTCTCATTGGTTGAGAGTTCATACAACCTTGAAGCGGGCCAATCCATGAGTCAAATCGATATCGACGATCGAGTTTCATAATGAAAACTCATTCTAGGACTACTGAACATTGACAGAGTGGCGTTGTTGGTAAACATTTGAAAAATGGTTACAGATATGGCATTTAAAAAAAAAAAACATGGCGCCGTAAATTTTGGCGCCAAAAGATGCTTGTGGCTTGGTACCTTCTTAACAATACAGTAACAACACTCGCCAACATCAGCCATTGAAACACAGGAAAATAATAAAAATTTAGCCAATAAGTATGGTAACGAGACAATTTGGACTTTCCCAACTTAAACTACACAAATAATGCGATTTATTGTCGCCAATTATTAAGAATTACACCAGTCAAGATAAATATTGGAACATTATAGAGTATTAGAATGTTGCTATTATAATTATAGGAATTTGTAAGCAGGCAACACAAAAGGCCAGGCTAGCGCGGTTTTTACGAGGCGATCTTTTTCGTGCCCTGGATTTTCAAAGCTCTGAAAGTACCAAGTTGAAGACAGGATAGTACGTGTTTAACGCACTGGGATGCGTTCTATTGGAATCCATTCGGCTCAACGAGACGAGCTGAAATTTCAGCGCGCGATAAATTCCCGTCGAGACATTTTTGTGCGAGCGAATGTGGGCTAAGTTGCTAACTGCTTACAATTCCGTTGTATGAACACTATAGTGTGGCTTTAAACTGCATCAAATTGTTTATTATTATTATATCCAATCATTTCTTCACATCATAAAATAGTCATAAAACAAATTAGTTCAATTTTCCAAAATATCTTCACACATACATTTTTAGTTTTATTTCGAGTATAGATGGTTACAAAAAGTTACTCAGTATTATTGCAGAAACATGGATGATTTTACTCTAAATCAATATTTTATTCTTAATAATTCACATTGCGTTTAATTACACGGTGGAGACGAAAATATGAAAATAAATTAACCCACGTACTTTTTTAAATATTGAACAAAGCATCAACATTATTATACTAATGGTGCCACAATTCTTCACATCTTTTCTCATCTCTAAGGCATGTGCCTTAGAGAAAAAATTGTGGCACTCCGAAAGAAAGAGAGGAAACGAAGTTTCGGTCTATCTTTATCTCTCTCAAAATCATCAATCATCTATGAGGAAAGAGATAGTGCTAGACCCAAAGCATATGCCACTCTTTCACTCTTTTGAAACCAAAAAACATACTGCAGATTATACGCGTACGGCATGTCCATTAGTGTATGTCCATGGAACAGTTACCCGTCCGCATATCCAAAAATTGAACCAAATATATCCAATATTTTTACTGTTGGCTTTAGCTACTCAAAGATTGGCAACCCTCATCGTCGGCCCATCGCGTCGGAATTTTGTTTCGTAATTATGATACGATTTATTTCAGAGTTTCAAAATACTCCTAATTGTCATCTCCACATTGTATAAAAAGATACATTTAATTTAAATAGGCTACTGGATGCAAATGCTGCAACAAAATACTCCCACTAATGCAAAAAAATTATGTTGCAACAAAAAGAAAAAAAATTTGATGCAGTTTTATTGCTTTTCAAGTGAAACACTACTTTAATAGATCAACGCGCAAGCGCTTTGATATGCAGTGACAATTATAACAAATTACAACTACTCATTCAGTTAGATTTGGTTCATCAAAATGCATTTATTTCCTTTTTAATTATATTTCTTTACGTACACTAAGGTGGGACACTCATGGGCGATCAAACGCTTGAAAAAAAATCGCTTTTACTTTTTGTACTAGATCCACAGTCTTAAACTTTTACGTAAATCCATAACAAACGACGCAAGTTTCTTGCTTGTGTGTAATAAAATTGAAGTTTCAGTTCAACTTTCAGATCAATGACCCCTGTGGAATAGATACCAATTTTTTTGCCAATAACACGTGTAACAAATTATAGAAATACTTTGAAAATTTTATTTCACAAAATTGGCGGATATCGCCAATGACAGTCTAAATAGACGGCCGCGTGAACCATCTACGAGGGAGGTTTGAGGCAAAGTCATGATGTGGCCACTATGCTGCGGTATTTCAATGTTTCTTATAAATTATTTACTGAATGCACTTTTTACTACATAAATCACGCGCTTTTATTTAGTAAACGGCACTATAAGTAATTCAAAAGTCCAATGAAAAATGAGCGTGACACTCAGCTTTCCCGCCAAAACTTCATGATACGTCACAGAGAATAAAACGCACTATGTAGACTAATACATTTACCGAAAGACGCAGCGTAGGGAGGCCCCCAACAAGGTGGACCGATGACCTGGTGAACATCGCGGGAATCCGCTGGATACGGGAGGCGCAGGACCGGTCGTAGTGGAGGCCTATGTCCAGTCTCTCACAAAGGTGGAATTCAGCTGAGATATTTTTGTATACACTAATTTTAAATCAACTTTGTGATAAAAGAATAATACTAAGCTGGGGTCACTTTTGCATGCTAACGAATTGTGTTCATAAAATGTCTCAGAAGACATCTAATGAAATTGGACACTCGTTTTCTCAGCCGTTCTGTAGCCGATGGATGCGGGCAGCACAAGACCGGTCATCGTAGAAAACCTTGGCGGAGGCGTTTGTCCAGCAGTGGACATCTATAGGCTGAGAAGAAGATGTAGACTAGCACCCTAATTGCTTAACACATTATCACTATCAACTTCAATTATTTTTCTTATTAGAAAATCCATTGATAAAATATTAAACTAAGGCAGATATGTCACTAGCGCACTAAAAATGAAGCGTACAAAAGGAGGTAAGTCCTGTATCTCGCTTTAGTCACTCTCAATACACTCGTAAAAACAAACGACAAACACTAAGAGCGCAAACGACAAACACTAGCCATCTTTTTCTTCTCTATGCTTTAGATTGCGCCCCATCTCACTCATACTGTACCAATTTATGCTGAATAAAAATATGCATGTGTGCTGCTGCTGTGTTCGGCACATTTTTTTTGGTCAGTTTGTTAGAATATATCGTATCTGTTTAATATTTTATCAATGAGAAAATCCGACATGGGGCCCTTTTGATTCTCTCGATCACAAACTAAACTAATTTTAAGTTAAATGCATCTTTTCTTTCTACATTATTAAGAAAAGGACAGAAGGAGATTTCTATTTGGCTCATTTTGCCGGGCCTAGGGTCGGGAACCCGTGTGGAGGCGTCGCATTTTGGCTTGGCTCAGGTGGCCTTGACCCTAGGCAGGGAGCCGGACGCTCAGTGCCACCACTGCGTCCAATACGGGGAGGACACGGCGCAGCACACGCTCTCAGAGTGTATAGCTTGGGAGGAGCAGCGCCGTGTCCTCACAAATGAAGTAGGAGGCGACCTGACGCTACCGGCAGTAGTACGGAGGATGGCCGGCAGCGCAAAGTCGTGGGACGCGGTGGTGTCCTTCTGCGAGGACGTGATGTCGCAGAAGGAAGCTGCGGAACGGGAGAGGGAGATCTCAACTCCCTTCCCGGACCGCAGAAGACGCACCGGGCGCCGAAGAAGGGCGGATAACGCCCTCTTCCGCCCCCCATGAATGGGTCCAGGGGCGAGGGACATGGGGAAGTCCCCGCCCCCTATTCGATGGACCCCGAGGCGGAGGCGCGCGCGAGTGTCAGCGCGCGCCTCTGAGGCGATGCACGGGGTAGCTTAACACCCCACTACCCCGTGCCGGAGACGAGGCCCGGACAGACCGGGCCAGCACGAGTGTGGGGCTGCGGAAGAATTTAGACTCCCGCGTCCCCACGCGCGCTCGTGATAGAAGAGACACCGGGGTGGTTTTAGTCAGTAAAAGTCTGACAGACCCCGTCGCCCACCCTAGAGCGGCGGTCATCCTATGAGGATTTCCACCCAGAAAAAAAAAAAGGTGGCCTTGACCAGATCAGGCTTGTGGAGTGGTGGTGTGCTGGAATTTGGTGGTACAGCGCGCCCAGTTCTCTTTCGACAATGATGCGACAGGTATAAACTGTCATCAATTCTTTGTTGCGGTGGTTCCTGAAATTACCTATTCCCGCAGGCCGCGTTTCACGTGTGTTACCTGACCCCCGTCAGTAGCGACGCTAAGGGACTATGTACCGTAAATCAGAAGCGTTAGTCAGGAAAGCTAATCAGAAGCGTTAGTCTGACTCTATAGTTATTGTTGGATGTATCTAGTGAGAGAGAGAGTGAGTTCAGAACAGGTTGCGTCTAAATAGGCTATACTTATCAAGTTTTATTAATTTCTATTTTATGCACAAGCTAACTTTTGTTATGATTGGAGCTGTGGTCACAACGGTTCACCTCACGAAACCTTCTATAAGAAAAAATTGTCTGCCCAATAACGTAAAAGACGTAATTAATGTTCATTGAACTGTCAAAATGAAACCCTAAAAATTTACCGCAAAAACATACCGACAAAATTATCGTCGACTCCAACGATTAATCGTCCAACCGTCTGAGCGTCCGTGGGTCCCAATTTCCGTTATCTAAATGATATTAGGTATTCACAGATTATTGTTTATATATAAGACAGGCATATGTACAATTTTATGTTTGCCAAATTCTGTTAAGATGTGACGAGACCATTTATAAAGTAATAAATTCTTTTATAGGGAACAGCTATGTTTTTTTTTTAAATTCAGTCTTATTTCTGGTATTTATTTACAAAGGGCATTTTGAGATTTTTTAAGAATATGTGCTAGGAGAACTTTGAATATTATTTTGGACAACAATTGCGAGATTCTTAGAGCATCAGATCATCTATACTTACTAATATACAAGGTAATTTTTGTTAATGCGGAACCTGAATATAGTTTGTTCAGAATAAGCAACTGAATCGACTCAAATTATTTTTACACCATGTTATATTTTTTCACAAATACATTTAGAAAATATTACAGTATGGTTACTGAGCGCGCTACGCACCTTACGCGTGCGCACAGCTGACGCTACAGGTCAATGTACCCGGCTCGCCCGTCCAAACGGTGCGTGGACCATTTTTGTTGGGACAACCAAGTAGGATAACAAGTTGCATAACTCTGTGGTCTTTCATGATATCTTTTTGAAATTTTGTACATAGATTCTTTACTTAAAAATACTGGACACGTGTTTCGGGTTTCGCATAAACAAAAAATAATGTATAAAGCTGAAGAGTTTGTCTGTTTGTTTGAACACGCTTATCTCAGGAACTACTGGTCCGCCTCAATATTGACAACAGACTTACTAATCGGGAATATTCAGGGGAAGTGATAATTCAAATTTTCATTACAGATTCACTGTCATAAATCGTACACTTTTGTGTCTGCTTACACAGACTTGGAATCATTTGAAACATATTGGAAATCCATAATATGTTTGGAAAATGTGTCAACTCAACAATGTAATCAATGCAATGAATGTTGTTGTACTGTCAAAACAAAACCCATTGGTACTGATTGTGTTAGACAATTACATTACGGCTCAGAGAAGACATTATCACTTTTTATCGTATTTAAAAAAGAACGCTGGGTCATTAAAATAAGGTTGATTATTTTATAAGCCCCGCAAGTTGATATTGCGATTGGCGGCCATGTTGGTGACGTAGTCGAAGTCGCACTGGTTAGAAAAAAAATCTTATAGATAGTAGTAAAAAAATACTCCTTCTCTTGAAATTCGTTATAATGAATGAAAGTTTATTTGTCAGAATATGAGTGAGTAGGTATAAAAATGAATGCATAATAAAATTAATTTTGTATTAAAAAGTTATTTGCTAGCTGTCCTTTTGTGACAAGGTTCCATCGCAATATCAACGTGCGGGGCTTAATGTCACTTCTTTTTTTAAAATCAAAATTCTTAAGAGTCGACTTAACGCACAGTGACATGACAAAACCAACCTTATTTCTATGTACTAACGTCTTAAATGTACTAAAATTTTGATCCAGCCGTCTCTTGTTGCCCTCTCCAGCGATGTCGTAAGCCCAGGCTCCCCACAGGTTCGTGCCCTTAACGTGTAGTCACTTAGTTTTTAAGTAAAAGTAAAGGAGTAAGCAAATTCTTAGATTAATAACAAAATATTTGTAGTATTTAAATTCCCATTTAAATGCTCTAAGATAACAACAATCCCAATGTCATATCGTATCATATTATATTAATATATTGCTTGCTTCAATACTATTGAGAAAAAAAAAACTGTGTACAACAGGCAATGAAATAGAAAATAGATTTCTATGCATTAGATCTCTCGTCACATCACTAACAGTTCTAACAACGACAATTTGACAATTTGGTCGCATTTATTATTAAAAAATATATACCGTCAGCAGAAAAGGTTACAGATATTTTTAACAAAATATTTTTTACGCAGTTATGTATCTTTTTTATCACAGAAACTGTCGAGAAGCATATTCTTATATTTTGTCTATATATTGCTTTTCTTTAATGCTATAATGCATGTATTCGAGTCTTGAAATATTTTTTTATTAAATGCATTGATAATAGTTTTGTGATATTAATATACAATATGTAAAGAAAAGCCTGTCCGATCCGTGAAGGTATTGTTAGGTATCGATAACTGATTTTACTAATGCCCACAAGCCGGGCTAAACTTAAAAAAAAAAACCCCTAAAAATAAATATTATTTCACAAAAACAGGTAACTTAATACATGTGCGGTAGGCAATCCATGCGCGTGCGACGGGGGCCAGGGCACGCCGCCCGTAGTCGCATCGCTTATAATAATACCGTCAAAATAGTGTTGTCACTTTTTTTTTTAATTACAAAATTTCGGGGAATTAATTTGCGGGAAAAAAAGATTATTTCAAAATTCATTAGTATTGTTACTAGGGTTGTAACGGAGCTTCGCCTCCGCTTCCGTTACTGCGGAAGTTCCGCAAGAAATCGTATCTTCGCTTCCGCCTCCGCCTCCGCACAATTTTTTGCGGAGTTATAACGGAGGTTTATTTACGTATTTATAAAATAAATAACGCGTAAGCTGCGACGCTCGATAACCGTCCGGCCGCGTTTGAGCGCGAAATGGTCAAGAATCAACTAGTGCGAGGCGGGAATGCGGCAAACACAATTTGTTTCTCCTTAATTTTCATTACAAGAAGGTAATATTTTTTTACCAAGTATACTACTATTAATGTACGTATATAAAATAAAAATTTTGTTTTAATTAACCATAAATTTCATTTCTTTTTCTATATGTACTTTCACCTCCGCCTTCGCCTCCGTTAACCTGAGACTCGTCGCCTTCGCATCCGCCTCCGCCTCCGCTAACAAGCCTCCGTTACAACCCTAATTGTTACTATGATGATTACGTAAAATTTCATATTATATTTGGTCATGTGGTTACCTAACCTTTATTATCCTTATGGGTCGGACAGGGTTTTCTTTACTTAATGTAGAAACACTAAATCTAAGTAACGATAATTATAGCCAATTCAATGGACTATTGATTAGGGATTTTTACACGCTTAGTTTAGGGTTCCGTAGTTTCCTGTCCGTCGTAATAAGTGTACACGTTGTTAGAGTTAAATAAGGGTTTTACATTGAGTTGACCTAAGTATGGAATCCTAAAAACGGGCCCACAGAGGACGGTAATAACTAAAGGAGTTATAGATTCCAACTATTCTATCGCTCATACCCGTCATGAGCCTTTCAACTCAGGAAAAATCTTTACAGCGCGAATCTAACCAAAATATAATGCCATCTCTCGGGAAATTAGGTTACAATAACATTTGGTGCATCGTATCCGGCACACATCGCAACACAATTGCTTAGACCCGTCCTCGACGTCGTCGTCGTCGTCAGAGTTTGGTCGTGGAGGGTCTCCAGATCAATCTCCCTCTGGCGCAGCATCGTTGGTCGTGCTGTTGGGTTTAACATTGCATCACCTCGCACAACTGCCGTCTTCCTTCCTATTCACTAAGTCTTTTAAGTTAATAGGCTTAATTAACTAGCGCGCTTTACCATCAACGATTGCATTACTGCTTACCATCAGGCGGGATTGCAGTCAAGCACTAGTTTATAATGATAAAACAAAACAACAAATTAGGGTACTAATTTATTAAAACTAGACAGGTTATGTATGTTGGAATTTCGGTGGTAATTTTGGTTTGCGTGAACCGATTTTAATAATTGTTTTAATTATTTTATTTCAAATTGTTTTTTAGAAAAAAATGTAAACCTAAATAAAAAAAGATATGCTTGCATATATACAGTTAAATTACAAACTTAGTTCAGAAATGGTTTTGTACAATTTTTCATAAACTATTTAACCTATCAAGTTCAAAGTCATTTTCCTAGAAAGTCTTTATTAAATTGTACTTTGTTCCATATTTTTTAAACTTATGGTTCAATAGTTAGAAGCAATTATTTCCGAGAATATTAACATTATCAAAAAGTGATTTTAGTAAATTTTCTTACTCTATTTTCATTTATTGAGTTGAAAGAAAAATCTCTTCCCACGTTTTGTGTATGGGTCCCGCCCAATAAAACATTTTTTACATTTTTTATATTAGAACTTTGTCGGCCTGATTGATTTACATATTGGTACCAAATTTAAACTTTCTAGTGCTAACAGTCCCTGAGACTATCCGAGGACGAACAGACAGACTTGGCGAAACCATAATGGTTTCTAATTTACTACGGAACCCTAAAACAGTATAAATTTCTGTTCAACTCAGTTTTAATGTCTTGATTCCAATCAAAATAGTTTAAAAAAATATGAAATTTAACAACACAAGATTTACGAGGAAGAATTAAAAAAAACATAAAAATTGAAACATAAAAAAAATCTTTCAGAAATTATATTTCCAATTATTTATAAACAAAAAAAAAACCGACAGCATCGTTATCACTTTTATTTTAATTCGATATTTTTTTTTTATAGTTGTTTCTGCTGACGGTACAAACAACTATAACTTACTACTACCGCAGCTTGGCTTGGCGTTGTTGCCAGACTGCATATTTCGCGCAGGCTGTGTCTATCATTTGATTCATATGCCGCGTCAACGTCGTCGCTAACGGAGTTAGATCCCGAAGCATTTTTTCCTGTGAATGTGAAAATATTGGTTGGAAATTAGTGTAATAAAACTTTGGTAATGCAAAGAAGTCGGGTTTAATAGTGGTTTTTGATTTGATTAATATTAAGTGGATCTTGCCCTTCTTGGCACTATGTGGTACCGGGCTTAGAATAGTACCATCCCATATCCTCACGCTGGTATAGGAAGAGGCAACTAAGGGAACTCCCACCAGGGAAGCAGGCAGCAGCGCTTCTCCTGTGGACTATCAAATTACTGCGATCCCCAACCCGCCTGCCAAGCATGGGGATTATGGCAATCCCAAATGTATGAAAGCCTTGGGGGAGGCCTTTGTCCAGCGTGGACCTTATAGGCTGATGAAGAAGAAAGTGGATCTTTAAGAAATGGACAAAAGTTCGTGTGGTTTAAGCTTAAACCCCATGTTGACACCATTACGATCCGGACGAAGCGTTTCGCCTCGACTTTTATAAAGCGGGACTGGAATATTTACCAGCGGCGGTGTTTCCGTCTACAATTTAAGTGTCTTCAAGGCTAGAGTGAATAGGCTCTTAATAAACTAGCGCGCTTTATCATCAACGATTGCATCACTGCCTACCCATCAGGCGGAATTATGGTCAAGCACTAGTTTATAATGAGGAGAAAAGACACCTTAGAAATAATGATTAAAAGTGTGACACTGTATTTCTTTTTTTTGGTTCAATTCTTTCCGTTCGGGCGAATGGAAAAGGCAAAGGCATAGTACGCCATACAGCCAAGTCTTCAGTAATTTTTTTTCTTCATTAAATATCTATCCTAACTTATCCTAGCATAACTTAACCTAAACTAACTCCTTTCGTTTTACGCGTTTGGACGATAAGGAGCGGTTTAGCGTAAAGACATGATGAGGCCACTATGCTACAATATTTCACTGTTCTTTTTGAATTATTAACTGAATACACTTTTTACTACATAAATCACGCGTTTTTATTTAGTAAACGACACTATAAATAATTTTAAAAGTCCAATGAAAAATGAGCGTGACACTCATCTTGACATTCACGCCAAAACCTCACTGTATTTCTTTTACTTCAGTAAAAAACTTATCCATAAATAAAAAAAAAAATGTGTTACGGCCGGAAATACAACTCGAGCAGAAAAAGGTTTCGTTTTCGACCGAAAGAAAATCCATTGTCGTTCAAACTCTACTGACGCTGGTTTTAAGACTGAATAATAAAATGTCTTACCTCAAAAGGCCTCAATTTAACATTCCTAAATCGGAGCAGTGCTTCATAGAATTTTTCTGCCCTGGCGCTAGTGTCCTCAGTGTCCGGCGCGGCGCCCGGCTGAGGGAAACAACGCCATAACTCTCTAAGTAACTCGCCTCCCGACAGGTAGATGCGGTGCAGTTCTGACTTTACGTCAGGAGGTATTAATTCTGGAAAGAGGAGCGGATTTTGAAGAGCTACTTATATTCACAATTTACTAGCACGCGGCTTTTATTGTCATTTTATACCTTATGTGAATAACATACGCGCGCCATAATAGACGAAATTCACAGAACACATTGCAGTAGTGCCAACATTAGATAGTTCAACAGCATAGCGCCGCAAGTGCCCACGCTCTGGGACCACACCTCCGGGACTGAGCTCGCCCACGCTCTGGGAACACTCCTCCGGGACTGAGCTCGCCCACGCTCTGGGCCGCGCTCACACCTAGTGTACAATATACTCACGCGCCATAGACGCGGCGTGGTGATGTAGCATGAGCGCTCCTCCGGGACTGAGCTCGCCCACGCTCTGTGCCGCGCTCACACCTAGTGTACAATATACTCACGCGCCATAGACGCGACGTGGTGATGTCGCATGAGCGCTCCTCCGGAACTGAGCTCGCCCACGCTCAGGGCCGCGCTCACACCTAGTGTACAATATACTCACGCGCCATAGACGCGGCGTGGTGATGTCGCATGAGCGTTCCTCCGGGACTGAGCTCGCCCACGATCTGGGCCGCGCTCACACCTAGTGTACAATATACTCACGCGCCATAGACGCGGCGTGGTGATGTCGCATGAGCGCTTATCTGAGACTGAGCTCGCCCACGCTCTGGGCCGCGCTCACACCTAGTGTACAATATACTCACGCGCCATAGACGCGGCGTGGTGATGTCGCATGAGCGCTCCTCCGGGACTGAGCTCGCCCACGCTCTGTGCCGCGCTCACACCTAGTGTACAATATACTCACGCGCCATAGACGCGACGTGGTGATGTCGCATGAGCGCTCCTCCGGAACTGAGCTCGCCCACGCTCAGGGCCGCGCTCACACCTAGTGTACAATATACTCACGCGCCATAGACGCGGCGTGGTGATGTCGCATGAGCGTTCCTCCGGGACTGAGCTCGCCCACGATCTGGGCCGCGCTCACACCTAGTGTACAATATACTCACGCGCCATAGACGCGGCGTGGTGATGTCGCATGAGCGCTTATCTGAGACTGAGCTCGCCCAGGCTCTGGGCCGCGCTCACACCTGGTGTACAATATACTCACGCGCCATAGACGCGGCGTGGTGATGTCGCATGAGCGCTCCTCCGGGACTGAGCTCGCCCAGCGCGCCCACACACGCGCCGGCGCTCACTCTCACCGGCCGGTGGCACTGCTGCCCGCTCGACCACGCCTGTAGTGAACAACAATAACTAACACTAAAGAGCATACAAGCGAAACTCACCCCACCCCAATAATTTAATTCCCCCCGTAGAGTAGCAGTAAACTAGGTCATACTACATAGTTTAGATCAGCTGAGAGCATAATTACATACGCACATAATTGACAAGCCGGTAGTGATAGTGTTGGTTTGCACAACGTTGGCAGAAAAAACAGATAAAAATAAAGTACCTATAAGTGTTTATTTGACACACATGCTACAATTTAAAAGGAAAAACAATAAAAACATCTAATTTTGTGTTACATAAGCTTATATCTGATCCACACTAAAGCTTTTGACACTGTGTGTAGCATATTTTTTATGTGAAAACTTAAATATTTTGGTCATTTGATCGTAACGATGTAGTAGAAAGATCTTATTTGACAGTTATAATATTTTTTGTGTTGCGGTAATTAGCCTGTTTTTTAACGTATTGCCATCTGGTGTTCCTAAAGGATCTTATTTAGGATCACATCTGTTTCAATGACGTAATATTTTATTTTATCCACCGAAACCTACCCAAACATAACTGAAAGGATTACAAACTATTTAACGTCATAAATGTTATTTTTTAAATCTAAGAGAATTATTTACTTACTTGACATATTGATGCTAGTGCAGATAAAGGTGGTGGGTTGTTTGCATGTGTGTGTGTTTGGTGCGTTTGAGACGATGGGCCAAGGAGATACCGTTCTATCTGCAAAGATAGAGAAAAGTAAAGGCAGATTAGCATTTAGAAAAAAATAATACATTAATTAATTATACATTCGCAAAGCTAAAAGAAAACTGCAAACTAACAAACTGTTTGCCAAATTTCATCAAAATGCGTTCAGTAGGTAATGTACGCGTGAAAGCGAAACAAACAAACTCAGTTTCACATTTATAATATTAGTAAGAATATTAGAACTTTACGCGGTCGAAGCCACGGGCAGATGTTAAGAAATAAATCCTACCTTAGACAATTTTAATTCCTGTGCATCTTCATTGCCAGGTCTATCTTCTAGATCTTCATAATGTATTTTTTCTAATATTCTCTGCTTTTTATTGGGTTGTTCTGGAATTTCTTCTGCTACCCTCTTTTCCGCTACACCATTAGATTCTTTGATACCATTCTCAACAACTTTGTTGTTATTTGTCGTTTTACTACTACTGTTATTATTATTATTACTAGAATTTGTTTTATGACTAGCTTTGAGCACCTGGAATTCAGGAAAGATGAATTTTAGAACTGCACGAGTAAATAGATATACATACATAAAATGCAGATTTTGTTGTGTAAAAGTTTCATTCATTCAAAACATCGACACATTTTACAATTAGAAGTAGTTTATTTATCATTCAAGATTTAAAAGACAAGAATTCTGAATATGGTACTAAATGGTTATCGTTTAGAACGTCCCGAACTGCATTATAATAGCTCGGGAAATGTGTAAGTTCTGCCAACTTTTAAACAATACCATATAATATTAATCCATGTCCACGTTTTGACTTGTTTTTTTTTTTATTTCACCTGCATCTTTAGATACTGTTTCTAAGTTAAACACTTTCTCATATAATTTAACTAAAAAACTGGGGTAGTCGAGGATTAACGTAGAAACATCCACTCTACCTTACACAAAACCGAAACAAACCATAATAGAATGTTGGTTGAATCGCTTGATCATGTTTCTGTGTATGGATGCGTTGTCCCCTTTTTCCTTCTCTGGCGCCGTATCCTCTTCAGACGGTAGCAAAGGTATGTTTTCAGTAAACTGGGGAAGGTCCACCTAGTAAAAAAAAGTTGTGGTTAAATGATATTTTAAAGTCGCAAGGAAAGTCTTGAGCATAAAGAAAGAAAAACTATTTGTTGTGAGTGCTGTGACTCGTATAGGAACTAAACACAATAAAAAAACAAGTTATACGTTTCTTTTTTCTTAGTACATAACCTGAATATAGTTTGTTCAGAATCAGCAACTGAATCGACTCAAATTATTTTTATACTTTTTCCCAAATACACTTAGAAATTGTTACAGTGTGGTTACCGAGCGTACAAAACAGCTGACGGTAGGTCATAGTACTAAGGGCACTGTGAGACAGGGCCTCGCGCCGCGCCGCTGCAAGCGCGAGCGGGCGAATGGTGCGTTGACCATATTTTTGTTGGGACAACCAGATAAGATAACAAGCTCATAAATTTGTGGTTTTCCATGATATCGATCACGTTTGTTGTAAAAGTTTTAAATGCTTTTTGAAATAGAAAGGGTCCAACACTGACAGTAGGTATGGGTTGCTAGCAAAAAAAAAAGATTATTTCATCTCCGTTCCATCATCGGTCGACGAGTTGACCCCTCACGTTGTTAACATCACAACAATCTGAACGAAGCGCTTCGTTACACTAGTTTACAGTAATAGAAAAATATATTTATTTAGAGCAGTGTTGGTTTTTGTATGTAAAACTATGTTTTATTCAAGCATGCCTGACTGTAACCAGATGCAGTTGAATATAGAATACTATTATCATAAAATTAGACTGTCTATTAGGATTCTGGGCCTGTAGCCAATGTAACATCGCTTCATAGCGAAGCGATATCGAATACCAAACCAACCAATGGCGGGAACGATTGACGACGTGATTCATCGCGTCGCGTGGTCAATCGTTTTCGTTATTGGTTGGTTTGGTATTCGATTTCGCTTCGCTACGAAGCGATGTTACATTGGCTACAGGCCCTGAGCTCCAGACTGCCGTTATTACCTTCAAAGATAACCTTTGTAATAGAAGACAAAATAGTGTTCAAATCAATTGGGCCAACATTTTTTTATTATAAGTTATAAACTAGCGCTTGACCGCAATCCCGCCTGATGGTAAGCAGTGACGCAATCGATGATGGTAAAGCGCACTAGTTTATTAAGAGCCTATTCACTCCAGCCTTGAAGGCTCTCAAATTGTAGTCCGACGGAAACACCGCCTCTGGCAAATTGTTCCAGTCCCTCGATGTAGCGGTATAAAAGATGAGGCGCCCAGTCAGTGACTAGACCTAGGATGCTAACACCAATTCCCAACTCCACATGATAAGTATATGCTTTCCTTCACAGAGCAGCGTATTCTAGGACCAAAAACTCCGAAAACATAAGACACCAACCCGCACTGGGCCTGCGTGGTAGATTACGGCCCACTCTTTTTTTACAGTTATAATCTAATGCTTGACCGCAATGTGATGTTGATGCAATCGTTGATGGTAAAGCGCGCTAATTTATTAAGAGCCTATTTAATCTAGCCTTGAAGACACTTAAATAGTAGTCCGACGGAAACACCGCCGCTGGCAAATTGTTCCAGTCCTTCGATGTACGCGTTATAAAAGACGAGGCTAAGCGCTTCGCCTGGATCGTAGTGGTGTCAACAACGTACCGTGGATCGTAACGTGGATACGACGGGTCGTCTGATTATGGAACGGAGATGGAATAATTAAGTCATGCAATTCCCTCGCACACTCTTCAAAAATAACTTACTGTGAGATCTAAAGTTGTGTGCCTCATAGCAGACGCAATGGCCTGGTCATCCATTTTGGCACATTCTCCAAACAAATCTTTGCTAGATGATGAGGCGATACGATCTCTGAAAGAAAATATACGTGTTATGATAGAGGTTTGTTATAAGGGTTCTGTACCCAAAAGTTTACCCAATTGGGTTAGTAACCTAAATAACAAACCAGACCCGTATTACTAAAAGTGGGCTATCTGTTTGTCACCAGGCTCTCATAAATCGTGATAGCTGGGCAGTTGAAATTTTCACAGATGGTGTATAGAATAGAATACTCTTTAGTCGTGGTGGCCTAGTGGTTAAAACACCAGCCTCTCAAGCATGAGGGTGCGGGATCGATTCCAGGTCAGGCAAATACCAATGTAACTTTTCTAAGTTATATGCACTATAAGTGTATCGTGGACACCAATGACTGATTACTAGGTGAAGGAAAACATCTTGAGGAAACCTGGACTTTAAGTCTGAAATCGCCAACCCGCATTGAGCAAGCGTGGTGATTATGCTCAGTCTTTCTCTGTGTGAGAGGAGACCTGTGCCCAGCAGTGGGACTATAAAAAGGTTGTTGATGATGATGATGAAATGTAAAAACAATACTTTTAGCTTTAATAGCACAGCGACTCACTATACTATAAAAGTATTAATTAGTGTTTATTTCTGTTTATATCTTTTAAAACACTGCGCTCAATCTAGAAATCACTCCTGTACTATGGACGCGTTTACAAACATTTAAAACTCACGTACAGCCAAACGCGAAACAACTACTTGCAGGCCATACAAACATTCGTTTCGTGCAGGAATCGAACCCGCAAGACGCAGCGCAGCAGTCAATGACTCAGTGTAGTGAGCCTATAATGTTCCACTGCTGTGCCACCGGACTCCTCCTCAGGTTTAACACATAGGATAACTTTTATCCGAATCTTCCTTTGGGATCGAAACTTATGCGGGTGAAACCACGGGGCGCAGCTAGTATTTAATATATTAACTGTGGCTGTTGAATATCTCCTCTGATTTTTGTGTTGATCAGCGGTGGACGCTGCCGAAAACTATAAACGGAACGCGACCATAGTGGGACGGCATTCCTCCGCCGACCGCCGAACGACGACGCGAGCGCACTTCTTTTCGAACTGGCAAGCTAGCGAGTCATGGCCACGGTCTTTTAACGTTCACAAAAATGTAATTAGTTTTATTTTATTTTTTTTAAATAAAATATTTAAGTATTTAAAGTAACCTTCGGGGGGATTTAGGCCTCCATTCCACATTCAAAGTTAATAAAGTTAGGGAGTCTGCCAGTATATGGTGTCGACGTGCGCCTCGCAATCGATTCGGTAGGGTATTGCTGCTATGATAAAACTTACCTATGAAAATAATGAGACTGAAAAAACTTGGTCCAAAACTCTGCTTCAGTCATTTTGTTAGGTACATAATCAATGTGTTTCTTTCTGACGGCTGGATAGGTCTTAAATATGGCATCTATAATGTCCTGGGTAAGGTTGTATTTGAGTCCATTGCAGCCGTCCGTTTGAGGCTGGATGTCCGCTAGAAAAGCTCCGGATACACCTGGAAGTGGGCAGGTATTTTCGATTAATTTATATTTACCTAATACTTAAATAATAATATTGATTTAATGGCGTGGCAAGCTGACATTGGTATATCCTATTGTTAAGTGCTTTGAACAACTACAAGTACTAACATATAGAAGAAGCAAGTATTGAACAGCTGTGCTGTTAGAAAGCTTGTTGCGCCATTTCTCTCTTCTCCCCAGCGAAAACACTAAAAAGTGCTGAAGAACAGAAGTTTTAGAGATTGTCTTATGTAATTATGACGTTTGAAAACTGCTTATTCTCAGCCTAATATTATAATAGTAATATTATAATAATAAGTATTAATAACACATGATATTTTATCACGTACTGCATAAAGTCGAGAGTCGATAATCCAATAGCGTGTTTTTAGCCGCGCGGGGATGCTTTTTGTTGGATTCTCAATGCTCGGCTTAATACAGAGAGTGGAAAATTCAATGCACTTTAATAGTAATCTTCCTTTTGCAAGGAGACCGGCTTAATGTATTCTTCTTAGATTTACTTGGGAGATGATAGGCAACATAGAGGCGGTCGAGTTCGAGACAATATTTTGTGTTCTTTTCTAAATGAAAAGTTTTTAACTAGTAGTTCGTTTAGAAGTTACGGGTGTCAGTTGAATAACTGGCACATGACAGTCATATCAAAATTTTGCTCAGTTGGTTTAAGCGTCATTATTTCTTTATATTAGTTTTTGGGGACTGTCTTATGTAATATTAACGTTCAAAAAGTGCTGATTCTCGGCCTAGTTTGAATAAATGACTTTTGATTTTGATTTAGAACGGCTGAGGCCAATTCTTAATCTTAATATTATATTATTTGACTCCGTCAATATTTCTCATCACAAAAAATCAAAGCTTCTGACAGTATCATATTCTATTCATTCGCAAACATATCAAGATCCATGTTTGAGTTCAGGAGAGCATTAAAATGTGAGACAGGTCTGAGGTCTTTATACATCGTTCGACGAGAGAATACGTTCTTCACACCCGTCAATTCCATACAAACGAATTTCATCTTTATTAGCTAATAGAATTAAACTGACATTTGTCAGAAAAATATTCTCCCGACGGTTGAACAGTAGGTTATGAAGAAAAGACAAATAGTAACATACCAGCTTCCTGCTTAACAGTATTAGATTCCGTATAAGTTTTTAGAGTGGGTGTGTTCCAATATTCTTCACTACTGATGACCTTTGATATCACCAAGTCTTCGTATAAATGCTTCAATGAAGGGTGCAAGGATAGTAACCTAAGTAATAAAAATATCAATGAATTAGTAGTGTAGAGTAGTGTTGTTGTATAGGTCTTTTACTTTTTATTTGAGACGTAGTTGCTAACAATGGGCCTTAAAAGAAGGCTCAAAGTCACTCAAAGGGCAATGGAGAGGGCTATGCTTGGGGTTTCACTGAGCGATCGAATCAGGAATGAGGAGATCCGCAGAAGAACGAGAGTAACCGACATAGCCCGAAGAATTGCAACACTAAAGTGGCAGTGGGCTGGACACATTGTCCGTAGGACCGATGCCCGATGGGGCCGACGGGTTCTCGAGTGGCGACCACGCACCGGAAGACGCGTGGGTAGACCCCCTACAAGGTGGACTGACGACCTGGTGAAGGTTGCGGGAAACCGCTGGATGCGGGAGACGCAGGACTGGTCGTGGAGAACCTTAGGGGAGGCCTATGTCCAGCAGTGGACGTCTTTCGGCTGAAATGATGATGATGGTGATAATTCTTTTACATACTCGAGCCAGGATCCCGGGACATAAAATAAATAGGTAAATAATTAAATAATTTGTCAGGAAAAAGTAATAATTACCTTCTGTTGGTACTATTCTTAATGAAACACGTCGATCACTTATATTACACTAGATTCACAATCAGCGTAAAAAAAATGGTTGAACTGAACAAGCACACAAGGCAGCACTTGGGTGCTTCTTTCATTTAGTACTTACTTTATGATTCTGACTTGCATGCGTATAAGGTTGAATTTGGTTTGATGTCAGACTCGGTCGTAAAAATTAATGGCTTTTTGTACTGCTTTGTGTTAAGAACTTTATACACTGCACTTAAGGCTGATTTTAAATTAATGTATATTTATTTTGACTGCTTAATACTTGTCGCCATTTTTGATAAGAGTTTTGTTAAATAGAAAAAAATGCTTAACTGAACTTTAGTTTAGTTTGCGAACAAGGGAATCAGCCCAATATTTAAGGCCTGAATGCAATCTTCAGAAGTGTGTCCTAGTCGATGTTTTTTAGAATAATATGACCATTATTTTAAATTTAATGGTTCTCCAGGCTGAATTTTATTTAGGCCTGGCGGCTAATCTCAACCGAAACTAGCCTTCGGCACGAAACTACAGACACAGGTGCACTACTGCACTCCCTCATCCTCACTTCCATATTCCGATGCAATCCGACACGACCGAAGAAATCAGGCGTAAGACCTTCTCGTGCGTTCTGAGGCACGATAATATCACACAACCAACTCCCAAACAAAAAAATCCCCATAACATTTTGCCAGACCTGAGATTCAAACTAAAACGCTCAAGAGTAGCGCTTTTGACCACGAAACCAATGGTAAGTACACACATTTATAAACAGACAAGAAAAAACAGATAAGAAACAAAAGCTACAGAGGTGATCTAGGCTAACCAAAAGACTGTTGCACTTGAATAGGAACAACCTGCGATTGATGACGGGGATCATCACCGGAACTGCTCGCTGAATAAGCATCTCCACACAATAGGCATAACGGACAGCCCTCTGTGCAAAGCCTGCATAGAGGCTGATGAGACAGTTGCGCATGTACTCTTCAAATGTACAGGCGTCACTCAAATTAGCAGCAAAACTATAGAGGCACCAAGATCTTACACAGATGTTCTCACCAGGCCAGGAGACTTAATGGGCTTCTGTAGGGAGGTGGGCTGATTGGAATAACCACCAAAGACCGCTATGGCCCACGCACAATAGTCCACTGGAGGGACTGAGTGCGGGAACCAAGCCCGTAACATAGAACATAAATAGAGGTGATCGTGATTTCTTAAAAGAAAACTCTTCCATCATACTTACAACATGAGAATAGATACAGAGATGTAAACAGAGATAGCTTTCTGTATACTCCAAAAGTATGGCATTTATACAACATTATTTTTTGTTTATGGAAAACCGGAAACACGTGTCCAATATTTTTAAATAAAGAATTTATGGACAAAATTTCAAAAAGGTATAATGAAAAACCACCAAGTTATGAGCTTGCTATTCGACTTGGTTGTCCCAACAAAAATATGGTCAAAGGTACAGGCGGACGAGCGCGGGCGTTGACCTCGGGCGTCAGCTGTGATCTATCGTAACCGCTCGGTAACCACTCTGCGGTCTCACTCTACATGTATTTGGGAAAAAATATAACATGGTGTAAATTTGATTGGAATCGATTCAGTTGCTTATCTGAACAAATTAAATTCGGGTTAGCATAAACAAAAAATAACGTTGTGTAGGATTGACATTTGCAACATTTTCATTACAATGTCAGCAAAAGGTTACAAACGTTGACAGCTATTTTTATCTTGAAATTTCATTTACATTTTGGTTTTGGCTCAGTAACAAAACATGAAAAGCTTGTTTCTTCTGATATAGAGTAAAATTAATACCGCTTGCCAGTTACCAGCGGCATTTGGAGAAAATATGGATGATTTGTGTTAGGAATGATATGAAAGATGAGACAGAGATCAAGAGGAATAGTTGGTTAACAGGATGGAATCATGGAAGAATATGAGTTATGTGTAATGGTCCACTGGACGGACTAAGTGTAGAAACCAAACCCCAACATGGGTTAAAGACAGTAGTAACCAGTGGCATTTATTAGCCAGATAACGTCTGTAGTATAAAATAGATAGTTTACTAACTAGACAAAATTAACTAACGCTACGACTTTGAACTGACTTAAACTTAATTGCTTTTACTTGTGGTAAACATTTTAATCAATTATAACATTAGATAATTGAGGATTACTCCTGTGATGTACCGTAACAACTGTAGTGACCAGTATTACATTCAGTTGATTAACTAAGGCACGTCGTTTTTTGTTTACCTTTAGTTAGTCGATTAAAGAAACTGAGAATGATGTCATCAATCAAAAAAAAAAAATTAAAACAAAGAGGTTGTTTGTAATGCAACTCTATGGTAAATAAAGGGTGTATCTGACATCGTAACGCAAACTTCCCGAAAAGGCTAGAGCGCATGCCCCTAATAAAATTATGATAGTCATTTATGTCGTTAATGAGCGGTTATAAAAACCAGTGTTTAAAAAAAAGTGACGGCTTGCCTTTGAACATTGCAAGCGCGCCGCCGTGCGGGTTTGTAGGTATGACGTTAACCCCTGATGTGAACTCTATTAAATCAGGTGATAGGATTGTTTTCTTTTTGTGTAATTAGCGAATTAATTAATTTTTACATTAAAATCTTATTGGGTTATAGGAGTATAGCAATTTTGAACAATCTAAAGCGAAAAAAATGATTATTTATTTTTAAATCCGAAAAAAGCCGACGAAATATTCCACCACCGGGTGGTTCAGAATCATGTACTGGATCCATGGTACTCCTTTGTGCTTCGATGCCAGATACACCCTTTATAATGTTGAAAATTGCCATGTCTCTATAGCACATATTATAGATAAATTAATTCTACTTAACTTAATTTCAATAACTTACTACTACTTACTTAGATTTCATCTCCAGTTCCCCATCAATTTGTCTCTTAAACTTTGGTAGTAAGTTCTGCAACAACATCTTCACCTGATCTCGGTCTTTAGCCTGTGCTTCAGCACCAGCTGGGTTGACAAAATGAAACGTGGAACATGTGCCATCATGTAATACAACTTGCAACTGCACTTTTGGTTTCCCCGCCGGTGATATTTTTTGTGCTGAAAAAAGTGAAAGGAGAACAGAGGTTATAGAATAATTTTATGAAGAAAAACATTAGTAATTCTTGAAAAGGATGAAACTCTTTCAGTCTGAAGTACTAAGGTCCGTATTACAGAACCTCACTCAAAACTCAAGAGTTACTTAAATCTCGGTTTGAAGTGATTTGGTTGGATGAAACTAGTTTTAAATAATGCTTAAATCTTGAGTAAGGTTCTGTAATACCGTCCTAAATATTATGATCCATGCTCAAACATTTATTTGCTAGCCAACAAGGTAAACATATACATATAGAGAATGAGAAACTACAACCTTTTGGAACATCAAGAATGACAACACTAAAGATTTTTCCATAAATAAATTATTGCTGCTGTTTGACCAGAAAGCAACAATATCAAATATATTTTTGGTTTAATTTTTGTACATCTTACATGGGATATTAATATATCATCATCATCAACCTTTTTTTTTATCGTCCCACTGCTGGGCACAGGTCTTCTCTCATACAGAGAAGGATTGTTCGTAATCACCATGCTTGCTCAATGCGGGTTGGTGATTTCAGACTTAAAGCCCACGTTTTCTCAAGATGTTTATTTCACCTTTTAATCAGTCACTGATAATAATGTCCAAGATATACTTAGAAAGCACATATAACTTAGAAAAGTTACATTGGTACTTGCCTGACCTGGAATCGAACCCGCACACTCATACTTGAGAGGCTGGTGTTTTAACCACAAGGCCAATTAGTCAATTAGTTCCTCAAAAAACTACCATAAGCATATAGGTGTATACTCTTTGACGTTATAATTATAAATATAATGTATAAATTATTATAAAAAGAATAAAAAATAAAGCTATATTGTTGTATAAAGATAGAGAATACAATCTCAAAATTATATAAATATCAATTTCAAATTATTTAAAATTTTGTTTAATAATGTTTGACAAATAATATAATGTTGTCAATATAATGTTGACAGCCTCCGTGGCGTAGCGGTAGCGGACGCGGCCGCTGCGCAAGGTGGCGCGGGTTCGATCCCCGCACAGTGCAAGTATTTGTATGCATGAATATGAATATTTGCACTGGTCTGGCCGTGCCTCGGATGCGACTGGGATTAACGCTGGGATGATGATGACAAATAATATAATGTTGTCCACTGTTGGGATCCAAGCCTCCTTGGGAGAAGGCCGTAATCTACCATGCTGGCCCAGTGCAGGTTGGTAGTTATGTAGATATTAATTTTATTAAGTTCTAGGAAACGCCCATTTCATCACGATGTCTTCCTCCACCGTTTTGAAAGCAGTGGTGATGAAATCATTTACAATAGAAAAAGCATCTGATGGGAATGGGATTCAAATCTACGATCTACAACTTGTAACACACCGCTGCTCTCTTAATTATGGAATTTACCAATAATGTAATATTATTTTTCAAATAAGATAAGATTATTTGCTTAAAACATGGTGTACAATAACAGATGTTATAAGTAATTTGTTTCTAATTAAACAATGTTTTCTAATTAAATAACATTTAAGTCCTTAATTGTACTTGCTGATTTATTCAATATTAAACAAAAAATACTATTGTGCATCAAAGCAGTTTTTAATGATCAAATGAAACACATAAATTTATATCTATATCCTTGTGTAATTATTGTTTTATAACGACTTGCTTTTCTAAATAGATGCTTGTTCTTTTTTTTTTAACAAATAAATCAGTGTTAATTATGTACAAATAAGGCAGTCATATTTGACAACAAAATACGGATTCCAATAATTTTTATACCATATAAGGTAATAGCGCTAATCCACCTTTTCTGAGTTTTGAATAACACGTCCTTATTGCATTTTTGAATTTGTTTTTTTTTATTGTTCCTGACACTGCAAACACTATTATATTCACAAATATCCAGAATTGATCTAGGGGAGCTGGATATTTGTGAAACAAAAGAAGACCACCATGAAGACTAAATGGCCAAAAATAAATCTGAATCATTTCATTCAAGGTCACATTGAACATACACACAACTATTTGAACAAGTACAAATGACAGGGAATGGAAACACTATAAGTTTTTATCATTCTGTGACTCTATAGTACGAGGTCCTGTTCAGAATCCGATACCCTTGTTATTATTACAATAATGAGTACTTCAATGATAATCAAGAATGTGATGCACAATAATCTTACTTGCAAATTGATAAAGCTTTCTAATGGTATATCTCTTTTCATTATTCTTTTCAAGGGTAGGTATATTTTATGTTTAGTATAATTGGAAATAATTTAATGTAGTTTTGGCATAAGTGCAGTGCAGCCATGTTTAGGTTTTGCCTTTTAATAATTTATGCAACATAATAAGCAGGTGGTGCACACAGACAGCTGCATTTGCTGCATGTATATCAAATAGAGATGTGTGAATATCATAAATTGAAGAACACATAGAAAGATACATGTATTTATTTGCAATGTTAACATTTAGCTCTAGTATACAATGAGTAAGAAGTACATTCTGGGACTCCTGTAGGGAGAATAGCATTTTATTTACTTACTTTTAATATCAGCGTATTTATGTGATACAGCCACTGTGTCTCTATTCTCCAGCATCCATGCTAACCTTTGATTCATAACATACAAAGTGCCATCTCCCTTCTTGTACCTCACGCCGCCCACGCTGAGCAAAACGTCCTCAGAGGACGTAGTCATCTTCAAACTTCACCACTCAACCCACAATATCAACAGTTTTAACATGAAAAAGTTATAAAACGTTAAAACTATAGTGCTCAACTCTACCAATCGCTACGTGAAAATTTTTACTAGATTTAATCAGCTCCTCATGCTGCTAAACGCAATTTTAAGTAAAAATTCGTGAGATTATCGCGTGTCTCTGAATATGAACGCTTATTTCGAGTATAAAAACGAAGAATTATGAAATTCTATCTACAAAAAGCATATCACAGTCCGTCGACCATTAGAGGATTTGACAAACTGTCAGGTTTTTTTTTAAAGTTGACTTTGATCGTTTCTGCCTCTTGATTCAAAACGAACCACGTGGGATTTAGTAAATATTTAATTTCTCATATGAAATAAAAATTTATAAATTCCAGTACTGTGAATTAAAAAAAAAGAAACATTGCTGAGGATTGATTCACAGCTGAAGCTCAAAATTCTTTGGAAAGGGATTGATATTAAGCATAGTTCAAACAGAGACGGTAATGCTGATTGAAGAGACGATTAATGATTAATTTGTATGTATAAAGACATTTAGATATCCTTCTATAACATGAAACCATGTAGATCACTGTCTAAGGTCCGTATTACAGAACGTCACTCAAAACTCAAACTCTACTTAAGTCTCGTTTCAAGCCATTTGATTGGTTGAAACACTTGAAACTAGTTTTAAGTAATGCTTAAGCAGAGATCAATGCTTGAGTTTCCTTCTGGAATACGCACATAAGATAGTCTCTGGATGAAATAATAGATTGAGAAGACTTATCCAATCAGTGCACACATTTGTTAAAAATTCTGCAGCTCAGTTGAAAACGGAGGTCAACGTTTCAATTCAACGAACTATGTTGAAGATTTAACATTTGAGTAGACCACGTATTATTCGAAATTGCCTAACCATGACAAAAATAAACAGAATAATAAAAATTATTATCCGCAATAATCTTTAAATTCATATTACTTAAAATTAATTGAACTTCTATCATTGGCTATCGGATTTATCGGTTCACTATACGGTATACCAGTATACCTATGATTTTTATGTATTTATAAAGCAAAAAAATCAAATCGACAATACAACAATAATTGTATTCGTTATTATCTTAAAATAATACGTTTGATTACTTAATAATAATAGAGTGTTATTAATATTCTCCAGACTTTTAGGTACATGTTCGTATTATTGAAGAAAGTTAAAAAGTTAATTTTTTAAAATTTTTATTCAAGGATATTTACTTTTCTTTTTCCTCGTAATTTACTTTAAATACATCAAAGTTTGGTATGTCCAAGGCAATAAATCGCAATGAAAATATAAGAGTTTATTGTGTCCCTAAGACTCAGATCAAAATAAAATAGAGAGACCTTTATTTTAATTTGATCGGATTCTCGGGCAAACAATAATCTGATTTGGGGTTTGAACCAATGCATAATCACGAGGGTTGACCTGTATACCGCTATTTTTTTTTTTACATATCTTAAAATAATATCTATCTGTTGATAAATAATAATTTATCTTTCTGCAAGAACGCATCCAGAATAGACCGCCTTTTAATTATTTTAGCGCAGCAACACTCAACATTGACAACCCAAAATGCAATCATGGCGCACGGGGCACTGTGTTTTTAGAATGCTGAGAAGTTTTTACGTAAACACTTCGTTATTTTGCATTGTAAACGCTTTATGTGTTTTTATAAATTATCCTTGAGTTATTAAGATTGTAGTGAAGCATACATGTGTGTTCTAAACGTGAAATTTTCACCCATTCGGAATCACGACTCTGTACTACTAGACACTTGCAGGTATAAAAATCATGAGATTCGCTGTTTCAGGAGTCCTAACGTTTGTAACATGATTCTTTATTATTGTGAACATGATGAATACGCCAAATTATATGTTAGTTAGTTAATTAGCTATGAACTATCGTATTAAATGCGATATATTCGTTTGTTCCAGATAACTTGTTGGTGTCATAATGTCAGAGGCGTACGCCCGCGAGATACTGCGAAGGAATGTTGCGCAAATATGCCAAACTATAGGATGGAACGGTATAAACTCAACTCCACTAGACATTTTGGTGCATGTTCTGGAGAAGTACATACGGTCACTTGGGACACAAGCTAATAGATACGCCGAACAATTTAATAGGACTGAACCAAATTTACATGACTTAGGATTAGTATTTCGTGACCTACACATACATTTACCAGAGTTGACAGAGTACACTAGGTGCGTTCCACCTGTGCCACCACCGGTAACTGTTGAAAAGTTCCCTAAACCTAAAGAATCTAATTTAAACTTTCTTAAACCTGGAAGTCATGAAGTGGTCACAAGACCTATGCATGTGCATGAGCACCTGCCTCCTATGTACCCTGAAAAGGAAAGAGATACACCTGTTGTGGCAGGAACTGTTGAGATCTGTCAAAATGGCATTGATAAAGTTGACAATAGTAATGCAACTTGTACAAGTCCAGAAATATCAGTCACCGATAGCCCAGATAAAAACAAGGAAATATTTAAAAGGCCGACGGATCCAGTTTCATTACCAAACAGTAAAAGGCCAAGGTTACGTTTGGATGAAGAGGAAAGGACTAGAGAAATCAGCAGTGTGATGATGACTATGTCAGGGTTCCTGTCTCCGGCGCGTGAGGGTAAACTGCCTGAGGCACGGCCTCCTGCTGTTATGTCAGAAAAACATTATGACAAACATAAAGCAAATTCACATCATCCTAATGTAACAAAGGCACCAATAGTAGAGAAAAGTGATAAGAAATCTAAGAAGAATAAATTATTAAATGGTAAAGTTATGAAAAGTAAACGAAAAGATAAAAGTCATAAAGGTGAGGGTAGTAAATCTAAGGATAGTAGTAAATTGAATAAGTATCCACCTGGTCATCCTATGAAAAATAAGGATGTCCATCCTACACATCATAATCATGTGACCATGCCAGCGCCGAAGGCTCCACCAACGCCTCCGCAACCTTCGAGATCTGTGATGCCACCACCCCCTCCTGTGACTGAACCTGTAAAACCGGTTCCACACATCAAACAGGAACCTGTTGAACCACCACCACCACCACCTCCTGCACCATCAGTGATGCCCAGAAACTCGGTACTGACTGAGGATACAATTCCTGTACCAAGAAAAATACCTATTTCTAAATCTCCACTTGTGTCTAATTCTATTCCTGTACATAAATCAAATCCTTCCACTAATTCCTTTATCCCTGAAGTGGAAATTAAGAAAGAGGTAATTGACGAAGAGGAGAAATTGGCCTCTCAACCAGATAGATCAAAGATTAATATATTTAAAAGAATATCGAACAAAACGAAAGAAGATAAAATCACTCCAGAGGTTGTTCATGAAAAATTGCAGTCTGATGCACTGATCTCAAGGTTACACAATTCTACACATGATGAAGTGATTGAAAGTAGATCCCATGAACCTTTTAGAATGAAAACCGAAGAGCCCGTTGTGAATAATAATGATAATAGTGCTGTAGATTTGTCTAAAGTTATGGACTTGAGGACTGATGAAGTGATAAACATTGATGATGATTCTATTGATGTGCATCCTATGGTTTCTAGAGCCTCACCAGTGGAAAATCGTCCTAGTATATCAATTAATAAATCCCTGCAAGTACCTTATCCCAAAGATATAGCTAGTGTCAGTCCAAAAATTAAGAAAGAAAAGAAACATAAGGACAAGAAAGATAAAGCTGCAAAACTAGAAGCAAAGTTATTGAAGAAACAACAGCAGATGGCATTTGAGATGGAGAGCAGAGCACAAGCTGAAAAGCAAAGTATGAAAGTGAGTGGTATGAAGCCACCCAAATCAAGTAGGCCAAAGAATGAGTCAAAATTACCTCAAATGCCACCTGGTTTTCCATTCTTCCCTGCTATGACTCCAGGGAGAGGTCTAATGCCTGGTCCGGGCTTAATACCTACTCCTGGATTAATACCTGGTAGTGACTTTCTAGCTGAGTTGGCCAATAATCCAGCACTGAGAGGGTTACAGCCATCCAATTTGCTCACCAATCCATTTGCATTAGGCGCAGGTGGGCCTGGTTTGATTCCTGGCCCTAGTTTTTTGCCTGGTGGTCTTAATCCTAGTATTCGAAATCCACTTATTCCTATGGGTAACTTCCCCCACACATCCAGATCTTCCCCTATGAAAATACCTTCAATGTTACGTCGTCGTCCTAGTTTAGAAGTGATTCCTGTTGACAATGACGATGACAGAGGAATGCATAAACCTTCGATGATGGGCCGAGAAAAGGACAGACACGACAAGCACAAATCTCAAACCATTCCAAACATTTTGCAGAAGCATAAGTCCAAGTCGCATAAAGATCACAAATCGAATATCTATAAAATGCCTCCTGTTACGCCAGATATAACTATTGAGTTAAATCCTCCTAAAGTGGACCCTGTGAGACTAGAGCCAGCGAGGCGATCTCCCATCCCGCCACGTGTGCCGACTCCCGAACCTATCGTGGTGAAGAAACCAGAACCAGTACCAGAGCCGGTCAGTGCACCGTCTCCGGAACTTCCGCAGGAGAGAGAACTAGAAAACTCTGAAAAGAAAAAGGATAAGTCACATAAGAAGGAAAAGAAAGAGAAAGATAAAGATGGCATTAAAATCAAGAAGAAAAAAGATAAAAAGGACAAAAACAAAGATAAATCTGAAAAGAAAAGAGAGAAAGAAGAGAGGCAAGAGTTGAAAGAAAAAATAAAGAAAGAAAAGAAGGACAAGAAAAAAGAAAAGCTAGCGGATGGTTTGGTCCCGAAGCTTACGCTCAAATTAAGCTCGTCCAACTCGAATTCACCAATGCCGCCGAGTTCGCCGGATTTATACAAGTTAAATATCAAACCTGTGATCAAAAAGGAGGATGAGGAGGAGGAATCGCCGATGAAGGACGAGCCAATATCTAGAGAGCATAGTTGCTCTCCAGAACTGGCGCAAATATCCGCGCTAGTTACAAGGCCGCCGAAACAAAAGCATTCGAAACACAACCACATCGCAGACATGGAAGGCCACTCGTCTTCGCCACCGTCCGCAAGCTCGCCACCTCGAAAAAATACTCCATCCTCCTCATCGAAATATAAAAGGATATTAATTAAACCACTGTGCAAAAAAGGGCACATAGAATCTTTTGACGATGACATTGCATCGATTTCGGAAGAACCAGCGCCGGTACCGGCACCGGCTCCGCCACCTCCCGTAGCGGTCGAGAAACCGACCGGGCCATTGCCCACACCATATTACGTGGACGAACACGGCAATAAGATTTGGGTATGTCCTGCATGCGGCCGGCCTGACAACGGCTCGCCGATGATCGGTTGTGATGGCTGCGATGGGTGGTACCACTGGGTGTGCGTCGGCATCACTGAAGAACCTGGTGCGACGGAAGACTGGTTCTGCAAGTCGTGTCTCGCGAAACGCGCTGCAATGGCACTCGCCGGTGTAACTTCCGCCGGTAAAAAGAGGGGCCGAAAACCGAAAGGGGAAAAAATTAGAGACTGTCATTGATATGGACCTTTTGTTGTTACTGAGATTAGTGATAATTTTCCGTTCGATAGATATGAGTAAATGGGGATGCAAGTTGTTAATGGATTAATTGTTGAATGGTATCATGAAGAAAATGTTTTTCATCATTTATAATGTTATATCATAGGCTTCAATTAAGTATAGATAATAATGAATATTGACATAAAATGTTGAACATAAAAATAGTGTAGTTACTTGTAATAATTACCATAATTTTAAATATTTTGTTACGATTTCTCTTTATTTCTCGTTCGCTCGGTTAGATCAAGCTATAATGCGATTGCGGGCGTGTTATACACTTCTCGCGTGTAAACATAGATGATAATATAAGATTCTTTTTATATTGTACAAAAACTGAATTTACTTAAGAAATTGGTGATGTATAAAGTAAATGTAGTGAATATTTAAATAAACAGAAATAAGGCTGGATGTATTTTCAGCTGATATTTGAATATTTTCATATTATAATTTTAATATAACCCTGTTTTTTTTTTTTGTTGAAGTTGTTCCTTCAATTTTTGTACAGAGCAGACACTGTTGCACGGTTCCTCCTACCTGTATGTTTCTTAACGGAAGGCAAGATGAGTCTCCGTGCAAAAGTGCCTGCCCTACTGCATTCGACTTACTTGGAGGGGAAGCAAATGTAAATCTTTAATTTCAGCCAGTGGCCAATTAAATATATTGGTACTCGAAATGTAGTGAATTATTTTAATCCATACACCACTTTACCACACATACCCAAGCATATTAGTTACTCTTTTACTAGATACTACTGTCTAAATTCCCGCGTTGTGAAAATACAGCGGACATAAACAATTTTTTAATTTTCACACACTCGTAGTCATATTTCCCGCTCAAATTTTGTCCATGACCATTTGTGAATAAACAAATTACCTACCGCTTTAATTATCTCCCAGCTGACTTCGGCAGCATAGATTGTTTTTTTTTTATACATTATAAACTAGGGCTTGACCGCAATCCCGCCTGATGGTAAGCATTGACGCAATCGTTGATGGTAAAGCGCACTAGTTTATTAAGAGTCTATTCACTCTAGCCTTGAAGACACTCAAATTGTAGTCCGACGTAAACACCGCCGCTGGCAAATTGTTCCGGTCCCGCGATGTACACGGTATAAAGGAGGAGGCGAAACGCTTCGTCCGGATCGTAGGGTGTTAACAACGTAAGTGGAAACTAGCCGTACGACGGGTCGTCCGATGGTAGAACGGAGACGGGGGAATTATATCATGCAATTCCCTCGCATACTCCCCAAAAAGCATCCTATAGAACACCGAAAGGCTGGCTACTCTACGCCTATGCTCTAGGCTTTGGAGACCATCACGAGTTAAATCAGGGTCACCAATCAGCCTCTTCGCACGCCTCTCCACCGAATACAGAGTGGCCAGGTGACATTTAGCAGCATCAGCCCAAATGTGGCTGCAGTACTCCACACACGAACGGGCCTGTGCTTTGTACAACATTAGAAGCTGCCCAGGTGTGAAATACTGCCGGACCTTTGCGATAATGGCAACTTTCTTGGCAGCCACCTTGGCCTTGGACTCAATGAACCGCCTAAAGTTAAGGTTCGAGGAAATTTCAACTCTCAAAAGCTGAAGGCGGTCGGTACCTACACTCCAAGGACACAATTCGATAAGTAGGAGCCAAGGTGAACGGGGTCCTTTTGGCGGTGAAAAGACACAAAAGAAAAAAAAAAACAGAAATAAAAGCATGGAAGTATTATTTCGTGACATAATCGTAAACAAAGTTATAACACAACTAAGAAAAGCTTAACGCCATTACATCATGCACTGCCGATATCAATCAAGGTCACACTTATAGCATGGTACTCTAACTTTACCAATGATTGTGCATGTCAATTATTACGCCTTATAAGGCATATTGAGGTAGGTACGGACGACAGCAGGTCAAGCGACCGGAAACTGTCAAATATTCCCAATTAACCTGGAGCCTTAATGCTTTAGAGATAAAGCTGAAAATCGAATAAAGAAATCTGACAGACTGTAGTAGCTTGATGTGCTGTCGTCTGTACATTCACAATGTTCTGAAACAGGGTCACAGAACACATCTACTTTCTTTTTATTTTTGATTCAAATTAACTTAGTTCGTATGTGAAAAAACAATAACATTAAAAATCGTATATTGTTTATAGCGGGAAGTTTGAAAAACTATTTGCTTTTACACGAGATGTAACGATATCGTAATCAGTGGTATGGTAACAATTTGACACTGACAGCACTATTTCGTAATATCACAGATTACAGAATATTAAGTGTGATTTTCATAGTTCAAGTTCTATCATTGATCAGCCCTTGACTGAATATACATAGGTATTGTACAAAACAAACTAAACTGCAAGTTCGTGATGGTCTGCGTACCCCTAGTGTCAAGCTGGCAGTTTATATTATGAATATTGGGATAAAAAAAACAAACATCCATACATACAAACTTTCAAGTTAAAATTAAATGCAAGAAATTCTAAAAACTACACTATAGAAAACTCATCATGCCAGCCAGTAAAAACAAAATAGTAATCTGTGGAAAGTGTGTCAAAGGGGGAATTCCCATATTTGGCGGCATTTATAAAATGGCGGTGCTAATCTTGACCTTTCATTCTTTTGATTTGAAGCAACAGAGAAACGATTTGCTAATGTGGTCAAAATCGTTTCATTAATCCAAACCTAGATGAAAGTTTGTACAATATGTAAAGAAAACCCTGTCCGATCCGTGATGGTATTGTTAGGTATCGGGTGGTGAGCAGTGGGCAGCTCGTCGCCCGCGCATGTATTGCCTATGGCACATGTACTAAGTTACCCCGTTTTGCAAAATAATATTTAATTTTTTGGGTTTTTTTTTTAAATTTGGGCCGGCTTTGTAGGCATTAGTAGAATCAGTTATCGATGCCTAACAATACCTATTTTTTTTTGTTTGTAATGGGAAATCATCAAATAACCTCCCCCGCTCTGGGCGGACCGCAAGGGCGTGTCAGACATTTACTGACTAAAGCCGTAAGACCCAGCCGTATTTCTTTACTTGCCTATGCGCCAGGGCCACGGTTTCTTTTTAACCCGCAATCCTGACCCAGCAGGCATCGGTCTTCGTGGAACATATTGTATTTGCGATTTGCGTTGGTACCGGAATAGAAACAGTTTTCATAATAATGGCTTCAACCACAAAAAAAAAAAAACAGCTTATTTAGGTATATGATTTCAGTCGAAAGACATCTGTTACTAGACATAGGCCTCCACCAAGCTCCTACACTTCGACCGGTTCTGTGCTCTCCGCATCTAGCGGATTTCTGTAGCCTTCGCATTCACACTTCACCTTGTTGAGCTCCTTGAGACGCTACGTCCCGAATTCATGTGTTTAGCTAAAGACAGAAAATGGTATAGAATCTGTGTAAAACTTGGTTGATCTTTTAACCGGTGTACATATTAGACTACTGAGCATTGAGGAAAAGGCAGTGGTGGCAGAAAATAAATAAATAAAAAAAAACAAAGTTTCAACATAAAAATCTATTGTTATAAGTAAATCAACAGCAGTATCTCTAAAAGCTAAGCTTTCTCTCAAAATTCACTCAATGAAAATGTAAGACCCACAAAACATTAAAATTAATTCCTAAGGGCGGGTTGTTTCAAGTTTGCTCCAAAGATGGCGCTAACTAGCGACACACCGAAAATAGAGGTGCTCTAGATTTACATCAAATAATTATGGAGTCGTTGATATTTTACGTAGGTGCATACGTTTAACAGTTAGAAACAACCAGTCCTTTAGTTTTAACCCAGAACAGCAGAGAATACACACAAATACCGAATGCTTTCTACATTGTCCCAAAGATAAACTCATTATAGTTATCTACATTCTAGAGAATTTTGTTAGTAGACGTGTAAAAAACATTAAAACAGTGTTGAAAGACTGAAATTTGTTTATTTTACAAAATAAAAATAGTGAAGGAGCTATACAAACGTTCAAAACATTTTGATTCTTGGCTTAACATTGGTTTTAACGGTGTCTAACATCGTTTCTCTCGTTTGTAAACCTACTTAAAAGTAGACATAGTAAATGCTGATACCATTTCCAGATAATCAATTCGCTCTCAGACTACAAAAAACAAACCTAAGTCATGTATGTACACATGCCACAGACTTGAATAAAGAAAAACCTTTACAACTTAAAGGTACCTACTAAAAATATTTTCACGTAAAATTGACTACACTCAAACTACAACATAAAGACTTATTTTGTATTACTTGGGAGCGGTAGGGGCAGTTGGCGTCGGCTTTTTAACACTTTCTGGAGGAGGTGTGATTGTTTTCTCCTTGTTCCATTCTTTTAGACCTTCAGGTAATGTCGTGTCTTCTTCTAAGGATCCCGTACCTTCTACAAACTCCTCATAGGTACTCTTTTCAGGGAAGGGTCTCTTTCCAAGAAGCTCAATCATGTCGTCTCTACTTAAAATCTCTTGCTTCAACAACCTCTCTGCTACTTTGGTTATGTTATCCTTATGTTTCATTAGCAACTCGGTTGTGAATACATGGGCGGAGTTGATCAATTCTCTGACTTCGCTATCGATTAATTCGGCAGTCTTTTCGGAATATGGCTTATCCATTACCATTTCACCAGGTTGTGGCATTTCGAACGATACATTGCCTACTTTGGCGTTCATGCCGTAGTGGACTATTTGTGCGTACGCGCTTTGGGTAATTTTTTTCAAGTCATCTTGTGCGCCCGTTGTGATTCTGCCGAAGAAAATCTCTTCGCTGACTCTGCCACCCAGTGTCATACACATTCTATCGAAAAGCTGTTCTTTGCTGTAAAGATATTGTTCTTTGGGTAAGTACTGGGCGTATCCAAGACCTTTTCCTCTAGGGATGATGGATACTTTGAGAAGTGGGTCGGCGTGTTGAAGGAACCAGCCGGCGACTGCGTGGCCTGCCTCATGGTATGCCACAATCTTTCTCTCATCAGGTTGGAGGACGTTGGACTTCTTTTCCATGCCAGCGACCACTCTCTCGATAGCTTGCTCGAAGTTCTTCATGGTAATATCGTTGGCTAACTCTCGAGCAGCAATGAGAGCGGCTTCGTTGCAGACGTTTGCGATGTCAGCGCCAGTGAAACCTGAAAAACGATGACAAAATAATCATAGTACCATGAAATTTATAATCATCTTCTAGGGTTGTGTAAAATTGGACTAAAGTTGATAGAAAATGAAGAATGAAACTCGACATGGTTGACCTAAGGTCAGCACCCTAATTGCGTAACACACTATCAATTGGAATCATTTTAAAGCATATTGCTAACCCATTGCTTCATCTGTTCTAAAAATGTGTCAGCTCAACAACGTAAATGACGCAATGAATGTTGTTGTACTGTCAAATTGAAACCCATCGCTATCGAGAGTCGGTAAGTTACGCAATTACCCTGCGTGTATCATTCTAAGTGTGCGCCTCTACGCATATCCGCCAAAATGCTCACCGTTTCGTAGCGCGATTTCATTTCGTGCTTCTGTACAACCCGTATGAGTTAACATAAGAACTTAACTCGGATGACATTATCAGTAGGTAGCAATGGGTTTCAGTTTGATGGTTCACCAAAATTCACCGCGTTATTGAACAGAAACATTCCTTTTTTTACACGTTGCATTACAGTTGGAATAAGGCACATTAGGAACATTTAAACACAAACAACTACTTCTTCTTATTCAGCCTATAGAGGTCCACTGCTGGACAAAGGCCTCCCCCAAGGCTTTCCACAATGACCGGTCTTGTGCTGCCCGCATCCATCGGCTTCCCGCGACCTTCACCAGGTCATCGTTCCACCTTGTTGGGGGCCTCCCTACACTGCGTCTTCCGGTATGTGGCCGCCACTCTAGAACTTTACTGTCCCATCGGCCATTGGTTCTACGAGCAATATGCCCTGCCTACTGCCACTTAATTTTAGCGACTCGAAGAGCTATGTCGGTTCTTCTGCGGATCTCCTCATTTCTGATTCGATCACGCAGAGAAACTCCGAGCATAGCTCTTTCCATCGCCCTTTGTGTGACTTTGAGCCTTCGTATGAGGCCCATTGTGAGCGACCTCGTTTCAGTTCCGTAAGTCATCACTGGCAACACACAATGTTCAAAGACTTTTTTAGTCTTGAGACACTGGTATCTTGGACGACGAGAAGATGTAGCGTGGTTTCCCGAACGCAGCCCAGCCGAGCTGGACTCGACGAGACACCTCTTTCTCGAAGTTGGACCTACCTAGTTGGACTGTTTGTCCCAGGTATATATACTCGTCAACTTCGAATCGTCAAACAACTACAACCCGGAACATCTGCCTGTGGGCCATACATACATAGATTTGTTTCGAACGGGTATTAAACCAGCGATATGCATATCAGCAATCGATCACAACGTCAACCGGGCAATGAATTAGCAATAGGCTTCGAATTGACAGTAACAATTAAGGTGCTGTGCCAGCCTCCGTAGCGTAGCGGTAGCGAAGGCGGCCGCTGCGCAAGGAGGCACGTGTTCGATCCCCGCGCAGTGTAAATATTTGTATGCATGAATATGAATATTTGCACGCTGAGATGATGATGATGACAATTAGGGTGCTGTGAAGTCGATCGATGGTGACAAAGGTAACATGGTAGGGCTTCGGAGTTACTGCTTGTGTCTCAATTTAAGTCCTACAGGATAAAGTTAGGAATGTGGCGACAGAAGTTGCTACGCAAATAATCAACATGGGATGAAAAAATTGAATTGGCCATAACTGTTAGATTAAATAAGCATGTTACTACGAGTCTACGAAATTTAATTATGTCGGAGCACTGACACTAAATTGGTTGAGCAAAGATGTACGTCATAACTACATATGCCTAGTATTTTCGAGATACTATACTTTTTTAGTGATTATCAAATCAAATCGTTAAAAGTCATTTAAATAAGATCAATATTAAATATGACAGTCCCCCAAACCGCCCCTCCCATCGACACTTCCTAGTGCTTTTGCTGGGAAGAAGTGGCAGAACAAACTCTCCAGCAGCACAGCTGTCTGTTTATTTAAAACAACACGTGACTTACAATACTATGCAGGTACAGTAATGAACACAAGAAAACATTCAAAACAATAATTCTTCTGTAAGTACATCTTTTGTTACGTAAATCATCCTAAAGAACTGGACCGGTTTGTATGAAATTTACATGGTCTAAAATCACAATAAATTGGACCTGCTAAGTGACACTGCTGTTAGTATTATGATGTTTGAGCCGGGCGGGATGACATCTATTTGGACCACTAGTTAATAAACTGTACTGTACTTACTAAATTATATAAAATGAAGAGGAGTTAGTAATTAGGAGTGGATTTTTGTTAACTTATGATAAAATTAATACTACAATATCTTATTGCAATTGCACTTTTACTAAGAGATACCTATTTGTCAGTAAAAATACTGAGTTGCCAATCATTGTTTGTATGTTTGTTTGTTTGTGTGCGCTAATCTCGGGAACTACTGGTCCGATTTGAAAAATTATTTTTGCGTTGGATAGCCCATTAATCCAGGAAGGCTTTAGGCTATATAACATCACACTGCGACCAATAGGAGCGGAGTCGCTGGCGACTGCTATAGGAAAATATAAGTGAATGATGCCACCAATATTTTAGATGGCAAAAGAGTCTTTCTGGATCTTTAATAGGACATTTCTTTAAAATTTAAAATGTAACTACTTCATGTTTGGCAGTAAAAATTCTGGTACATATATGTGGCAAAAGTTTTGTAAAATTATATTGTAGTAGTATTTAAAAAGTGACAGTTTTATGTGTGTATTTCTGTTTGTCACTTCAGTAACGAACATAGAAGTACCACACAAAAATTACTGATGAATTTAAGCATATCAATGGTATATAAACTTTTATTCTCCATTCCCATTGGCCTTGGACTTATGCAGTTGAAACTGCGAGATGCAGCTAGTACATACAATATGTAAAGAAAACCCTGTCCGACCCATAAGGATAATAAAGGTTAGGTAAACACTTGACCAAATATAATATAAAATTTTACATAATCATCACAGTAACAATAATAATGAATTTTGAAATAATCTTTTTTTCCCGGGTATTAATTCCAATTTTCCCGAAATTTGGTAATTTTTAAAAAACTGACAACACCATTTGTGATGGAGCGAATAGCGACGCGACCACGTGCCGCATGGCCCCGCCCCCCTTCACCCGCGCATACATGCGCGGGTGAAGGGGGGCTGGGCTATCGGGTTGCCTACCGCACATGCATTAAGTTACCTCGGTTTTTCGAAATAATATTTATTTTTTTGGGGGGATTTTTTTTTAAGTTTAGCCCGGCTTTGTAGGCATTATTAGAATCAGTTAACGATACCTAATAATACCTTCACGGATCGGACAGGGTTTTCTTTACATATTGTATAAATAAATGTATTATAATACCTGGAGTAAGTGCAGCCATCTTTCGTGCCAGCTTTTCCTTATCAATGGAGGTCTTCAGCGGAGTCAAATGTACTTTGAAAATTGAAGCTCTTCCCTTAATATCTGGAGCAGGAACAAATATCTGCCTGTCAAATCTGCCAGGTCTTAGAAGGGCTTTATCTAGGATATCTACTCTGTTTGTAGCTGCTAGTACCACAACATTTGTAGTAGTATTGAACCCATCCATTTCAACCAGAAGCTGGTTTAAGGTATTCTCCTGTTCTGAGTGGCCTCCAAAACTACGTCCTCCTCTTTTCCTGCCAACTGCGTCAATCTCATCAATGAAGAGGATGCATGGTGCATGTTTACGTGCCATAGAGAACATGTCACGGACTCGAGATGGACCAACACCTACAAACATCTCCAAGAATTCAGACCCTGAGACTGTGAGGAAGGGTACATTGGCTTCTCCTGCTGTAGCCTTTGCCAGCAAGGTTTTGCCAGTACCAGGGGGGCCAGTCAGCAAGGCTCCTTTAGGAATTTTGGCACCCAAGTCAATGTACTGCTGAGGATTCTTCAAAAAGTTGACAAACTCCATAATCTCTATTTTAGCTTCTTCACACCCAGCAACATCTTGGAACTTGACACCAATATCAGTAGGATTAATAAGCTTAGCTGTGGACTCCATGACACCCCCAAAAAGTCCACCCCCTTTCTTTCCACCACGTCCCATCATGTCTGCTGATCTTCTCATCATATAAATTAAAAATCCTATAATAAGTATTGTTGGGAGCATGCCTGTTAAACTTGAGGCTTCAACCTCAGTCTTATAAATAACAGGAAGGAAATTCGGGGGATCAACACTCATCTCTATTTGTGCATTTTCTAAATTTCTCTCAAATGAATCTACACTGCCAATAGCAAACCAAACAACTTTTCCATCTAAGTTTGATCCTGGGAGTAGTTTCACTCTCACCCATTTTTTGTTGATAACTTCTAATTTTTCCACATTACCCTTATGCAGGTATAGCTTAACAAAGTCCCGCCAGCTAATCTCTCTGTAACGTAGTTCGAAGTATGCGATAGACCCTAATATACCTACAATGCCCATCGCACCAAACATCATCCATTTTTCTCTATCCTGGCTTTCGTAGCCACCGCGGCCGCTACTACCGGCACCACCGCTGAACATATTCATGTTCCATTTATCTTGGGCAGTAGTCGGCTTTGGAGGCGGTTGAGCAGCTTTCGAAGGCGTTGGTGGTGCTTCTTTATCGGTACCAGGAGTTTTAGCCGCTTTTTGACTTGAACTTGGTTCGAAATACTTTTCAAATCCTTTAGGTGGCTTCTTGCAGAATTCGTACCATTGGTTCAGCACAGAATCTAGAGCAGGGACTCCGATAGGCTGAAATTTGGGACTATTATGATGAAACTTTCTTAACTGAGAGCGGGTTAATCTCAAACCTTTCCACATCTTGCTGTGATTTTATTACTATATACAGAAATAAATGTTTTTAATAATTATTGCACAATTCGGTCGGGAACGGGATCACAAAATACTATCGTGAATCGTGAACTGTCGTGACAAACATGGTTATAAAATCTGTCAAAAACAAATTGTCACTTGTCAATAGGAATAAAGACCCCTATATACGATCGAACTTGGAAGATTTTATTGCAACTGAGTAGGCTTAGCAAAACTTGTATGTATATATTATATTATAATTTCTTGATTAGACTCTTATTTTAAACGTTAAACACAACAAAGAGCTACACGGAAATACTCGTCCATGTTTCATGTAGCTGTCTATAATATTTTTTCGACATGACAGGTAATTTTCTTGCTGTGCTGATGATAAAGCGTGAGCGTCGTGTGAAAATTGATCCTTTATTTTGAAGATACATGATCCATTTGATATTGGAGAATTCAGTTTAAAGAATTATCACAAAAATATTTTAATTTTAAAAAAGATAATTTTAAATATTTTTAATGGTACCAAATTAAAACAATTTTTTTTCGAATTGCAAACCATTCCTTGTGCAACGTGCAACCATCTTAAAATTATAGATTTTGCTTTACTGCTCTACTGCCTTTACTTTCTGAACGCTATATCAGACATTTTCATTGCATAGGTAAATAAATCAGATGTAATTTACGAATATTGCGTTATTTTCGTCATTACAACAGTGCGCGTATAATCCTACAGTAAAAGTGAGTCTTTCAAGTGAATATTTCATAAATTTCGTGAATTACATTGTTTCTACTCTTATAATATCGAGAGTGAATTTGTACTAATTATGGATCAAGACAGACCAGAATGCAGTCCGAGCCCTGGAAAAAGAACACTGCCTATGCCACCGCAGCCGAATCCGAAAATCCCTAGAATATCAGGGTACGCGAGCTCCACTTGCAGCGGGGTGATGAAGAATTTCAAAAACTTTGGTCCCTATTCTCCAAGCAGTGTCGAAGTATTTTATGATACGAATGAAGTACCAGCTCCAGGCACTCCTGTACCAGACAAGCATGTTCGTAAGGCTGGCCCTTTCCTTCTTGGCCCGAAACTCGGGCCCAGCCCTGTTAAAAGCATTGTGCAGTGCTTAGCCAGGAAGGAAAGAACAGATGAGTTCTATCAGGTAATGAGCTATTTTGATTACATTCTATTTGTAAACACTGAAGTTTGTGAAGTAGTATTTTATGCATTTTAATAGTCTTTGTCTTTTAGTAGTCCGAGAAGGGACCAAACGGAAGACAATATATCGAAAATAAATTAGAACAGGATAGCCGTCATCAGCCATTGCTAAAATAGTTTTTGTTCTATTATCCATTAATTTTAATTACTTAATTTATTTCCTTTTTTAGCTTTGTAGTTGTGAGTTTATTAATTATTGACCTCCACGCACAACAGTTCTTTTTTTTAAATTAAGTTTATTTAAAATAAATTGGTGCAATATTTTTAAAATTTTATTGTGGTATTTCTGTTAATTGTGAAATGGTTACGAAATTTTCATACTGTTATGATTAAGGTCTGTCTTTAATGATAAGTTGTTCATGTTTGATATCAAGAAGTTGTATTAACAAAGGACAAGTCTGTATATTATATAAAAAAAAGAGTAGGGCTGTGAAATTAAATATTATAATGTTGTGGTATGGAACACGTAATTTCCATACCATACCACAACTGCTTAGGAGGTAGTTTTTTTATAATAAAAAAAAAGCTGTTGATATGGCTGTTGCTCGCGATTTTGTCTGTATGTAGTGTCTTATATAGCTGTGCCCGTGGCTTTGCTTGCGTTACTGCGTGTTTTTCCTCTCTTGCCTCTGTTATGTTTTACTACTAAAGATATTTTAATTGAATTTGAAAAGGAGATAATGATGTCAATTTGGGGAATATGTAACAGGGGCTGGTGTCCGCAATTCTATCTTGGGGAAGGACATAGGCTATTTTTGCCCTGCTAGTAAGTTTCTGTAGAATGATTTCCCCGACAGGAGTGAAGCTATGAGCAAAAGCTAGTACTGTTATCATCATCATCACAATCTGTTAGCGCATCTACATAGTCTAACTGGCGAAAGATTATTTCTTTCTTATAAAAACGTTGCCCCACACTAGGAATTTCTCCTGTATCATAGCTGCGAGTACTGCTTATAGTTGAATTATTGGATATTTCTACATATCAACAATTTGTCTATAGAAACGGTAATAGGTTCTATGTTATGGATTTGTTTTCCGCATTTAGTCCTTCAAGTACCAGTGTCGGAAGTATTTTATGATACAAATGAAGTACCCGCTCCAGTTACTCCTGTACCAAACAAGCGTGTTCATAAGGCTGGCCGTTTCCTTTTTGAAACTCGGGCCAAGAAGAAACTATTCTTTGTGGGCTGTTGGTGGTTATTACAACCAGCCCAGCTTCCCTCAAAAATTTACTATTATCGAAACAAGCCAGGTGAGGCTTGTTTAGATAATGTATGTAAGATCTGTGTGTCCTGAAGGTTTCTGACCTAATCTGGGTGACAACTGTGCACTTGCATGAGCACATGTGAAATAGACTCCGCTTCCTCAGTCAACGGACTGTGGTGGCTAATGAGTTTATTGCGCAGAAACCAGTCATAGGCCTTTCACGCTGAAGACAGTGTGAAAGAACCTATGGCCTTTAGATATTTGTGTGTTTACCACACTGTTTACTTGCACTAAGACACAAAAATGATGTCTAGAAATTACGGCTTTAAATGGCGATCCGAGACAACATGTGCGCTCGACGCCACGCCTTTTTTTAGTTCAGTCTCTAAGGGCGGTCACCCGAGGCGATTTTTGCATGCATGCGTGATTTTGTCGCTGAAAATATACGCTGCGTCGAAATTTTCTATGCAACCTTCATTAATACATAATTCGATACAGTCGCTATGCAGGATTCATACGACGCGGTGCAGTATCAATACAGTCGTTCGTTGTAGTGACTACTTATGACTGCCATAGAGAGTAGTGTAACCATGGATTTTGTCGAGGAGGGCATTCGTCCAGCTAAACTAACCCATACTAAGCCATGCTTTTAATCGCGTCTAAACTGTTTATGGAAGTATCTTAATTTGACAGGGCTAAACTAATATTTTGTCTTCTGTCAATTTTTTAATGAAACTAAACTTAATTAAACTTAAATTTACTGTAGTTTACGAACAAAGGAATGGGCAATATTGAACACCCTTGCCCTCTAGCTACGCGCATGCTTGTAGCGCAGACGCTAAAGTTGCAATATAGACTCGGTTAAATCAACATTGACGTCAATCGATGCAGTGACGCGCTCTCTCTCGCACATCGCTTGGCGTGCTGCTATAGAACAAAGAGCACGGCAAGTGTAGTTCGCCTTATCGCGATAGCGTAGCTGTAGTATTATTTAATAAAGATAGACAGACACTCACTCCTTATCAATTTATCCCCGGAGGAATGTACCAGTTACACCTAACGCATAGTCGCATTGCCGTATATGATTGGCTCAGCTCAGCCCAGACCAGAGATATTATTCTTATGTACAAAACGCATGCGGACTTGCCGTCGTTACTACACGCATGCGTTTTACACCTAACAACTGCAATGCGCAAGTTAACATAGCTTACCGATGTGCATCGTATAGGCATTACGGTTGTAGTAAGATAGTGAGTTCTGCCCCCTAATCGGCAAACACATTTTTGTTAAATGATTTCGACTAGTTGGGATCAGTTGATATCGTTGGTCAAACTATCCCAACTAGTCGAAATCATTTGACAAAAATGTGTTCGCCGATTGGGGGGCTGGTCTAACTTACATGACGCAAACTCTAGACTGTAGGTATGTAGTCTATAGATATTCTGTACCTACATAATATACCCATAATACATGTATATACTTTTCGAGGCGACAGCCTCCGTGGCGTAGCGGTAGCGGACGCGGCCACTGCGCAAGGTGGCGCGGATTCGATCCCCGCACAGTGCAAGTATTTGTATGCATGAATATGAATATTTGCACTGGTCTGGTCGTGCCCGGTTGCCATACGAACATCTAGTGGCAGTCGTTACGGGTTGTTGGAGCCCTAAAAAAATCCAAGAATTGGTCTAACTGCAATGCTTCGATGTCGCCTTCGGGTTGTGGAGGTCAGACGGCAGTCGCTTCACGGAAAATGTCGAAGTTTAGCCATATAAGCAGTTGGACTGGTAAAGCGGACCCCAGACTCCAAAGCTGAAAAGGCTTCGGATGCGACTGGGATTAACGCTGCGATGATGATGATGATGATGATATACTTTTCGAGGCATAGGGATATCACACCACGAACTTTCGCTCAACAGGTTGGGCAAATTTAAAAAGATTACGCTGGGGAAATCAATCCAGGGTTGCAATTACGTAACACATTATCAATCGGAATCGGTTTCGATTTGACAGGTTAACAACATTCATTGCGTTATTTAAGGTTGTGTTGACAAATTTTTCGAACTTAGGAAGCAATGGTTTAAAAATTTGCTTCAAAATAATGCACATTCTAATTATTAGTCTGTTACGTAATTAGGATGTAGAGATTATAAAAATATTTTAAATAAATATATTGGCTAGGACTGACCTGGATTAGGATATAGGATAGGATATGTAGGATAACCGGGTGAAACAGCAGGGTGCAGCTAGTTACAAGTGAAGTCAGTAAGCAGACCTTCAAATATAAGTCCTGAGACTTTTCCACTGGGCACGCCACAATAGCGGCGTTAAGTCCCTTCTTTGAGAAGTGGCTAGTGAGCCGCCACGGCGCCCTTAACTTCCGCCAGTGAAGTCAGTACGCAGACCTTCAAATATAAGTCCTAAGACTTCTCCACTGGGTACGCAACAATAGCGGCGTTAAGTCCCTTCTTTGAGAAGTGGCTAGTGAGGCGCCACGGCGCCCTTAACTTCCGCCAGACGCAGGTCCTCACCGGACACGGCGGTTTCGGGAGGTCACCAGTTTGTGGATCACCCTGAGGACAAGGTGGAACATAGGGTGGAGGTCTGCCCGGCTTTGGCAGAGCACCGCCATGTCCTCGTGGCGGCGATTGGCGGTGATCTCTCGCGTCCGGCCCTGGTCCAGGCCATGGTCCGGAGCGAGAGTGCATGGCAGGCCGTCACCTCCTTCTGCCTAGCAGTGATGCTAGCAAAGGAGGAGGTGGAGCGCGTAAGGGAGCGGGAATCTTAGCGCCCTCACGCCTCTAGCCGCCATGGTCGGGAGACAACATCGAACTCCCGGCAACCGTACGCGCGGGCTTGCGGGCGGTGAGCACTGGGCTAATCGCCGCCCGGTAAGGACCAGGCCCGAGTCGACGACGTGTTGTAGGTATTTCACGTGCGCCTCAAAGAGATGTCAGCACATCGTGACGGTGTTCACGAAGACCGATGCCGCCGGGGTCAGGGTTGCGGGTTAGTTAAAAAAGAAACCGCTACCTGGCCTACAGGCAAGTGAAGGAATACGCCCTTTCCCTCCGCCCAGAGCGGGAGAGGTCATTTGATGATTTTCCATACCAAACAAAAAAAAAGACTTCTCCACGCCTTGCTAAGAAAGTACTTTAATTAAATCGTTGATCCAAATTGTCATTCATGGATTTTTGACAGTATTCGGAAGCCTTAAAATCGTACCAAGGAGTATCGTAATAACCATGTAAAATTCTGGTATTCAGCTGCACCTGGTTAGACTGGAAGCTGGCCCCAACGTAATTGGAGAAAGGTTAGCCCGATGATGAAGTCCATAACTTAAATAAATCTCACTGCGAAGCCACAAACTATTGTGGCGTGTGTTTTGGGTCATTGGGTTCCCTTCGATATGGTTGAGCTGAATGATGCTGATCCATACGTCATGTTCGTGAACGGACGCCGTCGGAGGGGACTGGTCATCTCTTAGCTGCCACGGCGTATTTTAATTTCTGAATTGATTTTTGTGTGTTTTCCATAATGGACGCTCTCAGCGTACAATACATTTCTGCATCGTTCTCACGCGGTTGTTTTCAACATGAATGATGTAATCAAATATTTGTAACAATAGCTTAAAAATTTAAAAGAGTGTCCATGGAGTTTCTTGCCCGTTCTTCTCCATAGGTACCTACTCTTTGGAATGGGCGACTAGCTTCATCTTATTAACTGAACGACCTTCTGACAATTCAAAAGTGCCTGTAACTGGTTTATTTGAAATAAATGATTTGATTTGATTATTTATCCTTTAAATTCATGTTGAGTAAAAACTGTATCCTCTTTCAGATTAAGATCTTGAGCTTAAAACATGAAGCCCAAGCGGAAACCCAGGACGATCGGCAGGGCAAGATGCTGTTGCATACTGAATATTCTCTATTGTCCTTATTGAAGGACCAGGATGGTGTCATTCATCACCATGGTTTATACAAGGTAAGTATTTTTTTTACATTTCAAGGTGGTCAAGAAAGAAGAAAGAAAGGAAAATGCGTTTATTGACATTAAAGAACATACACCTAAAACTATATAAATATAAAACTTCGTTTATAATGCCAAAAGGGCCTCAGCTCAGCATAATGTCGTTACTGCAGAATCATTCGGCCTCAACGGCCATGTCTTCTGCGAGCAATCTGCCTTACCCACTATCAGTTTATCGGAAGACGTAGCGTTGGAAGGCCCTCCATAAAGTGACCGGGTGGCTGATGGCCTTGTGAAGTCTGCAGGCATAACAGTACCGGTCGAAGTGGCGGTGCTATGTCCAATAGCGGACGTCTTTCGGCTGAAATGATGACAGCCTCTCTACTCGCTTTCTCCTGCCGGTCGTTTCTGTATGCATTTCCCCATGAAAAATTAGTTGAAGATCTGAGTTCACTTTACCCATTTTTTTTTTATAATTGTAAACTAGTGCTTGACCGCAATCCCGCCTGATGGCAAGTAGTGATGCAATCGTTGATGGTAAACCGCTCTAGTTTATTAAGAGCCTATTCACTCAAAAAACTGAGTAAATATGAGGGAAGACGGCCGTTGAACGAAGTGATGCAATCAAAAAAATCAACGGTCCACCTTGTTGAATGGAGCTATCTCATTATAATTATCTGTCATTTTTCTTTGTAAATTTGTATCGATTTTGATTCTAAACAACTCCACAACCCACAAGTCTAGAGTTACGTGATGCAAAAACATGAAAAACAGAGATTCCCTAGAAAATAACGTCTACAATCGCCATTAACGTACTCCACGGCAAGTTATTACGTCAAATAAACGCGCCCTTATTACGCAACCCAACAAAAGCTGTTGTGATTACGAATGCGTTACGTAATTGATCTGGGGGCAAATGTTGTAAGAAATACCAAATATTTGCTTGTCATCATCAACCTTCCATCGTCCCACTGCTGGGCACAGGTCTCCTCTCATACAGAGAAGGATTGAGCATAATCACCACGCTTGCTCAATGCGGGTTGGCGATTTCAGACTTAAAGTCCAGGTTTCCTCAAGATGTTTTCCTTCACCTTCAGTCATGGGTGTCCAAGATATACTTAGAAAGTACACACACACACGTGCACAAGTGCTTCACACCTGGGCAGCTTCTAATGTTATACAAAGCACAGGTCCGTTCGTGTGTGGAGTACTGCAGCCACATTTGGGCTGGTGCTGCCAAGTGTCACCTGGCCACTTTGGATTCAGTGGAGAGACGTGCAAAGAGGCTGATTGGTGACCCTGATCTAACTCGAGTCGGTCTCCAAAGCCTAGAGCACAGGCGTAGAGTAGCCAGCCTTTCGGTGTTCTATAGGATGCATTTCGGGGAGTGTGCGATGGAATTGCATGATTTAATTCCCCCATCTCCGTTCCACCAGCGGACGACCCGTCGTACGGCTTGTTTCCACCCTTACGTTGTTAACACCACTACGATCCGGACGAAGCGTTTCGCCTCCTCCTTTATACCGCGTACATCGAGGGACTGGAATAGTTTGCCAGCGGCGGTGTTTCCGTCGGACTACAATTTGAGTGTCTTCAAGGCTAGAGTGAATAGGCTCTTAATAAACTAGTGCGCTTTACCATCAACGATTGCGTCACTGCTTACCATCAGGCAGGATTGCGGTCAAGCGCTAGTTTATAATTAAATAATAATAATAAAAAAAAAACATATAACTTTAGAAAAGTTACATTGGTACTTGCCTGACCTGGAATCGAACCCGCACACTCATACTTGAGAGGCTGGTGTTTTAACCACTAAGCCACCACGACTAACACGCTTAAATCGCAATTTGTGAAAATCCAGGCAATGGCGCCTATTCTCTTGTGCACAAACCAAACTAATTTTAAGTTAAGTGTATCGTTTTCTGACCATTTCATTAAGAAAAGGACAGAAGATAACATTTTAGTTTAATCCTGTCAAATTAAGATATGTACTCCATAGACAGTTTAAACACGATTATAAACATGGCGTTATCGCAAAGGTCCGGCGGTACTTCACACCAGGACAGCTTCTAATGTTGTACAAAGCAGTACTGCAGCCAAATTTGGGCTGGTGCTGCGAAATGTCACCTGGCTGCCTTGGATTCATTGGAGAGGCGCGCGAGGAGGCTATTGTCGATCCAGATTTAACTCAGAACGGTCTCCAAAGCCTAGAGCACAGGCGTAGAGTAGCCAGTCTTTCGGTCTTCTATAGGATGCATTCTGGTCTTCTATAGGATACATTCTGGCGAGTATGCAAGGGAATTGCATGATTTAATTCCCCATCTCCGTTCCACCATCGGACGACCCTAGGAGGAAGAGATCTTCAAGGCCTAGAGTGAATAGGCTCTTATATAAACTAGCGCGTTTTACCATCAACGATTGCATCACTGCTTACCATCAGGCGGGATTGCGGTCAAGCACTAGTTTATAATTTATTAAAAAAAAAATGGCGACCACAAATACGTCAATTTACGTCAGGAGCGTAATAATTTGACAGGTCTAAACTAACATATTATCTTCTGTTCTTTTCTAATGAAATAGAAAGAAAAAGATGCAACGAACTTAAAGGAGACGTTTTATTTTCGGCCACCACTATGTACGCTATGTAGATAAAAATGAAGAAAATAAAAGATTTTAATAAAAATACTACTAAATTAATTTGAATAAAAATTCAAGTATAAATAATTAATTATTTGAAACGGTTTTTAGTGAGATAAACCTTTACTAAGGTAGCCATGACACTGGTTATGATGTTTGATTGGCGACTTTGACAGTTCTATTTTCCCGTTGTGTTCGTGTCGAGTGTTGATTTGAGTTGATTGTGTTTATTTAATGGGCCGTATCTTCGGAATTCATTTTTTCGGTTTTTTCACAGTCATAATATGTCACTTTCAAAATCTTATTTCGCTTATTGCTGACCACCATATTTATTAGAAGTTATGTTGCACTCCTTGGCCGAGTTAAATTGAATTTGTATAAAAATATATTTGCCAAAAAGATACAAATTACGATTTAAAAAAAAAATATGCTTCACATGTTCGCCTAAAAATATGCGTGGTCAACAACGTAAATAACACAATGAAAGCTGTTGAGCGGTCTAAATGAAAGCCACTGTTACTCCACAGTACCGACTAAAGGTAAATCGGATACCGATTTTACTGGAATAAATCAGTTGTGTTGCAATGTATGCCAGCCCCCTAATCGGCGAACACATATTTGTCAAATGATTGCGACAAGTTGGGATCGTTTGGACCAAATGGACCAATGGGCGCTCCGAACGATCCCAACTGATACCAACTAGTCGCAATCATTTGACAAAAATGTGTTCGCCGATTAGGGGGCTGGTACGATACGCCAAATGTTGTGTCGGGAGTTTCGTCGTGGAGGGTCTTCAGATTAGTCTCCTTCTAGCGCAGCATCGTTGGTCGTATTGTTGGGTTTAACGTTACAACACCTCGCTCAACTGCCGTCTTCCTTCCTAGTCACTCAGTTTTTTGACTGAATAGACTCTTAATAAAATGACAGCCTCCGTGGCGTAGCGGTAGCGGACGCGGCCGCTGCGCAAGGTGGCGCGGGTTTGATCCCCGCACAGTGCAAGTATTTGTATGCATGAATATGAATATTTGGTCTGGTCGTGCCTCGGAAAGCACGTTAAGCCGTTGGTCCCGGTTGCCATACGAACATCTAGTGGCAGTCGTTACGGGTTGTTGGAGCCCTCAAAAGGCAAACAATTGGTCTAACTGCAATGCTTCGATGTCGCCTTCGGGTTGTGGAGGTCAGACGGCAGTCGCTTCACGGAAAATGTCGAAGTTTAGCCATATCAGCAGTTGGACTGGTAAAAGCGGACCCCAGCTGAAAAGGCTTCGGATGCGACTGGGATTAACGCTGGGATGATGATGAGACTCTTAATAAGCTAGCGCGCTTTTCCTTCTACGATTGCATCACTGTTTATCATTAGGCCGTATTGCAATCAAGCACTAGTTTACATTGACAAAAAAAAAAAAAAAAAAAGAAAGCCGAAAGCCAATTCTCCTAATTCAAATGCAAAATCTAGGCGTAGTCTCTTCTTGACGACAAACAAATATTGAACCTGTCCAAAATCTAGGGAAATTGGTATTTTAGACAGATTGAGATCGAACTGAACGTCGAGATTGAGACTGAACGTTTTATAAATTATGAGAATAATCCTCTGGTTTCTTTTAATACTAAAAACAGAATAAAATATTTTTACATGCTTTCTATTAGTTTCACTTGTATGTTTGCTTGCTTGTTTGTTTGTCCGTCTCTAACTCTTTGGACTACGAGTGAGCGGCTCATTCCTGTAAAATGTCCCACCGTTTTCAATAAGTTCGTTCGTTCGTTCGTTCTTTTTTTTTTTTTTTTAAAAGAATATCGAACTAAAAAGTTGAAAATAAATATAGTTTAAAAAACTAAAAAACATGCTTTTAAAGAAAAGCGTGAGGCGCTTAATATACAAAAGTTATGGCACAAAGCGCTTCACGCTTTTTTTTTTAAAGCATGTTCTTTAGTTTTTTAAACTATATTTATAATACTAAAAACAGAATAAAATATTTTCTTTTTTTATTAATCGCACTGGTTTCGTACTTCGTGTACAGAATGAATACTTTTATTGTAATCCACGCATATATTATTATCCTCTTCCCAATTTCCAGGACCAAGCGTTGGAAGAAATTCCGAACCCATCTGGCACCGGTAACATCTTCACTGGCCGGGTTCGGCAGCGTCTAATGCTCGTGCTGGACTGCGTGAGTCCCCACCAGTTCAGTGAGAAGGGATCTGAGCTGGTGAACTTACAGCAGTATGTTACCAAGGTCAAGAAGGTCCCGGAGAGGGAAGCGATTCTCATTTTCTATGACATTGTGAGGGTAGTCGCTAATTTGCATAAGGTAAGTTTTTTTATAGCTACGACTCGCGTTATCACTTGCATAAGTTTGGATCCTGTGGGAATATCGGGATAAAAAGCAATTATATAATATGTAAAAAAACCCTGTCCGACCCATAAATAAGGCCGGATACATCGTCTGCGCACGAATATATTGCTTTAAACGATGTACCCGGCCACATACTCGCCGTAGCCCGAAGATTCGCCCGTAGCCTGCTAATGTAGCGGCATAAGGATAATAAAGGTTAGGTAAACACATGACCAAATCCCTACCTTCGTACTTATTAATATTATAAATGCGAAAGTAACTCTGTCTGTTTGTCAGGGATTACATTCCTGGAGTTTGTCAGAGATTGACCACTGGAAAGTCACAATGGCGCCGTTTTGTTAGTAGATTATGAAACTTGTTAAAATCGTTCATTATGAGACAACTGATCGACCATTCTGACACTATTGTAATAGCAGTCTAGGGCCTCTGGTATAGACGTGCCACTCTGCTAAGAGAAGCCTATATAAGCAAATCTAATATAGCGTATATACAACGTGTAACAAAAAGGGTATATACATACCAAGGGCATGGCATCTTTAGATGATATCAAACGATATCGGAAGGGTTTCAACTCAAAATAAAATACTCAAAAAATTGGTACCAAATTTTCGGTTTCGTGTGTTTCTTAAAATCAAATCATAACAAACGTGGCAGCACACTACATACGTTAATAACTACTCGTTACCCGTCACGTTACTTGCCAAAATCCGATAAATGTCTTCAATATCTCTGTGCGACTAGTATGATAGTAGCCTATCACAGGCGGTGTTTTTCCTCATAACTTCCTAACATAAAGAGATAGGATTAAAAAACCCTTCCAATATCGTTTGATATCATGTAAAGATGCCATGCCTTTGTTATGTATATACCCTTTATGTTACACGTTGTATAACACGTGTCCAGTATTTTTAAGTGAATAATCTATCACAAAATTTCAAAAAGATATCTTGAAAACCCCAACGTTATGAGTTTGTTATCTTACTTGGTTGTCCCAACAAAAATATGGTCAACGCACGGCTCGCCCTGAGCGACGCGGCGCGGGGGGGAGGACCTGTCTCGCGGTGCTCCTAGTACCATGATCTACCGTCAGCTGTGTGCGCTCGGTAACCACACCGCAACAATTACTAAATGTATTTTGGAAAAATATAACATGGTGTAAAATGATTGGAATTGATTCAGTTGCTTATTCTGAAGAAACTATATTCAGGTTTCGTATAAAGTAAAAATATCGTTGTATATTTAGGTACTTTCTAAGTATATCTTGGACACCAATGAGGCCGCTGCCTCAAATCTTGCGGGCAGCGGGAACTGAGCGGGCATCGAAGACGCGTTCTCGAAACTAGCGGGCAGATCGCGCGTCACTATAGCCGCGTAGTGTTGTGTTCACGATTGTGTCGACGAGATATTTGTTTTTATTCGCGAAAGAAATGTCTGAACAATGGCGGCAACATCTTTTTGATTCAAATTTAATCCTAACGCTCGAACACCGCTCGCTGCCCGCCCGCCGCCCCGCTGCCCGCAAAATTCGAGGCAGCGGCCTGACTGAAGGCGAAGGAAAAAATCTTCAGGAAACCTGGACTTTAAAGTCGGAAATCGCCAACCCGCATTGAGCAAGCGTGGTGATTACGCTCAATCCTTCTCTGTATGAGAGGAGACCTGTGCCCAGCAGTGGGACGATAAAAGGTTGTTGATGATAATGATGATGATATTTAGGTACCATAAAGTTTACACATATATTTTTTTCCAGAGGAACATAGTGCACAGGGACCTAAAGCTTGGTAATATAGTGCTGAACCAACGGACGGGACGGGTCATCCTTACCAACTTCTGTCTGGGGACGCATCTCGGTAGCGATCGGGATCTGTTGAAGGATCAGAGGGGTAAGCATACTTATAGCCAGTGATCGGAATAGGTAGAGTGAATTGGGGTCATTGATCGGAAACTTATATATTAATATGGACATTCCTCCGGATTTACGGAATTGTTTGATTATTAAAAAAATATGTATAAATTATTTTAAGTCGTCATCACCCTTCATTAGAGGCTAAAAATAAAATATTGAAATGGACTAATGCTTCGATCGAAATTTGATTGTTTATCTATTTCAACAAGTAAATAATTAATTAGTTTAGTTTTGTTACCTTCCCTTAAATAAATTGAGTAGTAATAATGTCGCTACCAACATTAACAATATTTACTTGGATCCGGAATTACATTCCGGGAAAATGGCTTATCCACGTTATTCTTTCTGTGAACATTTATGATACAAGTATCAAAAATCACTCTACCTATTCCGATCACTGCTTATAACATCTCCATGTTCATTAACTTATTTTTTATTACTTTTATTTACTATAGCTAAAATCTAAATTAAGAACTAAATGGAAAGTTAACTTAACACTCTCACCCAATATGGCTGATAACCTCGGGGACAGTCTACCAAAACTCCCCAAAAATCAGATACAATATATGTTTATGTCAGCTCCCTAGCAAATATTGGAGGAGGCTTTTACAGCTATTGATAGCTGTCCTTTTACACCGTAGTAGTAATTGTTTAATTTTAATCGTATTCATATATTTTTAAGGAATAAGTCATCGATCACTTTTACACTAGATATACAGTACAGTACAGTCTTGAACAAAACTCTTATCAAAAATGGCGACAAGTATTAAGCAGTCTAAAGTAGTGAAAATAGATATACTTTAATTTAAAATCAGCCTTAAGTGCAGTGTATTAAGTTCTTATCACAAAGCAGTACAAAAAGCCATTATTTTATACGACCGAGTCTGACATCAAACCAAATTCAACCTTACACACACGTAAATTAAAGTCAACGTTATAAAGTAAGAACGTATTCTTTTTTACCAACTCTCTTACTGTACAAATACGTCTCTGTCATTCGGAAACGTGCCCAGAAGATGGGTAGCATTATCATGACAAAACGCATTTTCGCTACATGACGATTTCCACGTCTTTACAACAAGCCGCGTTAGAGAACTTCATTTCAAAATCGAATCTTCTTATTAAAACCTTCATAATGTAAAATTCAACAAGAACACTTTTTTACCAGGATCTCCAGCCTACATTTCGCCTGACGTGTTGCAATGTAAGCCGTATTTAGGCAAGCCCTCGGACATGTGGGCTCTAGGCGTGGTCCTGTATACCATGCTTTATGGACAATTTCCCTTCTGCGATACAAGTCTTGCTCAACTGTTTTGCAGGATACAGGCTGCCAACTATAATATACCACCGTAAGTTTTAGTTTGTACAAAATTATCATATTTATGCATGTCTTGGTATTAGAAGTAGTCAGATCCTGAAAGTCTTACCAAGAAGGTTAGGTTAGAAAGAAGGCTAGGTTGTGTAGGTAAAATACTTATTCTTCAGCTGAATTCAATTAGAATAAAAAACGAACCGCCTGGGGTGCAAAATCCTTACAGATGTTTCAAGGCACCAGAAAGGCTAGACAGATGACGTTCACGGGTGCTATTTGGGCAAATGATTTGATCTGTAAATTTAAACGGAGCTTGTCTCTACCAATCTTTATAAAAAAAATATACGGCCGTTTTACTGAAAATGTGATCTGAAACAACTTTATAATAATAAAAAAAGTACAATTTAGCCAAAAGCCTCGTATTCAAACATGAAAACTTATAAACAATGGTGCCGATTTTCTTGTAAACTAAACTAATTTTAAGATCAGTGCATCTCTTTCTTTCTATTTCATCAAAAAAAGGATGGAAGATAACATGTGACTTTAGTCCTGTCAAATTAAGATACTCACTCCATAGACAATTTAGATTAGAATGAAAACATGGCGACTAAACATACGTCAGTTTACGTCAGGCGCGGACTAATTTGACAGTACCGAATATTTATCTCCTGTCTTTTTATTAATGAAATAAATGAAATGCACCTAACTTAAGTTTAGCTTGAGAACAAGAGAATCTGGGTCAATGTTGTCAATTTTCTCCATTACTAGATGTCAGAGCCGTGGTCAAAGAAAACACATTATTTGACAATTCGTATTGACATTTCACAATTTGTAAATGTATTAATATTGTATTTTCAGGGATGGCAACACCGTACAGGCGTCAGACAACACAGTATTCTTAATTCAAAGGTTGCTGGTCAAAGATCCGAAACATAGATTAGTGGCCGACGAGGTAAAAAAAATATAATGTAATCATCGTTAGGTTTGTTACCTATCGAAATTTATAGTGCTCATATGCGAAACCCGAAACACGTGTCTAATATTTTTAAGTAAAGAATCTTATGTACAAAATTTCAAAAAGATATCATGAAAAACCACACTTTTATGAGCTTGTTATCTTACCTAGTTGTCCTAACAAAAATATGGTCAACGCACCGCAAGCACGCCCGCGCCTGCAGCACGCGGTGGTTATGTACCGAGTACTATGATCTACCGTCAACTTTGTTGTGCGCTCGATTTTAGTGAAAACATAGTCTTTCGGAGTTTCTCTGCGCGATCGAATCAGAAATGAGGAGATCCGCAGAAGAACCAAAGTCACCGACATAACTCTTCGAGTCGCTAAAATTAAGTGGTAGTGGGCAGGGCACATTGCTCGTAGAACCAATGGCCGATGGGGCAGTAAGGTTCTGGAGTTGCGGCCACGTACTGGAAGACGCAGCGTAGGGAGGCTCCCAACAAGGTGACCGATGACCTGCCCCCTAATCGGCGAACACATTTTTCTCAAATGATTGCGACTAGTTGGGATCAGTTGGTTTCGTTCGGGCCGCCCATTGGTCCGTTCGGTCCAAATGATCCCAACTAGTCGCAATCATTTGACAAAAATGTGTTCGCCGATTAGGGGGCTGGTGAAGGTCGCGGAAAGCCGATGGATGCGGACAGCACAAGACCGGTCATCGTGGAAAGCCTTGGGGAGGCCTTTGTCCAGCAGTGGATATCTATAGGCTGAAGAAGAAGATAGTCTTTTTATAGGATTCCGCAGCCAAGTAGCATTACAGAGGAGTATTTTTTAAATCACCGCCATCTATCGGTCATATTCTAAAATTGTCATTCCAGTGCCTAGTAACGTTTGTAACTATTCCAAATTTAATTTCACAGGTACTAGATCAATTATCTAGCATAATAGCGAGCTATGTGACCATTCCGAATCCACCCGAAGAGTTACAAGTGGTCCCCGATGTATCTCTGGACCAGAAGAAAAAGGAAGAAGCAGAGGCCGCGATTGTTGATAGGAAACCTTTCGTGTTTATACCGGATAGCAATCCTGAGAGAAAGCCTAGTGTTGCGGTGAGTTATACATGTATTGCCTGACATATTTAAAAAAAAAAAGCAAATAAAGATTTGCCAAATAATGTAGGTATGCCTGCTTTCTGGTTTTGCAGTTAATGTGGCTTCGATGCACTTAGCTTAATCAGTGGAAAAGGAATAAATTATGTCTTTCTTTAATTTTACAGGAGGAAATCGGCGTTGTCTGCGTACCATTACAAGAATATCTTGGTCTAAACTACCCCCTGTCGGGTAGAGGCACCCTAAACGGTTCAAGTGTACAGTATCCACCGCTCGTAGCGAGATCAAACCCGTCGGTCGTGGACTCATCAGGAATGGGATCCCCGAACCAAATGCAAAACAACCCGCTCAACCGAACGGGACAGGTCACCGTGCAAAGAATCGGAAGGGATGCTCGACCTCTGCAACCGACCGAGATAGCCAGGTACCAACACATGTTTTCTTCCAGGCAGGAGCTAGGTAGACGTTCAGATCCGACTAATGTAGTCCCAGAGCCCCCCAGGCCAGAGCTGAGAGAACGACCACCAAATCCTAGACTTCATGCTTTGGCTGCACGCATTCCAAGGATTCCTATACCGACCGTAGCTGGACAGAATTCAGCAGATTTTCGAGTTATACAATTTTCTGAACCTAGACATAGTGCGTGGGATCATGATTTAGTGCTTAGATTACCGGTTTTAGACCTATCTGTTGGGAATAGGACGAATAATTCAGGAAATATTCAGGTGGCTGACAATGTAGCTAATAGTTCTACGCCTCATGTACCCGATCCTTCTGATGTTGATTAAAACCATTTTTTGTTAATAGGTTTTTATATTTAGCTGTTAGCCGAAAATTCGTCTGCGTTTATCCGGTTTTACCGTGAAAGCGTAACAAACTAAGTTGCACATAGGTATATAATGTTAGTGAGGAATATCGAGTGTCGAGCGTAGTTATCACGTGCTTTATAATCAACGATTGCACTACTGCTTCCTATCAGGCGGGATTGCGGTCAAGCACTAGTTTATCTATACTCTATACATACAGAGTGATGCTGATAATACGACAATAAATGAAAACACGAACATTGATGGTTCATAGGAATAATCCCAAACCATAGAAAAAATACCTAGCATCAAAACTAAAAGAATGAAAATTTCAAACAAATTAAATCGCATAAAATTGCAAACTGAATAGAGCACCTTTAAAAATATTGGTTCACTGACCTCCGATCGGCGATAGCGCGATCCTGTATCGACTTGCTTTTTTCGCGTAATTATTATTAATGTTTAGTACCGTTGAATGCCGCGGTCATCAACCTGTAAGCGCTTCCTTATCAACATGTACATCATGTAGAAAATGTCAAAAATGAAAAATAATTTCTTGTGACTAAACTAATGGATATATATTTATATGACTTTATGGGTAGACTGAGAATCTGTTAAGGTACACGATGTTTAATTTATTGTCGCATAGTCATCACCACTTTGTATAATGCTGAAGAGTTTGTTTGTTTGAACGCGCTAATCTTAGGAACCACTGGTCCGATATGAAGAAATATTTTTGCGTTGGATAGCCCATTAATCCAGGAAGGCTTTAGGCTATATAACATTACGCTGCGACCAATAGGAGCGGAGCATAACAAAAATTTAAAATGTAAGCTGTATATTTTGGGGTTAAAAATGTTCAAATAACTAACTCCACGCGAACGAAGTCGCGGGCGGCCGCTAGTAATTTATATAATATGTATATATAAAAACAATGAAAACATTTGCGGTGACTTGATGTATTAGCTATATTTTAGGGGGTGAATTTTGTCATCAATATGAACACCTTTCACTATCGGTCTAACTCTGAAATATCTATAAAAAATATCTCCTTTTTTAAATCCATTGTCTAATGGAAATATATACAGGTGAATTTTCATTTCAGAGTTGGTACCGCTATACCGCCGCCGATGCAACTGTGCCGTCAGTGCGGAGGTGTACAGATGCAATAAACGGATGAAGTTTAAAAAACTTTATGTTCACGTCATGTATTAAAAAAAAAAATCAAGTCAGAGACAATGAAAGCGTGATTCTGATCTGTGCAACGGGTTTTTCAACGCGGAATATCGACCGTGCTCAGTGTGCTTAGTTTTTTTTTAAACCCTTGTCGTTTAACCAGTTGACATTTCGCTATAGTGTCAATTTTTGTAAGAAAGAAGCGGAAGCGAAGCCGGTATTAATCAATACCGAAAGTAAAAATTTATTAACTTAAAACTTGACGTACTTGGACGTTATATTCCTTAATAAATTTAACGCCATCTGTAGTCAAAAAGTAGAACCGAAAATACCCGATCATAATACAAACAATACTTTCAATGTTTTACAGAAATACACTCGACTACAATTAAATTGAATAAAAATCAATTGATTCTCGCTGACGCATTCTTTCAAAGTCTGTGTCTATCGTAACCCGTTGTACAGCAGCTTGCTCTTGTCCATTACAAACATAATAGGGATATTTCCTGGTTAAAAAAAAAAATATTCTATTTAGTGCGTCATTCAGATTATAGAAAAATATTGGATACGTATATTTTGTTTTATCAAATCAATAAAAATTGACAAACATAAAAGGCATCAAAGATCAGGAGTGGTGGCTGGTGACGTCACGGGCCGCTAAAAAGTGTAGCGTGCAGTGACGTCACAGGAGTTTTCAACGCGCTGTGTCGTCTTCATTTTTTGTTTATATGAAAACAGAAAAAATACGTGTCTAGTATTTTTTGGAAATCTGACTGACGGACTAGTTAGATTTTTTTAGCCAAATACCCTATTGTATGAATTTGCAGTTCTCGATTATGATTCTTTGCGCATTTTTGTTGTTGCTGAAAGTAGGCATTTTTTTTGCATATTATAGTGAAAGATATCCGTAGTGCTAATATATTTTTTGGAATTAGTAGGCGCTATTATCTGTGACGTTTATCAATAACTGTATTATATATTACTAAGACTACCGGCTTCCCTATGGACATTTACAATTCGAATCACAGAAGGGATAACGATCGTGATATTTAGATACCGTAGAAAGAAGAACATTGAAATTTCTGGAGGGAAACATAAACAACATAAATTTGATCATGACGTAAGTGGGTTCGTTAAAGAATTTGGTGGTACTAAAATCTTGGACATAAACGTTTTTGTGCAAGTATGTCAAACTGAAGATTGTCTATGACATCAAAATCAGTTTCTATCATTAGCGAGTCTATGGTTTTGTTCTATACATTTATATTGGTTTTAAAATGACACTGGGTACCATTATACTCCTTTGTTCCAATTTTAGTGCATTTTATTAACACGGTAGATGTCAGTCTATGTGACCAGGTATCCAAATATGCATAGTTTCCTGGTTAGTAACTAATAAAAACATGTAATCAGTGTCTGTGCTAAAGTTGACTTAAGAATAATAAATGACTAACTTTTATTTTCATTTAGTGAACTGTGTACTTTAGCTTCATGTAGCTTGGGTTGAATTTTGAGTGACTCTTAGTCACACACATATTACAAATTAAATTTGCTTGGCTCTTTGTATGGCCACGTAGTTATTGTGAACTAGACGATGAGTTTTAATCAAGTTTTTAAAATCATTCAGATAATGTAGTATTTCGGAAACTTTATGTGTAATACATAATATCAAACTTAAATATAATAATTTAATAATAATCATAATATTTAAATAATAGAAACAATTTGATATCTAAGTGTCTATATACTAAAGTTGACTTAAGAATAATAAATATTATACTTTCATTGACGTTCACTCAAATATTTATTTAAGCATCATGTAGGTGCCATTCAATGCGGCAAGAAATTTTGCTCTCGCTACCCAGATGCGGCATAGATTTTAACGTAAACGCCAACCGCACTGGAATGAGAAAACTCATAGAATTGAAATATCCAAAAACTACTTGTACCAGGCATTTCACTTATAAATTACAAGCAAATTGGTTTATATTTTATTATTAAATCTTCAAATTTTGGTAAAATATAAAATACCTATATTACGCTGATCAGCACTTTACTTTGTGTAAATTGTTTCATCACCAGTGCTCTCAAAACGGTGAAGGAAAACATCGTGAGGAGACCGCCATGTCCTAGAGCCAAAATAAAAATAGCTAAGTGACATCTACCAACCCGTCCTGGGCCAGCGTGTTAGATTATAGCCCATTCCCTCTCACGGAGAGGAGGCCTGTGTCCCAACAGTGAGAACATTATGGGCTGATTATGATGATGACGTCGATCGGCGTGACCCGAATCCGAGTATGAAAAAATAATACGCCGATCGGCGTGCGCCGCATTGAATGGGTAAAGTTGATTTTTGAGTGAACATCTACAGATAAACATCTAAACATATTACATATAAAAATTAAAATCTCTTTTCGCGTTTGTGTCAAAGTGTTTTTTTATCTTAACTACGCAACGGATATTGAAGTAGTTTTTAAAAAACATTTATAGAATGTTTTCCTGAGTGTTTATGTGTATTTTAACATTATTAGCAAAAATACATATTATATTAAACAAATCTCGATGGTTCATAAGTCGTAAAAACTGTGAAGCGTGCGTACCTTGTTTTACACACTAGTATGTGTAAAACAAGGTCCATTATTTTTGGTTGCAATGCTATTTGAACTTTGTTATATACGATATTGGGTATATGCTTCCAAAACTTGATGATTGCTTAACGCTCAGTTTCTGGAACGAAAATTACAGATGCGTCGAAATGAATTGTCGCGATTAGCTGCAGATTCATTCTACCACTCACGGCAAACTACGCGCACATACATAACACAATTTATTATAATACTTTTGTCTCACGAATCGACGCGCGCTTTACTTATGGTAATCAAGTAAATTAACGCTATGAAGTATGCATGAAGGCTTAGCGTTAGTACATAACACACACGCACATAACGCACTTACAACTTTGTCATTGTATTGGCCGCTGCCGAAGCCTCCTGTTCCTACAGGATTTTTGTTTCAGAACGCGGGACTAAGATTCTGAATATAAGTTACGTTATATGTAAGAGAAAAAGCATTGATGTCGAAGTATAGAGGGAATTGTCTATGATATTTCAATGAAATATTTGCTTTTTAAGTCTGATACATGTAATTTAGTTTTGTATTATTTGGTAAGTAGTCTTTTCGTTACGTTGTGGATTTTTGGTTTGATTTTGCAAAAGGCCCTGGGGAGTTCTCTAGCGTCGTCGGTATTGGACAAAAATGTGCTTAAAATAATAAATAAGCTTCATATAGCTGTTCTTGCGGCTTCGTTATGACTGCTATCAACAGTTTCATTGGGACAGTTATAAAATACATTGCATGTATGTTAGTTGGTTATCGTGAATATGGATTTTAAAGATTACGGCGCAAAGGATAAGACTGAACGGAGATTGGTATTAAGAGAAGTGTTACACAGAGAAATAGTCCAAAATTCTTGTTTTCTACAACAGTGTTCTTTTATAATTTGAGTTGTTGGTCCAATTGGTTGCAAGCGGTAGTTCTAAGCATGAGGTCCTAGTCACACGTTGGGCAGTCTGCTTCAATTTTTTTTTAGTAGAACGGAGTCTGGATTAGTGCTTGGTTGATGGAGTACACTCACCCACTACTACATGGGTCTTATATGTAAAACTCGTTAAATGTGAAGGGAGGGGCCATCCCTACCTGTCCCTGTGGTGATTAGGGGTATTATGTTATGTTCTAGGTAGATTGTTCGGCTTTAATTCAGCCGATGTGATTCATCGTATTTTAGCATTTAGTTGTTTTAAATTGAATGTATTATATTTCAAGAAAAATACTTTATGTTTTAGTAGTAATTTTGTACTGTACAGTAATTGAATTTAAAGATGCTTTTATTGTATGATGCAAGTAAGGTGCACGCAGGCTGGTCCTCGAACAGTAAATATCGATGTCAATCGTGACATCACTAGTACGTATTTTTTTTCTCCTTTTGTTGCACAACTGATCTATGTATTGCTGTATCATAACTGTTCTGTTTATGGCATTATGATTCCAGTGTAAGAGAGAGAGAGAGAGAGAGAGAGAGAGAGAGAGAGAGAGAGAGAGAGAGAGAGAGAGAGAGAGAGAGAGACGGAGCTATATACAACATTATTTTTTGTTTATGTGAAACCCGAAACACGTGTCCAGTATTTTTAAGTAAAGAATCAATGTAAAAAATTTCAAAAAGATATAACCAAGTTATGAGCTTGCTATTTTACTTGGTTGTCCCAACAAAAATATGGTCAAAGGTTCGTACGGGCGGGCGAGCGCGGGCGTTGACCTCAGGCGTCAGCTGTGATCTATCGTAACCGCTCGGTAACCACTCTGCGGTCCCACTCAAAATGTATTTTGAAAAAAGAAAAAATAATGGTGTAATGTTGTGCAGTTGCTTATTCTGAACAAGCTATATTCAGGTTCGCATAAACAAAAAATAACGTTGTATAGACGATAGTGACCACCTTTTCGGACTAAAATCATGATGTCATTAATACTTTTTAATACGACCCTTTGACTGCCGTCCATAAGCTTAATACTGCCGTTAATAGTTATCTTGCATCTGGTCATTTTTACCATACTATAATCGGAAAAATTTATCCATCTTTTTGTATTTGCAATATTTTTCTACTATTTTTGGATTTAGAAATAAAAACGATAACTTGCCCTGCTGGGCAAGTTTATTGCTCTAAACTCCTGCTTTAAGCTTCTGGACGGCAGATATGATTTTAATAATTTAAAATTTCATATAATAGGCCTGCTCGTTTTTTTTTGTGTGAACTCTTTCCGCAGGCTGAGAGATCGACTTTGTTGCTTAGTTATTAAAATTGTTTTTACATATTTGTTTACTTTTTTGGCAAACAAAATTAGAATGCAACTCAAGCTTTACTCGCTTCGCGAGGCAGATGCTATAGTGTGATTGCTTTTTGTCAATGTGGAGTCGATTGATAGCCTAGTGTACCTTTAGCTTGCATGCATATTGTATTGATTTTACATTGAACTGTGCAATCAGCTCACGTGTGACGTAAGGTATAATAGGCTATTTGACAGATTTATAATTTTTATCTTGAATTACTTGGTTGCGGTTAAGAAGTTCATCCAAAGTATTTTTTTTAATTTTAAATACGTATTTCGTAAGAAATATGCAAATAAAAATTCAAAATTCAAATAAGCCGCGAAAAGGATATAATCAGCAATATGGCGTTGCGCCTGGTAAATGACGTCACAAGCGGTTTTCGGTTCTCAGTGGTGTTTGTTTTTAATTATTATTTGCTGTTGTTATCTAATAAAATGGTTTACAAGTGGTGTACTGTACTGGGTTGTACAAATAAATCGATAAAAACCCCCGAAAAACAGTTTATAAGTTTGCCGGAAACAAGCGTATGACGTCATCGCGACATTAGCCAATCCGGATCGTTTCACAATGTGTGGCGCGAGAAACAAAAAGCCAAACATATTTTTGTGTTTTGGATATAATAATTGTTATTATTTTTTATTAAAACTCTTGTAAATGATATAAAGAACCCTCATTTTATGCAATTAAAGCAAAAAATCACAAATAATTGAATACTGTCAAATAGCCTATTTGCTTTATGAAAACACGGTATAACTAGACATTTTTATTTTTATACACAAATATTCGGGTATTCGTTTTTAAATAAGTTTAGTAGTTATTTTTTAACATCAAACAATGCAATTATTTTTTATAAATAATAACCAAACAACTTATTACTTAATGTTTATCGTCCATTTAATTATGTTTTTCATTGTGATTTCAAATGTTTAATATTTACCTATTTCGGAAATGTAAGGAAAGTGATTATAGTGCCAATTTGTAGTTAGACTTAACGAAAAAAAATTTAACTTAAAAAGAAAATAGTGTTCCTAGTTTACTCCAGTTTCCATCCAAATTTTTGTTTGATTTTGGAGTTGGCTTGGAATACTGATTCCTGTCAGGGGACTTAATTTTAAAACTTTAATTTGCTTATTAATATGGGGAACAATTGGCTAATAAGAATTTTATTTTTATTTGTCTGTCTTCTTGTAAATGTGCGAACAAATGATTTTAATCTAACGTAAGAAGTTATATGTATATGAACGTATCTTTATCTGTATGTATAATCAATCGAATTTCGTAAACTTAGATGATTTTAGAGTTAAAGATTTTGAATGTGCTATAATATTGTAACAATTCTCTATAAGATAAGAAACGTGGCACTTTACTAAAATATTCAGTAATAAATTAATGGTTAATGTGGATACAACGCCCGATTGCAGAAAATGTATGAAAGAGGCGGATATGTCTGTACTACTTTACTATCGAGTAGTGATGTGCCGAGGCGCCGTTTTGGTGGATCGAGTCGACTCGAGTCAGTTTATACGATATTCGAATCATGACTCGAGTCCGGCTGGACTCGACTCAGTATTTGAATCCCGGCTGGACCCGAATCAACCCTCACTACCAAGTCCTTTCTTCCTAATGCTGCGTTTGGCATCGACCTCAAAAGAAATATTGCTCATATCCGATTATGTGTTATGTATATGTTCAGTTATTTTGTTTGAAGTCCGTTAAATTTCTGTTTAAATTACTTTTTAATAAAGGATAATTAAAAACATTAAATAAAAGCATCGAGCGTAGGAGTTCTATAGAGATACACAAAAAAAGCAAGTACGAATCGATCCTTCCTGACTCCGGCGTACTCGAATCAAAATAAATTGGTAGTAGGCGAGTCCAAAGCACGAATCAAGTCTGACTCGAGTCAAGCCGTACTCGGCACATCACTACTACCAAGTCAAAGAAATTGTAATGCCACATAATATGCCACATAGATTAAGTATAAACTTTACACAATTTACACATTTCAATCTCACTTTTAGATATTACTATAGTATGTATACCATTTGTCATATTTTTTCTGATCATAACCTAATTGACACTTATTTTAAAATAATATTTATAAAAGTTATACTAAGTTATCAATGGTTTAACTGCTCCTATTTGTTTTACTGTGATCGGGTAAAGTTGTAAAATATGCTTCGTATGTCGTCGCGCAAATTCTGCTATCGCGATTCTGTTTGATCAACGCCATCTATTGGCCGAGATTATAGTTAGTAACTTTAATTTGTTATAACAGATGTCGCTACTTATGTATGACAAATATTTTGTATTCTCAATGTTGTAGAAATGTAGAATAGTAGTTTAAAAAATTGGTGTGATAGAAGGTATTATAAGTAGGTCAATTTTGTTATTTGTTAGTTGCATGCTAATTTATTTTGGTGTGTAAGCTAATAAAATTAATTAAAAAAATAATGAGTTTTTATTTTATCTCCTTTAATATATCCCCCTTTTCGGTAGATGTTATGAAGTGCATATGCTAACCATAATCATCTCAGCGTTAATCCCAATCGCATCCGAAGCTTTTTCAGCTTTGGAGTCTGGGGTCCGCTTAACCAGTCTTATCTGCTGATTTTGACTAAACTTTGATATTTTCCGTGAAGCGACTGCCGTCTGACCTCCACAGCCCGAAGGCAATATCGAAGCATTGCAGTTAGACGAAATTTTAGACTTTTGTGAGCTCCAACAACACGTAACGTCGGCCATTAGATGTTCGTATGGTAACTGGGTCCAACGGCTTAATATGCTTTCCGAGGCACGACCAGACCAGTGCAAATATTCATATTCATGCATACAAATATTTGCGCGGGGATCCAACCCGCGCCTCCTTGCGCAGCGGCCGCGTTCGCTACCGCTACGTCACGGAGGCTGTCGAAGTGCTAAATATCGTTTAAATGTATAAGACGCCCTTGGTTGCTCTCCATGTTCTTCGCCTCACAGGATCTACAAGATTGTGCCTGCCGTCATCACGTAAAATTCTACATTTCGCAAGCTAAGTTTACCGCTCAACTAACATATAACGGCCCTATATCAATCATTAGGGAGATACCTGACTGGCTGGGTAAAAGACTTCATGACGATATTCGATTTATTGTCGACGGATGCTCATCTGAGCCCATGTCGACTAATGCCGATGTTCCTCAGGGGTCTAATCTCTGTTCCTGCTGCATATTAACGATCTGCTGATGCCCGATTTCTATGGGTATGCAGATGACAGCACAGTTGTGGAGAGATAGGTACCTGCCGGATGCTCGGGCTAGTAGGGAATCAATCCTGTCCGAAAGAGAGGCTATGGTAGAGCGTACGAATATTGCACTACAGGCAGTCTCCGAATGGGGTAATGCCAATCTTCTAGCATTCAATGCCGCTAAAACACAGGCGTGTCTTTTCACCGCCAAAAGTAGCCCGTTCACCCTAAGGTGAACGGGAAAGAAAAACGGAAACGGAACGGGAAAGTAGGAGCCAACTCCTACTTTTCGAAATGAATCCTTGGAGTGTACCGACCGCCTTCAGCTTTTGGGAGTTGAGATTTCCTCGAACCTTAACTTTTGGCGGTTAATTGGATACAAGGTCAAAGTGGCTGCCAGGTAGCTTGGCGTTATCGTAAAGGTATGGCGATACTTCGGTACTTCGCGGTACTTCGTGTGTGGAGTACTGCAGCCACATTTGGGCTAGTGCTGCAAATTGTCACCTGGCCACTTTCGATTCGGTGGAGAGGCGTGCGAAGCGGCTGTTAGGCGACCCAGCTTTAACTCAAAATGGTCTCCAGAGCCTAGAGCATAGGCGTAGAGTAGCCAGCCAGCCTTTCGGTGTTCTATAGGATTCATTTTGGTGACTGTACGAGGGAATTGAATGATTTAATTCCATCTCCGTTCCACCATCGTACGACCCGTCGCACGGCGAGTTTCCACCCTTACGTCGTTGACACCACTACGATTCGGACGAAGCGTTTCGCCCCCCCTTTCATACCGCGTACATCGAGGGACTGGAACAATTTGCCAGCTGCGGTGTTTCTTTCGGACTACAAATTGAGTGTCTTCAAGGCTAGAGTGAATAGGCTCTTAATAAACTAGTGCGCTTTACCATCATCGATTGCGTCACAATTTACCATCAGGCGGGATTGCGGTCAAGCGCTACTTTTATAATTTATATATAAAAAAAAAAATAGGCAGCTGTCCTCCAGACAGGAGGACCCTTCCTTTTCTATGAATGAAGCATAAACGACCTTTACACCTACCTCTGTATGACCGAATACAAAATTTTCTGTCATCTTAATATCAGATTTTCATGACATCCGTTCTAAATATGATGGAAACGCTAGGAAACTGGCATTATGCTGCTGTTGCCACGGCCGTTATGTGGCGGCAACCGCTTTTCTAGAACACCTTTGCCTAAAAAAGTACCGTAGTATAAACCGATACCGTATGGTGGCGTCTGTGACAGTTTACAATTATATGTAGGTATGTAAATAATGAAAACAGCTTATTTGTTCGATTCTTATTCTTCAGCTCCAGGCGTTCCATGATGATCAGTCTTGTGATGCCCGCATCCATCGGCTTCCCCCGACCTTCACTAGGTCATCGGTCCACCTTGTTGGGGACTTCCCTACGTTGCGTCTTCCAGTACGTGGCCGCAACTCCAGAACCTTACTGCCCCATCGGCCATCAGTTCTACGAGCAATGTGCCCCGCCCGCTACCACTTATTTTAGCGACTCGAAGAGCTATGTCGGTGACTTTGATACTTTTTTTTTTTAATAATTATAAACTAGTGCTTGACTGCAATCCCGCCTGATGGTAAGCAGTGATGCAATCGTTGATGCTAAAGCGCACCAGTTTATTAAGCCTATTCACTTAAAAAACTTAGGAATAGGAAGGATGACGGCAGTTGTGCGAGGTGATGTAATGTTAAACCCAAGGCCAACACGTCCAAACGATGCTGCGCTAGAGGGAGATTGAACTGGAGACACTCCACGACCAAACTCCCGACACAACAACATTTGGCGCATCGTACCTGCCACACATCGCAACACAACTGCTCAGACCCGTCTTCCGTACGGCTTCACCAACACGACGAATCGCTTGGCGGCAAGACTTTGTCTGGTGGGTGGTAACTTCTGCCGGCAGTCGATGTTATTTCCTCATTTCTGATTGGATTGCGCAGAGAAACTCCGAGCACTCTTTCCATCGCCCTTTGTGTGACTTTGAGCACCCCTTTCGATTAATTTCATCTATATTCAGTATATCTTGGACATCAATGACTGAAGGTGAAGGAAAACATCTTGAGGAAACCTGGACTTTATAAGTCTGAAATCGCCAACCCGCATTGAGCAAGCGCGGTGATTACTCTCAATCCTTCTCTGTACGAGAGGAGACCTGTGCCCAGCAGTGGGACGATAAAAGGTTGATGATGGTGATATTCAGTGATATATTTGTAGCGATGGTCGCAGTCGCTACAATACAACAATAACACAAAGGATTGCCCAACTATTGACGTCCCAACGATTGACGACCTTCCGCGAAAGGGTGCATATAAATCATACCAGAACAAGGATCTTGGAAAACAAAGCGCGTATGTAAGACAAAGAGCGTGGGTCCTGACCGTCTCAGCGAGGGTGTCGCACATTGTCGGACATCTGTTGGTTAACCCATTGTTCGTTGGAGAAAGTTCCGCGGACGACGCGATTCTGTCAACCTATTGTGCACCGCCGGAGAAAGCGCGCTGACCATACCGAACCGCCTTGCACGTGGACCGAAGGCGCGGCCCCGGTCCACCGGCCAATCAGACGGCACGTTCTTCCACGATCAACAAATCAGCATCAAGAACGCCCGATCAGTCAGCCCCACTCCGGTTTAGAGATAGCTGTATTATTGTCTAGTATTTAAGCTTGTGCATAGCTCGTAAGACATCCCTTTCTCACATTATCACATATATCATAAGATCACGCATTACTGTCAGACATTTTACATTGTAACATAGTCGCGTCTCTACTCTTGTAATTAGGTAACTTATAGCATACATTGTACTCTAGACTTATGTGCAATATACAACGTTATACCTATTCGCGTTTTAATTACACAACACGCCCTACGCGCTAAAGTGGTGACCCCGACGATTAAAACCGACGTGAGACTAACCGGCGCGAGTCTAACCGTCGTAATACGAACCGACGCGACTTCAAGACCGACGTGACGATACTCGTGATTAGCACATTCTAGTGGCTTCCCACCAGCGGGTTTCCCCACTAGGATTTCAAGAGGCTATATTCGCGGTATTGTAGCGTTACAACAGCAGCGTTTCTTCAGGATGGCGACCAACAACGCACCACAGGTAGAAGGGCGAGTCGACACGCTCACACTACAAGCACGGCTGTCTGACTTTTGGCCAGCGTATCCCAGGCTATGGTTCACGCACTTCGAAGCAGTAATGGCGCCACAGAAGTCAGGTGATGACGCGCGCTATCAAGCAGCTATCGCCCGACTAGGACTGGACGCACTACAACAAGTAAGTGACATTATCGCCAAACCGCCCACTGAAAACAAGTACGAAACCCTGAAGGCCAGACTCATCAGCGTCTACGAGGAGTCCGAGAGCCGGAAGCTGCAAAAGCTGATGGATGAGATGGAACTCGGAGATCAGAAACCCTCACAGCTGTTACGTAAAATGCGGGAACTAGCCGGACAGAAGATACCCGACAGTACACTGCGCATCATGTGGACCAAGTTACTTCCACCTTCAGTACGCGCTGTTCTCACCGTGAGCGACATAACTGACTTAGAAAAGTTGTCGCAAATGGCAGACACTGTCATGGACACTATCGCGCTACCTAACCAGGTCGCGCAGATCACACACACGAGCGGTATGACTGCCCTACACGAACAAATAAGGCAGTTATCTCTGGAACTAGCTGAACTCAAGAACAGGCAGGAACACAGACCAATATCACACAGACCATACGACAGACGGCGTTCAAGATCGCGCTCAGCAAGCCGGGATAATAGCAATCGCAAGTATTCAGAACAATCACTTAATTGTTATTATCATCGCAAGTTCGGTAAAGAAGCGCGAAAATGTACGCGTCCGTGCAATTTCGACAGCAACAGTGCCCAGTCGGAAAACTAACGCCTGCGTCGGTTGAGGCGGCAACTGACGCGAACAACACTTCTCACCGCCTATTCATAACCGATAAGAATTCGCGTCTGTCATTTCTTATTGATACCGGCGCAAACGTTTCCGTGATACCGAGAACCAAAGGCGGGAAAGCAAAACAAACCGATTTCTGTTTGTACGCGGCAAACAACACGATTATCCCAACGTACGGAGAGAAAACCTTACAACTGGATCTCAACCTACGACGGCCGTACACCTGGAAATTCATCGTCGCTGCAGTCAGCAAACCAATCATCGGTGCAGACTTCCTGAAACGTCATCAACTTCTTGTCGACATAGCCGGCCGACGTCTCGTCGACAAAGTTACTAATATGACCGTCAGAGCATCTGTCATTCAGTCCGCCGAACCCACAGTTCGAAGTATCGACATGGAACAGCCGTATCACCAGCTCCTCAGTAAGTTTCCTGACATCTTGCGACCGTCATGCACGAAGGATACTCCCAAACACAGGGTAGAACACCACATCGAAACTACTGGTCCACCAGTGTACAGCAAGTGCAGACCGCTTCCTCCACATCGCTACCTGCCCGTGAAGAAAGAATTCGAGCTCATGATGCAACAAGGAATTTGCCGACCAAGCAAAAGCCCTTGGGCCAGTCCGCTACATGTCGTTCCTAAGAAAAACGGCGACTTACGAATCTGCGGAGACTACAGGAGACTCAATGACGTCACTAAACCCGATCGCTACCCAGTCCCACGCCTCAAGGATTTTACATACCTGCTTCACGGCAAGAAAATCTTCTCCACTCTCGATTTAAACCGAGCCTACTCACAATTGCCGATCTTCGAACCCGATATCGAGAAGACAGCGATCACAACACCATTCGGTTTATTCGAATTTCCACGAATGTGCCCAGGTCTCAAGAATGCTGGACAGACATTTCAACGATTCATACACGAAGTACTGAACGGGATAGACTACGCGTTCCCATTCATCGACGATGTCATCGTTGCATCTGAAAGTGAAGCAAGCCATATCGCGGATCTGCAGGAAGTTTTACGCCGATTAGACACGTATGGTGTCACTATCAACCCATCAAAGTGTGTCTTCGGCGGCGAAACAGTCAAGTTCCTAGGTTACGAAGTATCGAGCGCGGGAATTAAGCCACTTCCAGACAAAGTCAATGCAATAATAGAATACCCCAAACCGAAAACCATTCAAGACTTACGAAGATTTATGGGGATGATAAATTTCTATAGAGACAGTGTTAGAAATGCAGCCGAGATACAAGCACCGTTAAACTCCTTTCTTCATAACTCAAAAAAACGAGACAAAACGGAAGTAACGTGGGACAACCAGTCAACAAAAGCCTTCTAGTTGTGCAAACAGAGCATAATAGATGCTGCGTTATTGTCTTACCCATCAAGTTCGCCCGACGACAAGATCGCTTTGTTTTGCGATGCGTCGGCTACCTGCGCCGGCGCATCCCTCCAACAATTGCGTAACAATAAACAATGGGTGCCACTCGGATATTTTTCGAAAAAATTCTCCGACAGACAGAAGAGATATAGCACAAATGATAGGGAGTTACTTTCGATTTTCATGGCGATAAAACACTTTCGAAAAATCTTTGAAGGCAGAGAACTCATCATCTATACTGATCACAAACCGCTGATTTACGCAATTCGCAAGCCCCCGTCTGATAACGACACACCACGCCGAATCCGCCAATTGCTCTTCATTAGCGAGTTTACTACTGATATCCGACACGTGAGCGGGGCACAAAATATTGTCGCAGATGCACTATCGCGCGTCGAGACAATCGACACGCCATCACCTATCAACTACGACGAGTTATCTCAAGCTCAAGAAAACGACAGTTGTTTACCTGCATTATCTCAACAGACCAACATACAACTCAAGAAAATCATCTTACCTGGTACCAACAAGCCAATATTCTGCGAAACATCAACGTCACATGTTCGTCCATATCTAACAGCTGACTTTCGTCGCACAGCTTTCAACGCCGTGCACAGTCCAAGTCATCCCGGAGTACGAGCTACACGGAAGCTGATGCAAGAACGATTCTTTTGGCCCTCAATGAACACCGACATCGGGGAGTGGACCAAAGCATGCAATTCGTGTCAGCTCTCCAAAATACAGCGACACAATCATAGCGACATCGCAACATTCCCACCGAGCGAACGATTTCAACACATTCACATCGATATCGTTGGTCCGCTACCTACATCAGCATGTGGACACAAATACTTACTCACAATGATCGACCGGTGCACTCGATGGCCTGAAGCTGTACCACTTCAAGAGACAACCGCTGAAACCGTCGCAAGAAAGCTATACGAAGTCTGGATATCCCGTTTCGGTTGTCCAATAAGAATCACAACTGATCAAGGACGACAGTTTGAAAGTCGACTATTCAAAGACCTAGCTCAACTACTCGGCGCAGACAAAACCCGTACTACTGCCTACCACCCGCAGAGTAATGGAATCGTCGAGCGTTGGCACAGATCGTTGAAAGCCGCACTCATGGCTAGACTAGAAAACAGCAACAAATGGATCTACGAGTTGCCTACTGTTCTAATGGGTCTAAGAGCCGCTATCCGCTCCGACTCTGACACAAGCGCAGCGCAACTCACCTATGGTCAAGCTATACGCCTACCAGGTGACTTCATATCACCAACTCCAGCCACACCGACGATGGATCACGACTACGTCAATCACCTGCACGACATCATCACGAAGCTCACACCCACATACAAATCGCATGCAAACAAGCGATGTATGTTCGTGCACAACGATCTACAAACATGTAGCCACGTGTTTGTACGCGACGACACCGTCCGCAAACCTCTGCAGCATCCATACCAAGGTCCATACCAGATCATCGAACGCAAGGAAAAGTACTTCACAATACAACTACCCGGACGATCAAGCAACATATCGATCGATCGCCTCAAACCTGCGTACACTATCAACACAGAAGACGATCCCAGGCAAACAAACAGCGAGACCAGTCAAGCACCTGCAGCGACCGCAGACGAGCAATCCAGCCTACTCCCAGCCCAGCATACGAGAGAACAACGTACTAGGTCAGGCAGGATCGTTAAGACGCCTGCACGCCACGTATACTTCGCGTGAGGGGGAGAGTACTGTAGCGATGGTCGCAGTCGCTACAATACAACAATAACACAAAGGATTGCCCAACTATTGACGTCCCAACGATTGACGACCTTCCGCGAAAGGGTGCATATAAATCATACCAGAACAAGGATCTTGGAAAACAAAGCGCGTATGTAAGACAAAGAGCGTGGGTCCTGACCGCCTCAGCGAGGGTGTCGCACATTGTCGGACATCTGTTGGTTAACCCATTGTTCGTTGGAGAAAGTTCCGCGGACGACGCGATTCTGTCAACCTATTGTGCACCGCCGGAGAAAGCGCGCTGACTATACCGAACCGCCTTGCACGTGGACCGAAGGCGCGGCCCCGGTCCACCGGCCAATCAGACGGCACGTTCTTCCACGATCAACAAATCAGCATCAAGAACGCCCGATCAGTCAGCCCCACTCCGGTTTAGAGATAGCTGTATTATTGTCTAGTATTTAAGCTTGTGCATAGCTCGTAAGACATCCCTTTCTCACATTATCACATATATCATAAGATCACGCATTACTGTCAGACATTTTACATTGTAACATAGTCGCGTCTCTACTCTTGTAATTAGGTAACTTATAGCATACATTGTACTCTAGACTTATGTGCAATATACAACGTTATACCTATTCGCGTTTTAATTACACAACACGCCCTACGCGCTAAATATTATTACTTAGTCCTTACATTTAACATCATCACCAGCTTAACCTTTTTCCAACTATGTGGGGGTCGGATGAAAGTTATAGAACTTTCAAAATGAAATCTATTGCTATTGATATTCTGTTACGCAATTATCATGCTGATCGATCGACCTGCGTGCCTGTTATTTCCTTACTCAAATAGCAGCAATTTTATAAAAGCCAGCCAACAGAAATAGCTACTACTAGCCTTGTTCCACAAACGAATAATTGACGCGCAATTAAGTTTATATATAAGTAAATAGCGTAGGTACCTTCTACCTATGGATATTTTCGATCGCGTAGGGAATCTCCATACTTTCCTTCTAATTAAAGCCCATTGTGAGTGACATTTCAGTGCCATAGGTCATCACTAGGCAACATGCAACACGTCCTGATCAAAGAATTTCCTCGACTGCTATAATATGGAAAGGGAAGATACTGCATATCGTTCCGAACGCTGCCCAGCTAAGTCGTATATGATGATTGAGCACTTTTTCTAAGTTGGACCTATCTAAATGGACAGCTTGTTCAATGTACAGGCGACAGCACACCAAGCTACTACAAGCGGTCAAACTTCTTTAATAAATTTTCAACTTTATCGCTGAAGTATTAAGATTCAAAGTTGATAGGGGTTATTTCACAGTTTCGGATAGCTTGAGCTCATGTCGTCCGTACATAGGTAGTCATCTACTGCGTTGAGTGTAGTCCCTGGTTATCACGAGGATGACGGTGACAAGGATATTTGACACGACTTTTGATTCTTACCAAAGAGGCTTAAAATGAACACGATATGTTCATTTTAAACCTCTTTCGGAAGTTTTTGAGGGTGGGAAAATACTTATACCAACTAAAAAAACCATAAATCTTGAACATATTTTAGGCAGACAGATTGCATCAGACTCATGAAAAACCGCCCCAGACTCGACCACAATGCATTTTAACCCTTAACCACCTAGCACCTATTTCTGTCCTTTAACCACCTACGTGCGGTCACAGAGACCGCTAATATATTATTGCGATTATTTTGGGATCTATGATAAGATATTAAAATCCGGTTAAATAAAATGCATGTCTATACTTAATTGCGTTATTTAAGCGTCATAAATTAGCAAAAGTAATATAAAAGTTTTATAAAAATGGAATAACATCTATGAATTAAGGAATATGGCAGCAAAAATAACTATACTAAGAAAATGAGATCGTTATTCTAAAATACTTAAATTTTTCACTTTTTTTTCTTATTTCTTATAATTTGAATAAACTAAAAATAAAATTCAATAACAAAACTAAACAAAAATTAAAAAATTAAACAAAATTGCAAACCCTCAACTTTTAAATTTTTTCGCGGCAGTAACAACACATTTTTTGCGAACACTCCAAACAAATAGGTACTTTATACACGAAACATAAGTAAGGCGTTTTGCGTTTCTTTTTTGGATCACACGTAAAGCATGTTTTATGAACTGCAAGTTTTTCGGCAACAGAAGTGCTTGGTAAATCTTCCTTTAAATAAGAGACTCCAAATGTCAAGTGGTGTAGTACAATTATTGAGAATACTACAGAATGCTGGTTTTACACCTGGCGTTTGCTGTACAATATTATGCTAAAGTGTCCTTGAACTAGTAACGTTAGGCACAGATGACCAGCGAAAACGATTGCTGCCGAAGTATTTTTTTTTTCTTGGCCTACCTCTGGACTGCAAAGTCTAAAGCGGAATGTCATCTTCTGACAAGTCGCTTTCTTCTGGAGACCTGGACATAGATTGTGACCTTGAAGGGGTTTTTGGTGCCGGTAAGCTATTTTCATCGTCGTCACTCTAAATTTCAGATTCAGATCCACTTTCTTTAGTCTGATCTTGAACAACGGCTACATCAGGTTCAACGTCGCTGAAATCCTCGCCAAAAAGGTCATTTTTGTCCGATACTTCTTGCTGAAGCCATCTTACAATATTTTCGTCATTTTTACTCATTATGACTCTAAAATAGTAGTAATAAATAATTATAATAAAACGTCAATCAACCACCGCCATGTCCCACAACCACCTACGTGCGGTCACGGAGACCGCTGGCGAATTTATTTTACTCACCCTGGTCAAACGCCCGCACGTACACACTTGCCGAGGGCTAGCGCGACACTGAGTGGTGCGTAGAAAAGGTAAATGAACGCGCTTTGACTCACGCCACTCACACGCGGAAATATTTGAATTTGAAAAATCGTTGCGGTCTCTGAGACCGCAGGTAGGTGGTTAAGGGTTAAAAAGATAATATTAATCTAACTTTCCATAACAGTTAAAAATAGCATCTTTTCAAATCTTCAGCGCAATAAGACGTAGCATTAATATTAAAATTAGTTTTCATTTAAACGAGGTTTAAGTTGCTAACGTTAGTTTGGACATTGAAATATTACACCTCCGCCTCGGAGCTGAGAATTTTCAATTTTCATTATTGCTAGGGTTTCAGTCATTCTATATTGTTGAAAGCTCTGGAGCTCGTCATCTTTATTCGTTTTCTGAACATTTAACGTCATTTATTTTGGGAAAAAACATTAGGACGTAACTACTTGTACTATTTATCTATTCATCATCATCATCAGCCCCTACTCGTCCACTGCTGGATATAGGCCTCCTTAATGGCACGCCAACAAGCTCGATCCTGAGCAGCTCTCCGCCAGCCACTACCAGCCACCTTTTTGATGTCGTCGCTCCATCTCGCCCAAGGGCGTCCCACGCTACGTTTACCGAGACGCGGTCTCCACTCGAGGACTCGTTTACCCCAATGGTTGTCGGTCCTGCGGCATATGTGACCAGCCCATTGCCACTTCAGCATGCTAATCCTTTTTTTTTTTTTTTTTTTTTTTGATATGGCATCTCGTAGGTGGCTACTAAGAGACCGTAACTACTTAATCGGACTTTCCTGTGGATGCCTTAATTAGAATTGCTAATCCTCTCAGCTATGTCGGTGACTCTGGTCCTCTGTCGGATCACCTCATTTCTGATGCGGTCCTTCAGAGAGATGCCCAACATATTCCGCTCCATAGCTCGCTGAGCGACTTTATGACGGGTAGGACGCACTGGTTGAAGATTTTTGTTTTCAAACATTGGGGTTATCTATTACTTTTCCCAATATCCTAGAACTAAGCTTATGGATTATTTTAACAATGGTCCCAATTCCTTTCACAAACTAAATTAAATTTAAGTTCATTGCATCTTTTTCTTTCTATTTCATTTAGAAAAGGACAGAAGATAAAATGTCAGTTTAGACCTGTCAAATTAGTGTGCTCCTGACATACACTGGCGTATTTTTAGTCGCCATGTCGCCGTATGGAGGGACGTTTTGGCGGGAATGTCAAGATGAGTGTCACGCTCATTTTTCATTGGACTTATAAAATTATTTATAGTGTCGTTTACTAAATAAAAACGCGTGATTTATGTAGTAAAAAGTGCATTCAGTGAATAATTCAAAAAGAACAGTGAAATATTGTAGCATAGTGGCCTCATCATGTCTTTACGCTAAACCGCTCCTTATCGTCCAAACGCGTAAAACGAAAAGAGTTAGTTTAGGTTAAGTTATGCTAGGATAAGTTAGGATAAATTGAACCAGCGCTCCTGGATGGGGTGGTGCGGTCCCTGTTTCCGCGCAGGGATCCGCACTTCACCCCACCAGTGATGGACCCTCCACGAGGGGGGGCTCGACCGGAGGAGGAAGCTCCTCCTCCTCCGGTCTCAGAGGAGGAATTTGGCGCGGCGACTCTTCGTCTCCGCGCCAAAAAGACGGCTCCCGGCCCTGACGGCGTTCCCGCTCGGGTGGTGGCCATCGCGGCCACCGAAATGGAGGGAAGGTTTCGGGACCTCTTCAGCGCGTGCTTCGCGTCGGGGAGGTTCCCGAAACCTTGGCGGGAAGGCCAATTGTGCCTCCTTCGGAAGGAGGGACGGCCGGCGGACTCCCCCTCGGCATACCGGCCCATCGTCTTGCTTGACGAGGCCGGTAAGATGTTCGAGGGGATTATCGCCGGCCGTCTCAAGCGGCATCTGCGGAGCGTGGGACCGGACCTGTCGGACGCCCAGTTCGGATTTCGAGCTGGTCGTTCGACAGTGGACGCCCTGGCCCGTCTAAAGGGCCAGGTGACAGAGGCGGTGGGAGTGGGGGATGGAGTGTTGGCCGTGTCATTTGACATTGCCAACGCCTTCAATTCCATCCCCCACTCCACCATCCTGGAAGCGCTCCGGTTCCACGGAGTGCCCCTGTACTTGCGGGGCCTCCTGGCCAGCTACTTGGAGGACCGTGCTGTCCTCCTCGTAGACGGGGCTGGCCAGCTCCGGCGATACGCTGTCGGAGCCGGCGTTCCACAGGGGTCCGTTCTAGGGCCTCTTCTGTGGAACGTCGGTTACGACTGGCTCCTGCGGGGAACCCTCCTTCGAGGCACGAGTGTCATCTGCTACGCGGATGACACTCTCCTCACTTCCCGCGGGAGCACCTTCCGGGAGGCAGCCAGTTTGGCATCGGCGGGCGGATCCTTAGTGGCCGGAAGGATCCGCCGCCTGGACTTGAGGGTGGCGCTGCACAAAACGGAGGCCGTGTTCTTCCACGGCCCCCGGCAGCGCCTCCCACATGACGCCCACATTTTTGTGGAGGGCGTCAGGGTCGGGGTCGAGGCCCAGATGAAGTATCTGGGCCTCACGTTGGACAGCAGGTGGCGCTTCGGCCCGCACTTTAGCGGGCTGTCGACGCGCCTGCTGAAAGCTGCGGACGCCCTCTCATGGCTCATGCCGAACATGGGAGGGCCAAGCATGCGGTGCCGGCGTCTATACGCCGGCATACTGCGGAGTATGGCCCTTTATGGGGCCCCCATTTGGGCGGACTCCCTCCATAGGAGGGAGAATGCCACCGCTCTTCGGGCGCCCCAAAGGGCCATCGCCCAGCGGGCAGCGCGGGCCTACCGCACGGTAGGCTTCGCTTCGGCATGTGCTCTGGCGGGCACCCCGCCTTGGGAGCTCGAGGCGTGGGTGCTCGCCAGAGTGTACGAGTGGACGGCGGGGCGCAGGGCGCTGGGCGGCGTCCGGCCCCCGAATTGAGGGAGGCCGTCCGGCGGGAGGCGAGGGTCGCTCTTGTCCGGGAGTGGACGCGGGACCTCGCCTCCGCCGTCTTCGGCCGCCGTACCCTCGACGCCATCGGGCCGGTCCTGGAGGACTGGCTCGACAGGCGTCACGGGTTCCTCTCCTTCCGTCTGGTGCAGGTACTCTCCGGTCACGGCTGCTTCGGCAGGTACCTGCACCGGATAGGACGGGAGGAGACACCGTCGTGCCACGGTTGTGGCGTGGCGGAGGACACGGCGGAACACACCCTCGCGGTGTGCCCGTCGTGGGCCGTGCCGCGCCGCGATGTTGTCACGGCGGTTGGCGGGGACCTCTCGCTGCCCGCCATCGTCAGAGAGATGGTGGGGAGCGAGGAGGCTTGGGTGGCGATGGCCTCCTTCTGCGAGGTCGTGATGTCGCAGAAGGAGGCAGCGGAGCGCGAGCGGGAGGAGGATCCCCTCGCTCCGGCGCTCCGCAGGCGTCGTAGGGGGAGGAGACGGCGGGATTACGCCCGCTTTCTCCCCCCCTGAGGTGAGCGGCGGGCGTGAGGCCGACGCCCGCCTTACATCGCTCACCACGCGGGAGCCACGGCCCCTCCCTAAGAGGGGCAATTGAGGGCCCGCCTTACTAGGCGGGTTTCGCCGGCGGGGGAGAGGTAGCTAGGCTGCGCTAGTTTCCCACTCCCCCGCCACTATGGCGATGCCGGAGTGCCGCTGTGGGTTTAGTGGGTATTCCCGGCTTCGGCTGGGCGAGTCCCACACACGCCCTTCGGGGTAAGGTGCGTAAATGCATTCCCACAGCGTAAACAAAAAAAAAAAAAAAAAAAAAAAAAAAAAAAAAAAAAAAAAAAAAGGTTGGGGGACTCCCCACAGCGCAGACTTCCACGTAGTGTTCCCCGGGCAACGCCGTGTCTGACCACCGTAACGGAGTGGCAGACCGGTGGCTAACGTGCGCTGTGACTTACGCGATCTGCGAAATTTTATTTTACTTTGAGGGCGATTGCGTATTTAGTGGTTTTATTCTGGGATTTTATTGAGGGTTTTTATTGGGTGGTTTTATTTAATTTTTATTGAGGTTTTTGTTTTTATTGTGGATTTGGTTTTTGGTCGCCATGCCGAAACCATTACGGAACGCCTCTGGGCGTTTCGTCCCAAAAGGCCCTTCTCAGGGCCAACCAAACGGCCCTTCTCAGGGCCAACCAAAAGGCCCTTCTCAGGGCCAACCCGGCGGCTTGTCGGAGTCAGAGGCCAGCCGCGCACCATCTGCGGCAGGCTTCTGTGGGGAGGACGAGTTCTCCGACTCGGACATGGGGTCCGTAGTCGGGGACTCGTCGTCCGTATGTGGCGTGGCTGCGGAACGCAGCCTGAAGAGGGCCTACCTGAGGCTCGGGTCCGAGGGATCGTCGGACTCGGCCAAGGGTAAGCCCAAACAGAAGAAGCCGAAGGCGAAGACTGCTTCGCCTTCGACTTCTCCACAGGCCGGCACCCACGATGTGGGTCTGGCGGACGCCCAGCTCCGGCTCAGCTTGGCCAAACGGGCCGATTTTGAGCTGGAGTTGGAGGAGAAGGTTGCCGCGCAGGAGAGGAAGGCGCGCGCAACGAAGGCAAGGGCCGGATACGGTTCGGCCCTCGTCAGTTTCGACGGCCTATCCATGGCTGAGTTGGCCCGCTTAGCGGAGGAGGACAGGGAGAAGATCGTCGAGTTCGCCTCCAAGTCCTCCAACCTAAAGGGGACCTTCCAGAAGGCCCTAAAAAGCCGTGCAGCAAGCTTGCACGGCATAATAATGGAGCTGACGCAGCGCACTGCGTCAGAGGAGACGCGGCAGCTGCAGGCGAGGGTGGATCGCCTGCAAGCAGAGGTCAGCCAGCTTCACAAGAAGCTGGCTGAAGCTACGGCCCCGGCCCCGTCAGCAGCGGCCCCGTCGGCAGTGGTTCCCGCCCCCTCCTCCTCCAACCTTGAGGAATTGTTCCGCAAGGTGGTTATGGAGGAGCGGGCGTTCACTCGGGCCTGCTTCGCAGGCATCGAGGACCGTCTCCTGCCGGAGAAGCGTCTCCGCCCACCATTAGCGGCGGACAAGACGCCGACAGCGGCTCTCCAGGCGCCAAAGCCCTCAAAGGCCAAGGGCAAGGGGAAGAAGTCGCCGGGGGCTCTGCCTCCGCCCGGTACGAGTGCGGGCGCCGAACCGGGGCCGGCTGCCATCGCGGCACCCACCCCGCAGGTTCAGGAGGTCGACGCCCTCCTCCCTTCCACCACCCCTTCCAACCAGCCGTGGTCGGAGGTGGTAAAAAAGGGTAAAAAGAAGACTACCCAGGCCCCGCTTGCCCCGGCAGCAGCTCCGGCGGCTGCCTCGGCGGCCCAAAAAGCTCCGAAGCTGGTTGCCCCCAAATCCGCGGCGGTCACAGTGACCATCGTGCCCGAGGCCGCGGAGAGGGGGGTAACCTACGAGTCCGTCCTGAGACGGGCTCGTACCGCCACGGACCCCGCCGAACTGGGGATTGGTGTCTGCCGCCGGACCCAAACCGGAGCTCGTTTGTTCGAGTTTCCGGGGAAGGACGGCGGCAAAAATGCGGACCTCTTCGCAGCCAAGCTGCGGGAGGTCCTTTCGGATGTGGCGAAGGTCGCCAGACCGACGAAGACGACGGCTATAGAGGTGACCGGTCTAGACGATTCGGTCACCAAGGAGGAGGTGGTGGCGGCGATCGCAGTGGCCGGAAGCTGCGAACCCGCAGCGGTGAACGCTCGGGCCATTAGGCCGGGCCGCGGTGGACTGGGCTCTATCCAGCTGGAGTGCCCAGTCGCCGCAGTGTTGGCCGTCCAGGCAAAATGCCAGGGACGGCTACTAGTGGGCTTCAGCCGGGCCGTGATCCGGGTGCTTGAGGCAGCGCCGATGCGCTGCTTCAAGTGCTTGGGAATCGGCCACACCCGAGCCATGTGTCCGTCCACAGTAGATAGGGCGGACACGTGCTTCCGCTGCGGGCAACAGGGGCATAAGGCGGCCTCGTGCGAGGCCGCCAAGCCGCACTGCGCGGCGTGCGCTGACAGTGGTCGCCCTGCGGACCACGTGATGGGGGGGAGCTTATGCCGACCCCCCTCTAAGAAGGGCAAGCCGCAGGCGGCTATAAGCCGTCCTGCCGCTGCTGCCACCACCCCCGCTGATATCTCATCAGCGGCGGTGGCCGAGGGTGATCCGATGGTCGCATAATGGGTACCGACCATCGCATCCTGCAGGCAAACACCAACCACTGCCGGGCTGCCCAGGACTTACTGGTACAGTCAATGGCCGAGTAGTTGGAGGATGTGGCAGTGGTGGCCGAGCCGTACTTTACTCCCAGCAATTGGCTGGGAGACAGTGACGGCTCGGTGGCAATCGTGGCGCGGTCTTCCTTGGACTCCCCTCCCCTCTCGCTCTTAGAGAGAGGACCGGGATACGTGGCCGCCGCGTGGGGAGGGTTGGCCCTTGTGGGGTCTACTTCTCCCCAAACCGCCCTCTCCAGGACTTCGAGGATTTCCTTGGGGTCCTGACGGCGGTCATCGGGAGGACGGCGCCACGTCAGGTCTCCGTGCTGGGAGACCTGAATGCCAAATCGGTGGTCTGGGGAAACCCGGCCACCGACGCTCGCGGACGGGCGGTCGGTTGTGGGCGGCCACGTCTGGTCTCTCCCTCTTGAATAGGGGGAGCGTCCAGACGTGCGTGCGGCGGCAGGGCGGGTCCATAGTGGACCTCACCTTCGCCACGCCCGCATTGGCCGCCCGCATTCAGAACTGGAGGGTGGAACTGGGGGAGACGATCTCGGATCACCGCTACGTGTGATTCGAGATCTCCCCCCAGAATCCACGGGGGCGCCGCAGCACCCCCTCATCGTCGGGCCGATCCCCGTTTCCAAGGTGGGCTCTGACCCACCTGGATCGGGAGGCGGCAAGGGAGGCCGCGTTCGTCCAGGACTGGCTTTGGCCAGGTCCCGGCGTGGACGTCCTGGACGTGGACGCGGCGGCGGCCCGATTGAGGGGGTCATTGACCGAGGTATGCAACGCCAGCATGCCTCGGTCGAGACGTCCGCCTCCCCGACGCGCCGTTTATTGGTGGTCGGAGGAGCTGGCGGAGCTGCGGGCCACCTGCGTAGCGGCACGGCGGGCCTACACCCGATCGCGTCGGCGGTGCCGACGAGATCTGGCCGAAGAGGACCGCCTCTACGCCAGATACGTAGAGGCGAGGGCGGCCTTCAAATCGGCCATCGGCGCCGCTAAGGACGCGGCGAGGGCCGAGCTGTTGGAGGGTCTCGACAACGACCCATTCGGGAGGCCATATAAGGCGGCGCGTAACAAACTGCGCCGCATTGGTCCCCCGGTTGCCGAGACCCTCGAACCAGCGCTCCTGGATGGGGTGGTGCGGTCCCTGTTTCCGCGCAGGGATCCGCACTTCACCCCACCAGTGATGGGCCCGCCAAGGGGAGCGGCTATACCGGAGGAGGAAGCTCCTCCTCCTCCGGTTTCAGAGGAAGAATTTGGCGCGGCGACTCTTCGTCTCCGCGCCAAAAAGACGGCTCCCGGCCCGGACGGGGTCCCCGCACGGGTGGTGGCCATTGCGGCCACCGAAATGGAGGGCAGGTTCCGGGACCTCTTCAGCGCGTGCTTCGCGTTGGGGAGGTTCCCGAAACCATGGCGGGATGGCCAACTGTGCCTCCTACGGAAGGAAGGACGGCCGGCGGACTCCCCCTCGGCTTATCGGCCCATCGTTTTGCTGAATGAGGTCGGTAAAATGTTCGAGGGGATTATCGCCGGCCGTCTCAAGCGGCATCTGCGGAGCGTGGGACCGGATCTGTCGGACGCCCAGTTCGGATTTCGAGCTGGTCGTTCGACAGTGGACGCCCTGGCCCGTCTAAAGGGCCAGGTGACAGAGGCGGTGGGAGTGGGGGATGGAGTGTTGGCTGTGTCATTCGACATTGCCAACACCTTCAATTCCATCCCCCACTCCACCATCCTGGAAGCGCTCCGGTACCACGGAGTGCCCCTGTATTTACGGGGCCTCCTGGCCAGCTACTTGGAGGACCGTGCTGTCCTCCTCGTAGACGGGGCTGGCCAGCTTCGGCGATATGCTGTTGGAGCCGGCGTTCCACAGGGGTCTGTTTTAGGGCCTCTTCTGTGGAACGTCGGTTATGACTGGCTCCTGCGGGGAGCCCTCCTTCGAGGCACGAGTGTCATCTGCTATGCAGATGATACTCTCCTCACTTCCCGTGGGAGCACCTTCCGGGAGGCGGCCAGTTTGGCGTCGGCGGGCGGATCCTTGGTGGCGGGATGGATCCGCCGTCTGGGCTTGAGGGTGGCGCTGCACAAAACGGAGGCCGTGTTCTTTCACGGCCCCCGGCAGCGCCCCCCACCTGACGCCCACATTTTTGTGGAGGGCGTCAGGATCAGGGTCGAGGCCCAGATGAAGTATCTGGGCCTCACGTTGGACAGCAGGTGGCGCTTCGGCCCGCATTTCAGCGGGCTGTCGACGCGCCTGCTGAAGGCTGCGGGAGCCCTCTCGTGGCTGATGCCAAACCTGGGGGGGCCCAGCATGCGGTGCCGGCGTCTATACGCCGGCATACTGCGGAGTATGGCCCTTTATGGGGCCCCTATTTGGGCGGACTCCATCCATAGGAGGGAGAACCTCACCGCCCTTCGGACGCCCCAAAGGGCCATCGCCCAGCGGACATCGCGGGCCTACCGCACGGTGGGCTTCGCAGCGGCGTGCGCTCTGGCGGGCACCCCGCCTTGGGAGCTCGAGGCGTGGGTGCTCGCCAGAGTGTACGAGTGGACGGCGGGGCGCAGGGCGCTGGGCGAGCGTCCGGCCCCAGAAGTGAGGGAAGCCGTCCGCCGGGAGGCGAGGGACGCCATCGTCCAGCATTGGACGCGGGACCTCGCCTCCGCGGTGTTCGGCCGCCGTACCCTCGACGCCATCGGGCCGGTCCTGAAGGACTGGCTCGACAGGCGTCATGGGTTCCTCTCCTTCCGTCTAGTGCAGGTACTCTCCGGTCACGGCTGCTTCGGCAGGTACCTGCACCGGATAGAACGAGAGGAGACACCGTCGTGCCACGGTTGTGGCGCGGCGGAGGACACGGCGGAACACACCCTCGCGGCGTGCCCGTCGTGGGCCGTGCCGCGCCGCGATCTTGTCACGGCGGTTGGAGGGGACCTCTCGCTGCCCGCCATCGTCAGAGCGATGGTGGGGAGCGAGGAGGCTTGGGTGGCGATGGCCTCCTTCTGCGAGATCGTGATGTCGCAGAAGGAGGCAGCGGAGCGCGAGCGGGAGGAGGATCCCCTCGCTCCGGCGCTCCGCAGGCGGCGTAGGGGGAGGAGAAGGCGGGATTTCGCCCGCTTTCTCCCTCCCTGAGGTGAGCGGCGGGCGTGAGGCCGACGCCGCCTTACATCGCTCACCACGCGGGAGCCACGGCCCCTCCCTAGGAGGGGCAATTGAGGGCCCGCCTTACTAGGCGGGTTTCGCCGGCGGGGGAGAGGTAGCTCAGGCTGCGCTAGTTTCCCACTCCCCCGCCACTATGGCGATGCCGGAGTGCCGCTGTGGGTTTAGTGGGTATTCCCGGCTTCGGCTGGGCGAGTCCCACACACGCCCTTCGGGGTATGGTGCGTAAATGCATTACCACAGCGTCAAAAAAAAAAAAAAAAAAAAAAAAAAAAAAAAAAAAAAAAAAAAAAAAAAAAAAAAAAAAAAAAAAAAAAAAAGGATAGATATTTAATGAAGAAAAAAAATTACTGAAGACTTGGCTGTATGGCGTACTATGCCTTTGCCTTTTCCATTCGCCCGAACGGAAAGAAATGAACAAAAAAAAAATGTCTATGGAATATCTTAATTTGACAGGATTAAATTAAAATGTTATCTTTATCCTTTTCTTATAGAAATGGAAAGAAATAGATGCACATAACTTAAAATTAGTTTAGTTTGGGAACAAGAGAATCGGTGCCAATGGTAGTCATTGGCACCGATTCTGAGAACGATTTCGTTAAGAAAGGGATAGAAGATAACATTTTAATTTAAACTAAGTTTAGTTTGTGAACAAGAGAATCGGTGCCAATGACTACCTACTTCACAACTAAACTTAGTTTAAATTAAAATGTTATCTTCTATCCCTTTCTTAACGAAATGGAAAAGAGAAAGATGCACTTAACTTAAAATTAGTTTAGTTTGTGAACAAGAGAATCGGTGCCAATGGTAGTCATTGGCACCGATTCTGAGAACGATTTCGTTAAGAAAGGGATAGAAGATAACATTTTAATTTAAACTAAGTTTAGTTTGTGAACAAGAGAATCGGTGCCAATGACTACTTCACAAACTAAACTTAGTTTAAATTAAAATGTTATCTTCTATCCCTTTCTTAACGAAATGGAAAGAGAAAGATGCACTTAACTTAAAATTAGTTTAGTTTGTGAACAAGAGAATCGGTGCCAATGGTAGTCATTGGCACCGATTCTGAGAACGATTTCGTTAAGAAAGGGATAGAAGATAACATTTTAATTTAAACTAAGTTTAGTTTGTGAACAAGAGAATCGGTGCCAATGACTACTTCACAAACTAAACTTAGTTTAAATTAAAATGTTATCTTCTATCCCTTTCTTAACGAAATGGAAAGAGAAAGATGCACTTAACTTAAAATTAGTTTAGTTTGTGAACAAGAGAATCGGTGCCAATGGTAGTCATTGGCACCGATTCTGAGAACGATTTCGTTAAGAAAGGGATAGAAGATAACATTTTAATTTAAACTAAGTTTAGTTTGTGAACAAGAGAATCGGTGCCAATGACTACTTCACAAACTAAACTTAGTTTAAATTAAAATGTTATCTTCTATCCCTTTCTTAACGAAATGGAAAGAGAAAGATGCACTTAACTTAAAATTAGTTTAGTTTGTGAACAAGAGAATCGGTGCCAATGACTACTTCACAAACTAAACTTAGTTTAAATTCAATGCATCTTTTTCTTTCTATTTCAAAGAAAAGGACAGAAGATATACAGTATGTTAAATAACAGAGGGCGTTCCCTTAAACTCGTTAATATATATCATTAATAGATTAAAATAAAATTATCAGCATAGAAAAATAAGCATAAAAAAATCCGAATAAAAAAAAATTATAATTGGAAATAAATTTGAAACCTCCTGTTTTAAATCAAAATAGTAGTCGTCATGTATAAATAAATTGCGACGTTGCCATCTTTCATGTTCGCGTGTACAGTGTGTTTCTTTTACATGTCAATTTAAAATTTTTATTGAATATTTTCATATTGGAAAAAAATTTAAAACATTTTGTTTTCGAATGGAAATATTTTTTTTTAGCATGTATGTATGCTATACTATTTCGGGTTAAACGGGAACGCCCTCTGTTAGTTAACATACTGTATATTAGTTTAGTCCTGTAAAATTAGTCTACTCCTGACGTAATTTGACGTATTTTGGTAGTCATATTTTTAATCGCATCTAAACTGTCTATGGAGGAAGTATCTTAAATTGACGGGTATAAACAATATAAATAGATAAAGTAATGTTTTATATACTGTCCTTTTCTTAATGAAATAGAAAGACTGCTACTTTTTTTTTTTTTTTTTGTTGATGGGAAATCATCAAATGACTTCTCCCGCTCTGGGCAGAGCGGAAGGGCGTGTCAGACTTTTACTGACTAAAACCCACCCGTGTTTCTTCACTTGCCTGTGCGACGGCCAGGGCCACGGTTTCTTGTTTAACCAACCCGCAACCCTGACCCAGGAGGCATCGGTCTTCGTGGACCCCGTCACGACGTGCTGACATCTCTTTGAGGCGCGCGTGAAACACGACACGCCGTCGACTCGGGCCTGGTCCTTACCGAGCGGCGAGCTGCCCACTGCTCACCGCCCGCAGGCCCGCGCCTACGGTGGCTGGGAGTTTAGTGTCATCTCCCGACGAGGGCGTCTCCTGCGGCGGCTAGTGGCGTGAGGTCGCTGGGATTCCCGTTGTCGTTATGATCTTGTTCAACAAACACTTTTTGGCTAATTTACTTGCTTATCTGTTATGTTTAGTACCTATCTATGTATTTATTTTTGTATATGTATGTATTTGTGTATCTACTTTAGAACCTATATTGTAACCAACGACAATCCCATTTGTGGTTCGGGAGAATCTGTTCATTCTTTGGTTGCCTGGAAGAGATCGCATTAGCGATAAGGCCGCCAATTGTATGTTTTTGTGTTGAATGTATTTTGTTCTGTGTTTGATTGGTGTACAATAAAGAATATATAAATAAATAAATAAAGAAAAATATGTCCCGAACTTTTAGTTTAGTTTGTGAACAAGGAAATCAGCGCCGATTTCTGTTATGTAAACATTTACAGGTTATTATAATCAGCCACTAGTTGAACGGCACAGTTTAGTTAAAAGGCTAAGCAGTTAACTGAACGGCTAATTAAGCCAGTTGGTGGAAACAGATAGGATCAATTTGTACTAAAATGTCGTGGCATCATTTGACCGGCAGCGGCGGGTTGTATATTTCAGCAACTATTTCAGCTTTAGATATTTAATGAATAAGGAATTTAAAAATGTGACAATAGCATCCATTTTTTTTTTGTTGGGATGGGAAATCATCAAATGATATCTCCCGTTCTGAGCGGAGCGGAAGGGTGTGTCAGACTTATACTGATTAAAACCCACCCGTGTTTCTTCACTTGCCTGTGCGACGGCCAGGGCCACGGTTTCTTGTTTAATCAAGCCGCAGCCTGACCCAGGAGGCATTGGTCTTCGTGGACTCCGTCACGATATGCTGACATTTCTTTGAGGTGCGCGTGAATTATAATCAACCACTAGTTGAACGGCACAGTTTAGTTAAAAGGCTAGGCAGTTAACTGAACAGCTAATTAAGCCGGTTGGTGGAAACAGATAGGATCAATTTGTACTAAAATGTCGTGGCATCATTTGACCGGCAGCGGCGGGTTGGAACTTTTGACAATTCGACCAGATTCATTGCGTTTTTTACGTTATTGAGAAGATATTTTTTTCTAACCTAATATGAAGCTATGCATTGGTAATATCCTTCATAATCTTTAGATTTTGATTAATTGTATGTTTGCTAGTTCCCATTAGGGTCCAAGGTTGGTTGAGCTTGGGGAGCGGAGTGCGTCCTCGAGTCCGCTACGCTACTACGCACTGCTACGCGGCGTCTATTGCTCGCCGCCTACAATTCCGTGCTTACGGTGGCCGGGAGTTCGATGTTGTCTTCCGACCAACGCGTCTAGCGTAGCGGATTTGAGGCCGCTGAAATTGCCCCTCCCACTCCCGCTCCGTTCCCTAAGCTCGACCAACCTTGCACCCTAATGGCAACTAGCAAACATACTTACAATCAATCAGAATCTTACCATTATGAAGGATATTACCCGCGTGTAAGCAATCCCCGAAAGCCACTTAGCGAGCTATGGAGCGGGCTATGTTGGGCGTCTCTCTGAAGGACCGCATCAGAAATGAGGTGATCCGACAGAGGACCAAAGTCACCGACATAGCTGAGAGGATTAGCAAACTGAAGTGGCAATGGGCTGGTCACATATGCCGCAGGGCCGACAACCGTTGGGGTAAACGAGTCCTCGAGTGCTGACCGCGTCTCGGCAAAAGGTAGTGTAGGACGCCTTTGGGTGAGATGGAGCAACAACATGAAAAAGGTGGCTGTGGTAGTGGCTGGCGGCCTATGGAAGAGGCCTATGTCCAGCAGTGGACGAGTAGAGGCTGATGATGATGATGATGATGAAGCAATCCCCGGTAAGGACCAGGCGGCCCGGGACGACGCGGTGCGTGGTGTTCAACACGCGCCTCAAAGAGATATCAGCACATTGTGGCGGGCGGGGTTCTCTAGGGCCGATGCCTGCCAGGGCCGTGGGAAAGCTTTAATATGATGAATTTGTATGGACTGCATATTTGTCAGCTTTTGTAACTATTTACTTCAAACAATTTATTCAGCATTTAAATCGTTTCTCATATAAACGTTTACGGACAATTAATCTAATATTCAATATTTAAACGCTATTTAACGGGTTCAGTACTAAAACGGCAATAAAAAGTCGATTAATGTATTTCAAAGTCGTAAAATTTAAAAATACCCGCGCATTACGACAGAATACCTTTCTGTTCTATTGAGGTTTATGGTCGTCCCGTGTGAGCCATAAAGTATCGAGTCTTTGTTTATTTTTATAGGATATGACGTCACGGGAATTGAGTAGGTATTGAAAGTATTTCAGCTTTAGATATTTAATGAATAAGGAATTTAAAAATGTGACAATCGTTTCCTTTTTTTGTTGGAATGTAAATCATCAAGTGACATCTCCCACTCTGGGCGGAGCGGAAGGGTGTGTCCGCTATATATAGGCCAGCTGATCGAACATTCCAGAATCCTCTAGACGTAATAATAATACGGCATAACTGCGAGGTCACCGGCCAAGTAAGTACCTACGGTAATTCCCGGAAACGGGTTTCTAGAAATTTCGTTGTCGACACTTTGTTGACAAAACTGTTGAGATCTGTACCATTCGATAGGCCGTCCTAAGTCTAGCAATGCGTTTTATTATTGTACCTAGAAAATGTCTAGATCTGGGGAAATAGGACTTAAAAGTGACACACTGCATGTCACGCGATATTGAACCTTATGCCATCGACATAAGGTCCATTCGTAACAATATGCTATTTTTTAACTGTTAAGGGAATTTAGAACACTGCGATAAAAATAAACACCTGTACAATACTGATGGGGCAAGATAAATCAACTAAGTAGTTAGCTTTTGTAATCAATATTGAAGCATAGTACAATTTTAAATTTATTTTTAAACTAGATATACTCAAAATCAATACAACCACTGTACCTAAATATTATAGAGGTAGTATAAACCAAGAAGCCGCTCGAAGTAGTGCTGACAAACATGTTATCGAAAATAAAGCAATTAATCAAAAAACATCAACCATATACATTGTTTTTAAAAGTTATGGCTTTGTTTCGCCTTTTGCTTGGCAACTATGCAAATATCAGTGAATCAAGACCAATTTGCTATTTATTGAAGTTATATTGTATTTGTTGTAGTGCGGTTATTATTTTTATTAGCTTCTGTCATTTCCGACAATCCTTACAATACAGCTACGTCATAATCATCTTCGAATATGTTTTAATTGCTACAGTAAACTTAGTTTATGGCGATAAACGTTTCTTATACTTCTTCGGTGCTATCACAACCAATGACAGGATTATCGGCTTTAAGAAATTGTCCATGTTCCCAAATTACGTATTTCTTGTTTTTATCGGTAATTTATTCCTAAGATTAGTTGCTATTGGACTTAGAGTTTTTCAGGGTATAAAATCCATTAGTCACTTTTTTACCATCACCATCGCATTATTTTCGGTCGACTCCAACCATTTAAATGTTATTATCGTCTTCACTATACTGCAAAGTCGCATGAAACAGCTGAGAAAATTCTTGGATTCAAATTCTGTCCCTATTAATATTACTAGAAATAATGAAGTCGCGATCAGTATTAAAAATGTAAGGAAAAGTTTGTATTATTACAACAATTTGTTGAATAACTTGGAATATCTTGATCAACAGCTGCAATGTATGGTAAATATAATAAGTTTATATTAAGAAGTTCGTATGATGCTATAGTGGATGTAAAAATAACCTTCACAAAGCCGAAAATTTATTGTTGTTCATCATGATATTATTATATTTTTTAGTATCCATTTTTATATCATATTTTTATGTGAAGCATACCGGAAACTTCTGTGTACTAAGATATTGAAGATCAACTTTTTTAAATATTTTTTACGATCAATATTTTAAACTAGCGGCCGCCAGCAACTTCGTTCGTGTGGAGTTAGTTATGCATCCCTCCTATTGGTCGCAGCGTGATGTTTAATATAACCTATAGCATTTCCGGATTAATGGGTTATCCAACGCAAAAATAATTTTTCAAATCGGGTTCCTGAGATTAGCGCGTTCAAACAAACAAACCAAAACCAAAACATATATATAGATATGTATATAGATTAACAAAACGTTTCTACTTCCTGTTTTACATTACACACTACCGCAAGCCTCTGCTTACGGTACCTAGTTATTATTATACACCACAAATAAAAAGTGTTTCACACTACAGCATGTGCAGGCGACGGTTTTGTGAAGGATGCTTTTACACTCTGTATATTCTTAATTCAATTAAATTCGTGTTTCAGATAATCATCAATTGGATTACACATTATTCAATAGCTATTTTCTTGTTTCATAAAATGATAACTGGTTATATTTTTCTACAGGTTAGTATATTACTTTGATCAATGTTGATGTACCCAAACTTAAAACATAAGAAATGTCGTGTTTAAAATTTTGAGAATGGAGATGAAGTTGAGACGACAGTATGACAAGGAATTTAACTGCAGATATCTGATGCTGTACATATAAAAGACGAAAAGTTGTTATTGCGGCTTGTACAGGAAGATTACAAAGTAAACCTAATGCAATCATAAATAAAAAAAATTTTTTTTTTTCAAAAAGAAAGATATCTGATTTTTTTTTAATGACAAGTCGAAAAGTCGTGATATTTAAAAATAAATATCAGAGACCAAAATATATCAAATGGTTTAGCCAAAGAACACATATCAAAATATTCATAGGCGATTATATTGCTAGTGTTTTTTCATTTATTGTAGTATGATTGTCTCCACATTGTTTAACAAGTTTCGATCTAGAATAGGGCCATACTACGTGGACGAGCACTAATTTATATGAAAATAAATTATGTATTCATATAGACTACATTTCGGCGGCAAAATCAGAGTGTCTGTCTACAAACACTCGCCACAACGTAACCACATAACAAATACGAAGGATAACGAACCCACAAAGCTACTGCAATAAGTTGCAGTGACACAATTCACACGTGGTTGTGGTACGTGTGAACCAGCCCTAAACCAAATATCGCAACCTCGGTGAAAACCTCGGAAATTGCAATTTTTCAGGAGAAGCATTTCATTTTGATATCGAACGCGAATCGCGCCAAAACCATAATGTCACTCACGCAATTTTGCGGAAACTACGAAACAACTGACTGAAACTAACTAACAGACGCTTTTGTCATATCTATTATTGGAATAAATTGTAACAGCACATACCTACTTAGGACCCATTAACTTAATCAAATTTTATTTGGTGGTGCTTGGCAATCTGGGCTTCTCCCAGTTGCAATAATGTCCCTTTGTGCCGATTGGCCTACTTCTGTTCTGTCTCCTGCTTGTTATGGAGGGAAGTGGAAAAAATATCTTTTTTCTTACTCCTCCGCTATTTTTTTCTGATTAATTTCGTTGCGGGACCCAAGACAGTTGAATCGTTTTTCCAGGACTCGTCGAGCTTCATTGCTCGGCGTTTTTCTGGCGGTCTCCGCTGTTGATTCTGGCTTTCAAGAGTTGCAGTGGGTTGGGAACAGTGTGGTAGGTTTTGACTGAAACTAAGAAAGTACTGTTATGCCACTAACTAAGGGGTGACTTTATTTATAACGCATTTAAACATTTTTTATTTTTTTTCAAAAGTGACTGTCTTGAACCGGTCTATAGAATTATTAAATATTTCCAGGAAAGTCGGGTTCACATAATTTTGCGGTTGATGGAGATGTTACAATCTGTAGTCATGGTGTCTTGTCCAGCGGTCATTGTACAGGCAACTGCTCACGAAGTGGATGAAATAAAGGCGACACTCATGAAACAATCTCTGCAATGCTCAGGTGATACGAGTGCACATGATACATACATTTCCAGTGTTAGCTGACCTCCCATTTTATATACAATGTTTTACAATGTGAATGTATAGCTTCATGTGTCGTCATACATAACCTAACTCTCATTTGTGCTTATTGGTCCAAAGTGTGTCTGTTGAGAATGTGGTCCCTAATAAAATTTGTCTTTTAGAAATATCTCGGAAGTGACGCAGCACCCCAATTGGGCAACACACTTTCTATTACAATCAGAGAGATATTAATAGAAATTCCTATTATGTACCTGCAACTGCTATTATGTACGTTTGGAAAATTTATAGCGTAAAAACGTAATGAATTTTGTAAAATTAAATCCATTGTTATTCGCTACGCAGATTCTTTTGTGTACAATTTATGGCGAGGTGTGTGTGGTAACACACAGGGTGTTTGGTGTGTCTCTTGCCGTCTTGTCTTTCGGGAAAAATAATTATTTAAATCCTTGGTTCGTTAGTTCCCGGGCTCGATCCGTAGGTTGGGCAAAATGTCAATTGGAAGAGAAATTTATAATGATTTTCTTATTATAAATTTCTTAGCAACAGCCCGGAGTTTAGAAGTTGGAGGTGTGTCTCATGGCTCGAAAAGCGCGTCACTATCTCACTCGGGTCGTGTCGGAATACGTGCCATTCTATCCGGCTATGAGAGAGGACTTAATGCACTATATTATTTTTCGCACCGAAAGTCAATAATCTCTTAAGGTTGGCCAGCAGGGCCGAAATATGGACTGGAGGGCTATATTTAACGGATCATTCATATATTTGTTCGCAGACGAGTCTCTACGGTTCGAGCTGTCGACTGCGCTGCAGTACATGTCGTGGCGTCCGTTCAGATTCACGATCTGTCGGGCTGTGGCTCTGGACATCTACCTACCGTTCACTCTCATCAGCCTTTGTATCACCTATGTCATTGTTTTTTTGCAGCTAACACATTTTTCCGTGTGATTTCCACAGATGTATTGCGTTTATAAATATGATGCGCTGCATTCAAATTTATTTTACTTTGATTTATGATTGGCAAATACCAACAGAAAGAGTTACTTACGAATTTATTACATAAAAATAAATTACAATTCATGACGTACTTTTCGCTTAACCTTTAGAATACTAATACAGCTATAGACATTAGAATAAGGCATCGATTATTCGAATGTACTTTTTATCCTATATTCCCACGAGATTGTGCGAGTGAAACTGCGGGGGGCCGCAAAAATTACAAAACAAATTTGAATGATATTTGGCACAAAGTTTGTAATCGGTTTTATTACACATATTCATTTTTACGTATATTCATCTATAAAAATATCTTTTTGCGTTTAAATGTCTACCAACGCACCAGCACGCAGCGAGGAGAATTTCCTAGTGTAAAGCAACGCTATTTAATAAAACAAAAACCAATGCGTCGATTTTGAAAAATTTTTCTTCAATTTGGCACAGGAAGCTCACGCGTTGTTCACATGAGACTTGTTTTGTTATAGTTTGAGTGAGCTTAAAAAAAGGCATTAAATCTACTCTTTATAATATGTTGATGATGTTATAAATTTTTCGGTCACTATTGCCTTTAACTTTGGGAGTCGGTGGCAAAAACCGAAAAGACAAAATCGAAGGTAATTGAAATTAATTTCTGGGTTGGTCTTGTACAACAAACTTGAATGAAATTGTTTCTACTTTATTTGCTCAATATTAATAACAGCAACAGGTAGACGCTTGTAATTTTCACAAAACACAGAATAAAATTTTATTTAATGGAGTTCCCATAGAACTATATAGATTATATAGTATAATAAAATCAAATATAAAACCTTAAATTATAATTTCTTTGTTGTTTACATAAATGTGGTAGCTTATCAACGCTCATTATAAACTATAATCCATTAAGCATTTCAGAGATTTTAATGTAACGCTACGAAGCGCCACGATATTGCAAAATATTACGCTACGAAGCACTACGAGACTTCGAAGCCGCCCACTCGCGTGTCGAACGCCCTTCGAACACTCGCGTGTTCTAGTTGTAAAATTTTACCAGATTGTTGCATCCAAATGTTCACAGTTTGCTGGAAGTACTTTTTGTCGAAACTTGGTTTTTAATATTTTCAATACGAAAATTGGCCACTAAATGAAACGCTATGTTGCGCTACAAAGTTCCGTAGTCGGCGTAGCACTTGCGTAGTAGTTGTAGAAGCAATACTCCATATTTTCAGCCCTTTCTTACACTATACCTATCTATGCTATTATTTGACGAATAACAGCCACATGTAAGACGTAAATATTGTGTGAATAAACCATTGAAACAAATGTGATATTTGTTTAATTTAAACATCAATTTGAAATTGACTTTACCATAAAATGTAATGCAATCATGTTTCAATACCTACGTTATGATCTACTATTCATAAATGAAACACGATATTGTATACCCTACATCCACATTTTATTTTAATTTTTATCATTTTACAATGTTACTTTTTGTTTTCAATCGGTTTAGGCAATACCATTATTTATTATTTTATTTGATCGGTTTATATCGTGTCCTGTTGCTGAATCAAAATCAAAATCAAATCAAAGGTGAGGAAGTCAAGGAATTTAACTATCTTTTGAAGAGTTCATCAATTTTATAAAGGAAAAACAATAATGAGACGATCAGGCTGTTTTTCTTATGACAAAAAAACAGCCTGTTCCTCTTCTTGCTGCTAGCGTCACTTCGAATTTGAGATACTGATTTTGTTCCGGTTAGGCTAGTTGTTAACGTTTGCCTTTTAAGCATTTCTCAGTAATAATAATAATAAATTTTATTTGCAGTGTTAGTAGGTACACAATGAAGATGTTCAGTTATACAACGATCCATTACTATCTTAAATTAGGTACTCAAAACAGATTTTAAATGAATGTCGATAAGATACAAAAATAATGTCATTAAAATTAAAAGAATGTCATCAAAAAATATCATGTGAGGTGAAATAAAGTTACAAAGAAAATACAAAAAAAAAAGCAGTAAAGTTAAAATTAAAGTATCAATAAATATAAGGTCCAGTCAGGATTACAACTTCTCATCATTTATGTATTCGTCAATAAAATAGTAACATTTATTAATCAATAAATTCGACAATCTCTTTTTAAAAAGCGGAATAGTCTCATTTTTTATTTCACTGGGTATTTTGTTATAAATTGTCGGGCCCATACATACAACACTTTTCTTTAATGGGGCAGTATTATGAGTACCAAGACATAACATATTTTGATACTGTTTTCTTATAGGTCCCGGCCCTCTTTTGCTTTCTGATATTTTGTTAAAAAGATGCAAATTCATCTTTACAAAAACGGCAATTTCAAAAATGTAAAGGGCTGGAAAAGTTAGGACTTTTAATGATTTAAAAAAAGGAACACAGCTATCCGTTACTTTCAAATTGCACATTGCCCTTACACAGCGTTTTTGAGCCTTGAATACTTGTTCCCTGGAACTACTATTCCCCCAGAAAATGATATCAAATCTTAAAACTGACGCGACTAAAGCATGATATGCAACCAGTCTTGCGGTCATATTCACCTTCTTGGATAAGTTAAAGAGCACATATGCAGCTGTACTTCACTTTTTGTTACTTCCACCACTTGAGGCTTCCAGGTTAACTGACTGTCCATCATTATTCCTAGAAACCTTGCGACTGGTACTTGGTCCACTTTATGCCCATCATAATGTAAATTTAACGCTTGCGGTGGTTTACGTTGGTAAAAATGCATAACAGTAGTAATTGGACCTTGCCATAATGCAGACTGACTCACACATACCGCTTTTCATATGCAAACCCATCGAACAGTCTAGATCTGTCTGGAAATAATAATAATAGTAATTAATTTCGAATACATTCTGTTTATAATCCAGCAGGTAGAGGTACAAACATTTTTATAACTTTTTCAATAATCAATTCAATAGTCATTATAAAATCAACTGAAATGTCATTGATATAAAGTCGATATTTTATTGTTTAGTCTGACATATGGTGGGGATAATAATAGTAATAATAATATATAACCAGTTGTACTAGCTTGGCAGCACAGGATTGAACGTCGTATTGGCGGGGTCAGATCACTCATTGGTAAACTAATCTGCTTCAGGGAGGGTAATACTCGTCCTAGAGTGATGCGCTTTGTGAGGTGATACAACAGAATTATAGGGCCCTTGTCACGGAGCGCATAGACTTCCTGAAGCAGAAAGTGTATGCATGGGCGAACCGTTTTCGTCGATATAAACGACGAGTAGCAATCAAAGGGTTTATAGGGACTGGGAACGACCAGAACAAGGTGTGACTGACACGTGCCTACCGGATAATGATGCCATGTGTTCATTCTGGCGTAGTATCTGGTCGGTGCCTTTATTTTTTTTTTTTATTGGGGCAAAACCCGCCACACTATTCCCAACCCACTGCAACTCCTGAAAGCCAGAATCAACAGTGGAGACCGCCAGAAAAACGCCGAGCAATGAAGTTCGACGAGTCCCGGAGAAACGATTCAACTGTCTTGGGTCCCGCAACGAAATTAATCAGAAAAGAATAGCGGAGGAGTAAGAAAATTTTCTTACTCCTGGTCGGTGCCTGTCAGTCACACTGAAGGTGACTGGGCCCGGGATGTCGAGCGAGCCTGCGATCCAATACCTAAAATGGGGGCTATTACCATCTGCCCCCAAGATGTAGCTCGTGCAGTCCGTCGGTTTGCTAACTGGAAATCCTAACAAAAACTCCTAACTCCAAAACTCCATGACCGGACGGGCTTTTTTTTGGGACAAAACCCGCCACACTGTTCCCAACCCACTGCAACTCCTGAAAGCCAGAATCAACAGTGGAGACCGCCAGAAAAACGCCGAGCAATGAAGCTCGACGAGTCCCGGAGAAACGTTTCAACTGTCTTGGGTCCCGCAACGAAATTAATCAGAAAAGAATAGCGGAGAAGTAAGAAAAAAGATATTTTTTCCACTTCCCTCCATAATAAGCAGGAGACAGAATAGAACTAGGCCAATCGGCACAAAGGGACATTATTGCAACTGGGAGAAGCCCAGATTGCCAAGCACCACGGAATAACATTTGATCAAGTTAATGGGTCCTAAGTAGGTATTTGCTGTTACAATTGCTAGCGACGACTGGCAACCCCAACTCAAGCTCACTATAAAAGGCGTTGCCTCGTTGCTCGTGGCCTCTTTGACAACGGACTCCGACTGGTAAACATCATCGTGTAAACTCTGTAAGAACTATATTTTCTATATTGATATTATGAGCTGCTGGCTATTGTTTGACATATTGTTGTGTACTCGGTGATTATTATTGGGTTTCTATCTTAATGACTAAGTTCTGGTTGTAAATGTAATTTAAATGTATAATACACGAACATTGTAACGTCCTGACTTGTTTCTTTAATAAATACCACCTCTGATTGCTAACACAATTGATTCCAATAATAGGTATGGCAAAAGCGCCTGAACGCACGGAAATTAGTTCTAGTTTCAACAAGGTCCGTATAATAAACAACTCCGGATGTAACTTGTACACTATCCAACATAATATTGCGTTCATTCTGCCAAAGAATACACTCCCACAAGATGTGATGTGCGGACTGTTCAAATTCACAGTTCGATGTAGAACACTGACACAAAGGCGAAGGAACAAGTTTAAAAGAATACAGTTTACTTTTAAAGTTGCCATGACCTGTGAGAAATTGGGCAACGCAGTGGTCAACCTCCAGCCATGTCTTAGCCAGCCGATCGCCAACGGATGGAAAGAACAGATGGAGGTGCCGGCCCTTGATGGAATTATCCCACCTACTTTGCCATTCGGATAAGAGGTCCTCCCAGACGTCAGTCTGAGGTTTAAATAATCTAGAAATTCTATTGAGGTCGCGTTGTGTAACAAAGTTAGTGTCCATGGCCTCCCCCCTCGCGGAGTAGTACATTGAAGCACGTCGCTGTACTTCAAGATCGACTGGAAGTACACCTGCCAGAACGGGTAAGGCTTCAGTACTGACTCTTCTATACGCCTTGCATAAAAATATCAATGCCAAACGTTGGCTTTGAAGCAGTTTACGTCGCGCCGCCCCTATGCTGGCCCTATCGGCCCAAACAGGTGCACCGTAGCACATACATCCTAAGTAGGTAGCTCCATATATAGTTTTAAAGTTAGGAATGATAGACCCCAAGTTGCTTTGGATATTCTAGTTAGGGCATAAAAGTTCCTTTTAGCTTTTTCGCCAACTATTTTTATATGTTCGATAAATGAAAAATTCCTTTCTAAGACCATACCAAGGTAGCATACGGATTGCTGTTTTTTAACGGGAACGTTATTAAATTTAATAGTAGGCAATGATTTAAGATTACCTTTTAGTAGAAGTTGATAGGTTTTATGCGGCGCAAACGCTAGGCGGTTACGATCACCCCACTGAGATATTAGATTTAGGCAAGTATGGGCCAAGTTCTCAAGTCCGGCTCGGGTACTTGACTGAATGAGCAGTAGGCCATCGTCCGCGTAACCAGTAAGTGAACAGCCGCAAGGAAGCGGGATCGCGAGAAAATCATCAAAACCCAAATTCCATAAATAAGGACCGACAACTGAACCCTGAGGACATCCCATGGTTAGTGCTTTAGTACTAGAAAAATGACCGAGTTTAAGTACCGCGGAACCGTTTATAAAGTACGAGTAAACGAGATTATATATGTTTCTATAGCAACCGCGGTTTTTTAATTTTAACAACAGCATAGGCCACCAAGCGTTATCAAAAGCCCCAGAAATATCCAAAAAGATACCAATCACGTACTTGTGTTCCGACTGGTTAACGGTTCTTCTGACAGAAAGCGCCGCGTCGACTGTTGATTTACCGATGGTGAAGCCATATTGATTACTATGAAATTTTGGACCGTTCGGTAGTAAACGTGGAACGATGAGGCGCTTAAGAGATTTTATGACTTGGGTAATACACATACCTATATATAAAATTATAAGTATGTGTAAATATGTACAGGA